>OZ023334.1:3445417-3450417 GCA_964007535.1 Brachyptera risi
TATATATATATATATATATTTTTTTTTTTTTAATAACATCGGAACTTGATACAAAATCATTGTTCCCCAATTGAGGCTATGGATGAAAGATAGGATCGTTTGGACGGGGTGCCACAAGGGCGATCTTACACCCCATTTTAATTATTTGAAACCAATGAACTTCAACACCAGCGACCATAATTTTCCGCCGCAGATAACATTGTCTTTCAGTTTCCGAAAATATTAATATTGGGTTTAATGACGCACTATACTGATGGCTACGATCTATTGGCGTCGGTGGATGATATATGAGATGATGGGATGATGAGATGAAAGGTTATTTTATTAAGTGTTTTTGGATAGTTGGAAGGAGTCGGTCGTGGCCTGTTGTCAAGGAACCATCCCAGTATTGACCTGAACGACAGAGAGCAACCACATAAAACACTATCAGGATATCGACCATGGAGGGAATTGAATCTCGGTCTCCAGGACCCCTATTCCTGAGATAAATGAGATGTGAGAAAAATAAAAATGAGTGAGAAAACGATTATCTCACTTGAAATGGCCGATTGGTAATGGTAAATCGGCCATTTCAAGTGAGATATTCGTTTTTCTCACTCACTTTTATTCTTCTCACATCTCATTTATCTCAGGAATAGGGGTCCTGAATGACGGTTCAGTGTGTTTAACCTGGGTTCAACTGGAACGTTGTGGCGAGTTTGTCTAGATATTTTTCCACGTTCCCAGTATGAATAGCTGAAACTTGCCATGCACCACGGCGCGGGAGGGTGGGTGGAGGGGTGGGAGGAGAGGAGGAGGGGGGAAATGGGAGCTAATTTTAACGCTTATGACAAAATTGGAGCATGCCGATGAAATTCTTATAATAATCACCACAATATTGCGTATTAGAAGGAATAGAAATACATTTCGAGACCGTTACGTGTGAGTGGAGCTTTGGGCGGGGTCGAGATACGGTGGGGGGGGGGATATTTTTATTAATATTATTAGGAAAACGCAACAAATGTGTTGTTGGATGAGTGATATAGGCATATTCACATGAAATGTCATGGAAAGTTATATATATATATCTACATGCATCTTGAGTTCATAACAATTGTCACTGCCTTCCTGTTTTATTCATCACTAATTACATCATCATTTGATTACAACAGGAAATGTAATGATGTACTACATCAACTGTTCAACTATTTCATTGGTTAGACCTGTTGCTCAATTTTCAATAGATTTCTCAATAGCTTTGATCGATGTGAAAAAAATTAAATTACAACATATTTTTTCTACCAAAATGGTTGATCCAATTTACGGAAAATTTCGGAATAATGTATATTATATTAAATTAAAATTCTGTGAAAATGTGATTTTTTCGAAGGAAATATCTTTTCCGAATTTCCTTCTCCGGGTTATTCCTATGGTTCTTTTAGAAGCTTCGAAATGGTTTTCCTCAGAAGTGGCGAAACCGATTGCACCCGATACCTACACAGTATCGAATTGTATGATTACACTTGTGTATGCCAAGTTTCAACCGAATTTATATTTTCATTCGACCTTTGACCTGTGTACTTTTTATAATGTCTTGATTGTTATACTTGTTCTTAATTCTAATACTTGACTAGATAGTTGCTGCGTATTTATAAAAATAGCATCTACCATTTATATCAATCCTTATATATTTTCTTGTTTATATGTTGTGTGCATTTCATAATCTTTTATTTCATCTTTGACTGTCCATATGATTCACTCGAAAATGTTCCATTTTAAATTGTAATCCACTTGGACAAAAATGAAAATAAATTAATTAAAATATTAAAATAAAAATCCGAGTACGGTGAAATTGAGTCTTCGCTTCGCTCATCCAATTGGACAATTGTTTGAATTGTTCATAATTCCTTAAATTATCATCATTATAATTACAACAGGTAACGTGGTGTAACAGTAACTTGAGACTGTATAACCCTGTCGTCTAAGACCACACTAGCCCTATGTCTAGGGCCACGCTAGCCGTGTCTAGGGCCACACTAGCCCTATGTCTAAGACCACACTAGCCCTATGTCTAGGGCCACGCTAGCCGTGTCTAGGGCCACACTAGCCCTATGTCTAAGACCACACTAGCCCTACGTCTAGGGCCACACTAGCCCTATGTCTAGGGCCACGCTAGCCCTACGTCTAGGGCCACGCTAGCCGTGTCTAGGACCACGCCATAGCCCTGCTGTCCACAACACCACAGCAGAGCGACGCTGACTTGTGGATCGGGCGCCGAAAATAGACGCCCATTCGCACAGTTCGACGCCAGCTTGATATTCCGACACGGTGCTAGTGTTGACGGACCGACACTACCGAGCGTCAGTGTTGGGGCAATACGGGAGACGGTCGATCGGGCGGAACAGTACGGTTGTATCGACGAGAGATGGAAGGTTACGAGCGGATGTCCCCCACAATAAGATACCACTAACGAGTGGGTGGTTCGCGCCTTCATTTTCTTGTTATTATTAATATATACTTGTGTTCACTTGAAGTGGAGGTTACGAGACACAGTTCCCCGCATAACATACCATTAGCGCACGGATGGTTCGAGCCTTATCTTTAGTGGATACAAGGATTTATCTTGGCAAACTCGTCTATTTCGACTTTAATGATCTTTTTAAAGAGAGGAAATATATAACATTGAACTGTTGGTGTGAACCTGTGTATACCTTACCTATCCTAACTTCAGCTATTACAGACATTACTATTCTACCCGCAATTTATAGTATTGTGTCAACTATTTATATTAAATACTCATATATAAATATCAATTAACTAAACTCACCAATGATGAGTACTGTAACCTACTAATACCTATCAACTATATACAACAATTATTTCGTATTTAAATAATATTTGTATATATGTTCATCATTTATATATATAATATATATATATATATATATATATATATATATATATATATATATACATATATATATTATATATATATATATATATATATATATATATATATATATATATATATATATGTATATGTATATATATATATATATATATATATATATATATATATATATATATATATATATATATATATATATATATATATATATTTAAATATTTGAATATTTGAATGTAAATATTAAATATATATTTTATATTTATATATATATATATATATATATATATATATATATATATATATATATATTTATTTATTTATATCTCCATAAACAAGTCAATAAAAACAATAACAACTACAACTGTAATCGTGAGTGGATTATAATTCGCTTCAAAAAGAAGTAATGTAGATTTAAAACCAATAGATAATGAAAAATATTCATCAATAAAAAGAATTCGGCGGATCGATCCGTATCTCAAACTCGATCAAAACAGTTCGATACCTATGATCGACATTAATTGTCACTAGAACCAATACCAAACATCCACCCGCCAACTCCCCCCCTCGTCATAGGTCAACGACCCCAATCCCCCCCCCCTCCACACACACCCATAACTCACATCCAGCGGTTCGACAAGCCGTAGGCGAGCACCTAAATAGCATTGTGCGAGCGCACGGCGTCCCGTAGGCGTCTCGTTCGACGCAGTCACGCGGAGAGAGCGGGCCCCGTAGGCCGTCTCTCCATAATATCTCTCGGGTTCACGGATATTTTTACACCTTTTCAATGCCTCCCACCAGGTTCTCTGGTAGAGTTAGGTGGTGGTTAGTTGAGGAGAACCCACTCACAGCGCATCTTCCGTGTCAATGGAACAAAAAAAAAGATTGTGGTGACTTTCTGGATGAACATAAAACATATTGTTGTGTAAATGCTTCACACCATTCAGAGAAGTATCTTCTTAAATATTGTCGAGATCCATAATGAACATTTAAAGTAGGTTACTTGTTATTTTGCATGTAACGGTACGCGGTGAGGTAAAAATCGATTGCAGATATATTGAGTGTTACTGTTACATACAAGTGATCTTTCCACCTTTGTTATTATAAAATTTTAGTCATAAGCTATTTCGACAAATATTGTCTGTATCTTGTGATGTATTTGTTGATTTAACATTTCACACTGTTTAAGATTTATGATCATTTATATCTGTGAAATGCCCCTGGCGGGAACTTTTTGCCCTACCACCCGCTAATTTGTACCCTCTATGAAGTATTGAGTGAAAGAGACGTCAACAATAGCCCATATATACCTTACGCGGGACTCGAACCCACACCCAACCTGACTTCAATGGCGCGCATATATCTCTCCCCTCAGATTAATATTGTTTTTGATTTGAATGTTGAAATGAATTTTTGAATGTTGGAAGACGATTGGTGAAAAGTGGTGAATTGGAAGAAAAGTGGTGGGAAAATAGAGAAAGGTGTAGGGAGTTGGTCAGAAGACAGGAAGAAGGAGAAGAAGGAGATGAAGAGGGGGGAGTGCCAGACCTGCAAGTCGACTCCGAGACACCCCAGTGATATGGTGGGACAACCCACCCCCCGACCCAATTCAGTTTGGAACCGGAGGCCAGATATAGGCCTACTTATTATTATTTGATTTGAATCGATCATCTAAAATACAGCTGGATATAATATTTAAATGCCAGCCACTGTTCATCGGAGCATCGTATGTCACAATACAGACGTTGCTGTTGTTGTTGTTGTTGTTGTTGTTGTTGGACAGCCGCTATTATCGGACCATCGGTCTATGTCACCACATGCGGACATTGTTGTTGTTGTTGTTGTTGTCGTCGTTGTTGCTCTTGTTGCGCGAAGCCTAAACCAACCTGAATAACCCCATTTATATAACCTATAACCAAAAAAAAAGTTTCAAATTTACTTGAACCATCAGAATCTTACTTCCGGTCCGACGTATATAGCCACTTCGTGTGCAGACAACAAAGACTGTTTATATATACACAGATACGATATGACTTTCACATGGCCGGGACTCGAACCCACGCCCTACAAAATCACCGAGTCGTATACGAAACGGCACGTTGCGTCCAATAGAAAT
>OZ023334.1:3455417-3491954 GCA_964007535.1 Brachyptera risi
TATAGGTTTTACTCATGGGTTGTGAGATGTAAAGTAGCCTCTTAAGCTAATAACTTTACAACCGAGACGTGTGGCCGAGTTGTAACACACTGAACTGTCATTAGGGAGACCGGGGTTTGATTCCCGCCATGATCGACCATCCTGACAGGGGTTATTCGTGGTTTCCCTCTGTCGTTCAGGTTCATACTGGGATGGTTCCTCAACAACAGGCCACGACCGACTCCTTCCCACCATCCAAAACACCTAATAAAATAACTTTTCATCTCATCATCCCATCATCTCATTCATCATCCACCGACGCCAATAGATCGTAGCCATCAGTATAGTGCGTCGTTGAAACCCAATATAAAAAAAAAATATATATAACTTTAAAATTTCCACACAATGTGAAGCGGATGAAAGAGGATATTATTGTACTAACGAAATAACGTTCCGATCGACCGTCCCCCCTATCCCACACCACTAGCGCACGGGTGTTTCACGCCTTCATCTCTCGTGTAACTGATCTCAACAAGAGATGAAGGTTCCGATCGACCGTCCCCCCTATCCCACACCACTAGCGCACGGGTGTTTCTCGCCTTCATCTCTCGTGTAACTGATATAAACAAGAGATGAAGGTTCTGATCGACCGTCCCCCCTATCCCACACCACTAGCGCACGGGTGGTTCGCTTGTCCATCTCTCATTGATAAAGCTCTTGGAATGAATTAATATTGGGGTTTAACGGCGCGTCAACAGCGTGGTTATTTTGCGCCGGTTAAAAACTTAGGTTGGTTTATGATGAAATATACACTACTATAAAGGCACAATATCTATTTGACTAGATCTTCACCAAAAGTTACAACTATAAAACGTAACTAAGAACTACTGTAACTAAAATAATCAATATTTGAATTTATAAATAAATTTGAATTTTTTAATTTGATTTATGTTTGAATTTGCCTATATTTGAATTCATTTGTTTTCTGATTATTTTGTTCATTCATGTACATTTTTTCGCCATTTTTATTACTCATTCAACATCACCTACATATTATAGCCATACGATCTAGTGACTAATATATATTATTGTATTTTATTTTATATTTCAAATACGTCAAGTAATGACTTTTTATTTCATTTGTACGAAGAAAGACAGTTTTTATTTTATTATATCAGTTATAACGCCACAGTTAAGCCCTTATGGGGCTTTGTGGAAATTAACAAGTGTATGTCGAATTTGTAATTTATTTGTATTTATTAAAGCAATGAAAAAAAAATACATGCTGTGGTGTAGGGGGCCGGAGCATGAAGGGTAAAACCAGTGATAGCTGGCAAGTAATCGTTTGAGATCGCTCCTATGAGGACGAGACAAAAGAGCAAACATAAAAGGACGGTCATGAGACGAATGAGGGATGGCGGGTCATGACCGGTTATAAAGGGAGTGTAATTGGGCGGGTAAAACAGTCGTTATGAGAGGCACCCTCTTAATCCGGACCTCCAAGGGAAAGTCACGGCCGTAACGCAGTAAGAAATAGAAGTTATCGGACTTTTTGTGGGAGCCAGGGGAACAGTTTCTAATTTTTTCAGTGACTTTGGGTGTAAACGTTTTTTTATAAGTAACTTTTTAAAATATCGAATCGGAATGGCAGCTCTTAAAGACTCCGTAAGAATTTTAAGAAATCATTTGTATAATTAACGTTTCACTATATCACGTTTTAATTTTGTAATAACTAAATCTCCTTATTATTTTATTCAATCCCATTTTGTTTTTACATCTTTTCTATTCGATCAGTTCTCTTTTCATGTACTAATATGTAATATTTTCAATCTATTTCTCTATATTATTCCATGTATTTTTTATACTGATTGCTATCCTGTTTTATAATATAGTCAGGGACCAATAAAGGTTTTTTCTTCTATAGTTTTTACAATTAATTGTGGTAACACCTAATCTCTATAGCCGCCCTCGGTAGCTCGGTCAGCTGAGGCACCGCTTCAGAAACTGCAGCTCGGTGCATCTCACGAGGAGCGGTTAAAGCAGGACAAAAAGCGCCAATGCAGGCCTTTGACTTACAACGCATGTCGTTAAAACCCAATATGAAACAAATGAAGGCTTGAACCACCCGCGCGCTAGTGGCCACTTATTCTCAAATACATTGAATATATATATATATATATATATATATATATATATATATATATATATATATATATATATATGGGCCTATTCATTAGAATATAATTAAAATATATAAATAATAAGTTATATCTGGTTGGTGCCAAAACATACATATTTCATATTATATTTGAATTATATTTTCAAATATATTTTCAAATATATTTTCAAATACATTGAATTTATATATACCGTTACTGATCAGAATATAATTAAAATATATGAATAATATATCTGGGTGGTGCCAAAACATACATATTTCATATTATATTCGAAAATATATTTTATAATATATTTTCAAATATATTTTCAAATACATTGAAATTATATATATCAAATATACTTATCAGAATATAATTAAAATATATGAATAATATATCTGGTTGGTGCTAAAACATACATATTTCATATATATTTGAATTTTATTTTATAATATATTTTCAAATATATTGAAATTATATATTAAATATACTTATATCAGAATATAATTAAAATATATAAATAATAGATCTGGTTGGTGCCAAAACATACATATTTCATATATATTTGAAAATATATTTTATTATATATTTTCAAATACATTGAAATTATATACTGAATATAGGCCTACTCCATCAGAATATTAAAATATATAAATAATATATCTGGTTGGTGCCAAAACATACATATTTCATATATATTTGCAAATATATTTTTCAATATATTTGCAAATGTTTTAAAAAATATATTCTGACTATAAAAGTTTCGCCATGGTGGATGTCGGAAGTGACGGACGGACGGGACTGTAGCCGCAGATCGAGTGACTGCAGCCGAGTTGAGTGACCGGTGCGCGATGATTCCCACGCCAGCCACAAGTGGTCGAGGTCTAGCGCCGGCGTTAGACAACCTTCTCGCGGCCTGATGATGACACTTGGCGGTCTTTACTGCGAAACGGCGCGACAAAAACTCGGTCGCTATGTACACATATACTTCAATTCACGAAAGGACGACTTGTTTTTGTTTTTTTCAAGTCTAACAGCCGTTTGGTCAGCAGAGTCAAAAAGTAATTTCGAAATTATTTCTACATTGGGGAAATTTGAGTCAAGCTTTATTGAACATGTATATATTCTTGAATTGAAATTACAACAGAGACACTATCATATTTTTTTCAGCGAAGTTACAGCGCTTGAATGAAATATCAAGTTGCTATTTTGAATTCATTTCGGTGAAAAATCAACTATTTTTTTGAAATGAGTGTGATTCATAAATAAGAACGGGTGACTATATTTATTTTTGCATAATTTTATTCATAATATCTTCCACTACAATAAAATAAGTTTTTTGATTGAATGTCATTACTTTTAGTGTATTTTAATGATCTGTTGAATAATAAAAACGCATGAAATTTGAAGGTTGCGTGTTGAATGATAGGGAAACATCCAGTATTTGAAGTGATATAACTCAAAATTTATCCCGGTTAGCCTATCATCTGTTTTGATATTATTATCAAGCACATCAAAACGAATCGACTGACGAAAAGAATTACAAAAGAATTACAAACACTACGGACTTGCAGTAAAATACAATGTATAAGTAATACCCTCACAATTAGATGTGCTTATTCAAAAATTGAAGAATAATTTCATTATGGAGCAATAATTGAGTCAAAATGTGCCTAATTTAATGGTTTTCATTGCTTTATTCCCGGTTACCGCATAATAGTAGAAATAAAATTATTACAAACACATATCCTCAAGTTCAACTTTGCTTATCAATATTAGAAATCCTGAGTCACCTGTAATTTCACAGTTTTCCGAATTTCCTTGGCCAAAATGTGTAATGTAACTAGATTTTGTCCAAATTATAAAATGAAAAACTCCTCCATCTGGCGGTGGTTACTGGAACTCTTTCAATATCATCTTTCCACTTTTCAACCCAAAACCAAACTTTTGAACGCACATCGAACTTGGGTCGAGCATTTCGGAGAGAAACATTCTCAGCCAAGATGCGGGCTTTTAAATGCCAATGTAGGCCTACTGTGAAACATGTCTTCTTTCAACCCCCAGCTACAACACCAGAAGTCAGAATCATTTTCATCAACCCAAACATAATTTGAAGCTATATGAAAAAAGCCCAATCTACTCGGGAACAGGTGTATATATAATAATCTGCCACCAACAATGAAATCTAAACCTGGAACCAATTGATTTAAAAATGAACTCAAGAAATACCTTGTGTCCTCATACAGTGGGAGAGTAGGCCTACCTATCAATCAATAACACACTATAATTCGTTGCCATCGTAATTGAATGTAATTTTAGTTTGTAATTTTAAATATGTAATTTTATATAATAATATATTGACTAATTTCATAGCATGTACTTTTGATACAGAGTGTAAAATGTAACTGCTCAAGAAATGAATAAATTATTGAATTGAAACCACAAGGAAGTGTTACGAACTGAGAGAAGGGTGGTTCAGTTGGTAGACTTGGATTCGCAAAAACCGACTGAATTATTGAAGAAATAACACTTGACTGTGAAAAAAAAGCTTATTCTGTTCTGGTTCATATAGTTGAAGTCACGAAAAAAGGGTCTTCTATCAACTGTAAACCATTAACTGTATTAACTGTAAAACCATCGGTAGTTACAGCATCTCGCTGCACCTCCAAGGATTCAACGCAATGGAAACATGTTTTTTCCGTCTGTCATCGTATAAACGTTGTCGAGAAAAATAATATCACCCTAAAAATATCAGTTATTTATAGGCCCTCTAAACTTATCTCGAAAATTTAAATTAATTGAAAAAATCAAAATGACTCTTTTTGAAAAATCAAAATCAAAATTAATTTGAAATGAAACATATTTTAAATATTATTACCATTATCATCATGGTAATATTCCAAGCTATTAATTTCATTTTTCATCCCACAGATAAGCCTTTTTGGCTTTGAGGAAGAGCGTAATCAGCGTATTGATTAATCTTGTATGTATTATTTAAATCTAATACAAAAAATTAAAGAAAAAAAATCATTATTGTTATTTACCAATAGATTTACTTAATATCATATAATGTTATAAGCCACATTTATAAGTTAGTATACTGACCATTCCGATTTCCTCGGTAGAGGGTTCAAGGAATAATTAAATAAATAAATAACGAATGAATAACGAATAAATAATAATAATGAATAATAAATAAATAATAATAATAACGGTGATATGTGGTCGGTAGGTTGGTAGACGATTTTCTTGTTTCGTGGATACGAGTATGCCAACCGGCAAATTGTAAAAACTCAAGCAATCAAAACCATCACGTGACTAATTTCTCTGCAACTCTCAAAGGACATCACAACCCTGTAACTAGATTTCAATGGAAAAAATGACAATATTTATTTCCGTAATTTCAGAGAAAAAAAACTAGAAATCCTCATCTCAATCTCATCAGTTTTAATTTATTTATATTTTGTCCTCCTTTTTCTGAGTCGTGACGTAGACATTACTAATTTCTGTTCATATTTCTATTCAGAATTGATGTTGCTTACGTCATGACTCATGGCATCTGGAGGACAAAACAAAAATAGTTATAATTTCTGGAATTATAAGGATGATTATAGGAGGATGTGCTGATCCCCTTGGGGCGGTAAGATCGCCCTTCTGGTGCCCCTACGATCCTATACCTCGTCTTTTTTTTTTTTTTTGGATTCTAAGGACGCACTATACTGATGGCTACGATCTATTGGCGTCGGTGGATGATGAATGAGATGATGGGATAATTAGATGAAAGGTTATTTTATTGGGTGTTTTGGATGGTGGGAAGGAGTCGGTCGTGGCCTGTTGTTAAGGAACCATCCCAGTATTGACCTGAACGACAGAGGGAAACCACAAAAACCCCTGTCAGGATGGTCGACCGTGGCGGGAATCGAACCCCGGTCTCCCGAATGACGGTTCAGCGTGTTACCACTCGGCCACGCGTCTATAGGTTATACCTTGTCATATGCAGCCTCGGTTGGAGGGGAACAAATTGTCGCAAGTTTTGCATGGTGATAGTTAAATATGGGGAACGTGCTTTTATGATTCTCATTTTCAAGTATGAATAAATAAGTCGAAAGTGTTCAAGTGTAAAACACAGATCCACAATCGCTTATCTGTTATCAAATTATCAACATCACATTGATGATTTTTTATTGAGATTACAGGCCGTTAGCCTATTATATGGCCAAGATGTGAGCCAATGAGAAGACGGCTCTGGGTATAGTCATATTTTAAAATATCGCTACCAAAGTCCGAGTATTAAAAAACGCAATTTCAAATAACTATATTATTATTATTATTATTGAATGAGCGAAGCGAAGACTCAATTTCACTATACTCGGGAAAAAAAAAATTTCGCGCTCCACAGGTCAAACGAAAATTCAAAATCAGTTGAAACTTGGCATACAAGTGTTATCATCTGATTCAATACTGTATAGTCAACACTTTTGAGAAATCTCATTCCAAAGTTTTCAAAAATCCCATAAGAATAACCCAGACGGAAAAAGTCGTAAAAAATATTTCCTTCGAGAGAATTTCGATATGACGATTATACTTTTTATTCCGAACTTTCAGTCAAATCGAATCCGCCGTTTTGATGTAAAAAATATTGCATCCAATATTTTTTCAATCACTCAAAGCTATCAAGATACCAATTGAATCCAAGCAACAGGTGTCACCAATTGATTGGGAACGATTAAAACAAAGACTTCTTTATTATCATATAAATTAATTAGGAAATAGGATGGCCGTGACGTAATTGCTTGGATTACAAGGTGGATAAAATATATAATAACAAATCCAGAGATAAGTTATTATGTTATAGCTCATCCATCAACGAGGCAACACATAACGCGTTTTCCTAGTATTATTATTTATAACACGAGTATTACATAGTGCCAAACCTCCTGACTGGCAGTAGATATCAGCAGAAGAATGTCGACCGTGGCTTGCACTATACATGGAGGTCCCCCAGCATCAGTGTTGATACATCAATAAAGCGACAACCCAACCCGGACACACCGGTCGTCCCGTGCGGCCGGGTGTCCCGATCTCTCACCTCGCACAAGCAAGTATATATAAACGCGACGGCGCTGCTCGGGGATTATAGACGAGATGCGGAGGGATGTGAAACGCTGTTACACTAATCACTTATTTTATTCATTTATATCGGGCTTAACGATGCACTGCATTGATGGCTACGATCTATTGGCGTCGGTGAATGATATATGAGATGATGGGATGAAAGGTTATTTCATAAGGTGTTTTGGGATAGTGGGAAGGAGTCGGTCGTGGCCTGTTGTTAAGGAACCATCCCAGTATTGACCTGAACGACAGAGGGAAACCACGAAAAACCCCTGTCAGGATGGTCGACCATGGCGGAAATCGAACCCCGATCTCCTGAATCATGGTTGAGTGTATTAACCACTCGGCCACACGTCTCAGTGGTACCACTTTTCAACACGGAGTCCTAGCTCCAGAGTGCGACGGTAGGCCTACTATACACAACTCCATGGCCTAACCCTCACCCTCTGTATGGCGCTAAGCTCTGGGTGTCACTGAGACGAGTGGTCGAGTGGTTAACACACTGAACCGTCATTCAGGAGACCGGGGTTCGATTCCCGCCATGGTCGACCATACTGACAGGGGTTTTTCGTGATTCTCCTCTGTCGTTCAGGTCAATACTGGGATAGTTCCTTAACAACAGGCCACGACCGACTCCTTCCCACTATCCAAACACACATAATAAAATAACCTTTCATCTCACCATCCCATCATCTCATTCATCATCCACCGACGCCAATAGATCGTAGCTATCAGTACAGTGCGTCGTTAAACCCAATATAAATCGAGGGGTAAACAACTAGTAAATTTGGCGTACACCTTATTTCAGATTTCAAGAAATTTCTGTAAGATTTCAAGGGATTTCAGGGCGATTTCAAGGGATTTCAGGAAGATTTCAAGGGATTTCAGGATGATTTCAAGGAATTTCACAGAGATTTCAAGGGATTTCAGGAAGATTTCAAGGGATTTCAGGGCGATTTCAAGGGATTTCAGAAAGATTTCAAGGGATTTCAGGATGATTTCAAGGAATTTCACAGAGATTTCAAGGGATTTCAGGAAGATTTCAAGGGATTTCAGGGAGATTTCAAGGAATTTCAAGAAGATTTCAAGGTATTTCAGGAAGATTTCAAGGATTTTCAGGAAGATTTCATGACAAGTGTAGACCAGATTTACCGAGTTGCCAACCCCTCGATATAAAGGCAAGCAATACACGACGTGGCGCTGCGGATCCCCCAGCACACGGGTGTCGGCGCGGTCCCGAGCCGCTGCATGGCGCTATATATACGTGTGTGTGCGCCGTGTGCAGATTATTGGCGCCAGCGGAGTTAACCTGATGGCTGCTAGCTGTTACATGTGGGCCTGCACAACACGCTTGCCGGCCGGACCGACAGCAGACGCTTCTATAGGTGACGTCTGCGAGGTACGGTCTCACACACTTGTCGATCAACATAGATTCAAATGCAGCGGCAAGAACTGATACTGATAGATGTATGTGCTCATGTATATATGTTCATCTTTATATATATATATATATATATATATATATATATATATATATATATATATATATATATATATATATATATATATATATATGTATATATATATATATATATATATATATATATATATATCCTCATATTCTTTTATTATTATTCAAATTTGAATTTCCCAAGAAATTGGCATGGTGAGGTGATTTTTGTCCAAGAGAGCTAATTCTCATTTTGATTATTTGTGTTTACTAACCGTCAAAAGCTTGTTTTTGGAGATAGCCAGGACACAAGAGCTTATTACTCTTATGCGGACTTCTCTCTATTTATATAAATTCTGTTTTATTTACCTGTGTTTTATTATGTACCATTAACTTGTTATTATCATCATGTAATGTATCATTATTGGAGAGAATACAAAATTTGTTTAAATTAAAATATGCACTCAAACTATGTGCCAATGTGCATACATACTCTATGTGCCAGACGACCAGTTGAATGGTGTAAATTTAATTGAAATTGAAATTTTATTCCCAAGCGAGGTCTCGTAGAGTTGTCGATCAAGCTACATAAAAATGCGTCCTGAAGATGATACACAGATGTTATACGCACTGAAACTAGAAGACAACGATGTGCACACGAACACACACACTCTTCACGTGCAGTATGTGGAAAAATTAGCGGTTAAATGTGCGCATAGATTTCATCTATATTTAAATTGAACCATTTTTTTGTGACCGCAACCGTACACCGGCGGCTACTGCAATGTGTCAGTCAGGTAACCATAGCAACACGGCAAACAGCCTGCTGCCGAAGCTGTGAGTTGGGGGCATTGTTGTCCGCTCATCGTCACAACAATGTGTGACGTCACTTGGGACGTGGTAGAAGCCTTCATGAAAAGGTCTTATGAACCTATTTATTCATTTATCATTTATTTTTCTCTTATTAATTTATATATTTTTCATTTTATATTTTTTTTCATATTCTTCATTCCATGTCTTGATGTCCATACATATTGTTGAAGGTTCCTCTTCCTCAACACAAGTTCGAATACTTCGTTTATCCCTGAATGTTTTTTGTTTTTTTAATAACATCGAAACTTGATACAAAAGCATTGTTCCCCAATTAAGGCTATAAGGATGAAAGATACATGTGAATCCCTGAATATATATATATCTCTGAAAAGATATCCCTGAAAAGATATCCCTGAATGTATATCAGTTTACAGTTCGTTAAATGAGTTACCTCGTAATTAGTATCCTTGTGGCACCCCCCCTGTCCGAACGATCCTACCTAGCTAGTCTAAAACACTGTGTTACATGATGATAGAGATAAATACTTGACCTACGTCACAGGTACCAACCCAACCCAGTCACACTTCCAACTATAAATAAACCTCACCTTCAATCATCATAATTGTTTTCGCAGTAACAATTAAACCATGTTATTGAGATATTTCGGTGAAGGATGAATTTATGATTATCATAATAGCTCTAGTTTAGAATCATAAACAGTTCAAAACGCTCAACAATTGCGCTATAACAGCCATAATATTGTTGCTAAGGGCAACGATAATAAACAAATCGTCCGCATAAATGAACTCCCGTTCTAAAATCACAATCAATAACGAATCATTTCGATAATTATTTTTTTTTATGACATTGAGACTTGATACAAAATCACTGTTCCCCAATCAAGGCTATGGATGAGAGGTAGGATCGTTTGGACGGGGCATCACACGGGCGATCTTACCACCCCATTTTGATTAGATAAAAGTCTTTCATTTTCCGAACGTCCGGAACACATTATGACTGTTTCTGTGATACGTATCCGGACACAAAACACACGAATGTTGATATCTTCCACTTTGAACCAAGTCTCTTAGGCAATGATCACTTCTTTCCACTAACAGCAGATGTAAAGTTTCATCATTATACAAAATAAAAATTCATAATCAACATTGGCTGATAATTATGTGGAATTATTTTCATGTATCTTCGGGACAGTGGATGAGGAAGAGTTTACAAGAGTGTGAAAAAAATCTATAAGATACTTCTCTGAATGGTGTGAAGCATTTTCAGTACCATATGTTCAAACAGAAAGTCCCTACAACTGTTTATATGTTACGTTGACACTGAAAATATTACGCTGTGGTTGCGTGTTCCTCAAACGCAATCAAATCCAACTGATTGGCTGGCAAGCTCGCATTTATTTACGAAATAAAAAAACTTGAGCACCACTTTGTTTGCACCCAAAATTTGTCTAGTTGCTATAGTAACCCAAGTTGGGTTACTATCCTATAAAACATGCCATCTCCCTGTAGGCCTAGACATTTCAAGTAACCAAAATTATAGAACTCCCATAGGCTACAATACAAGCACAGAAAAGGTATTTTTAGACAACTAGTATATACTGGAAATTAGTCAAATTACGAACACAAATAAGCTAAACCGTGATTATATCCCGAAGTTCCCAAATCACAGCCCACGGCCGCGTGGATCTATTTGAATAATTCGCCGAACGTTACTAACCGATTTCACGAGGAGCCACTCGTAATTACGCCTTACCTCCAACAAGACGGCTTCGAGCCGTTTCAGGTGTGGCAAAAAGGTTCCGATCGGTGGTTTCCCCTATCCCACAGCGATAGCGCACGGGTGGTTCGGTCCTCCATCTCTCGTGGATACAATAAACTTGCGTCCACGAAAAAAAGGAGGTTCCGATCGACTGTTTCCCCTATCCCACACCAATAGCGCACGGGTGGTTCGGTCCTCCATCTCTCGTGGATACAAGCGTGTTCGTAAGTGAACGGGGGACCGAGACGCGTGGTCGAGTGGTAACACACTGAACCGTCATTCGGGAGACCGGGGTTCGATTTCCCGCCATGGTCGACCATCCTGACAGGGGTTTTTCGTGGTTTCCCTCTGTCGTTCAGGTTGATACTGGGATAGTTCCTTAACAACAGGCCACGACCAACTCTTTCCCGCCATCCAAAAACACCTAATAATATAACCTTTCATCTCATCATCCCATCATCTCATTCATCATCCACCGACGCCAATAGATCGTAGCCATCAGTATAGTGCGTCATTAAAAACCCAATATGAAATATATGTGAACGGGGGACGTGGAAGAGCGTATACCGGAATAAAGTCGACTTGTCGTGTGACATGGGCTTAGAGGTACTTTTCAATGGAATGTGGTTAGGGTTCAGGTAAGGTTGGACACACTAAACCCATGTCACACAACCAAGTCGACTTTATCCCGGTACACGCTCTTCAGGCGCCCCTGTGAACGATTGGCGTCGACTCACCGGCCGGGATCGAGAGGAGCAACAAGGAGACGGGGGGGAGGCTGGAAGAAGGGGGGGAGGGGGGGAGGAGAGCCACGGGCGTCGGAAAAACACACGAACCGCCGCATCACGGTTCTGCATACCGGTATGATCGAGACAAGAAGGTCGTCTGACATGGAAATAATTATTAAAACATCGGTATAATCATAAGGATACTCCCTGCAGCATCAAATTTGTATTTATAACTCGTAGGCAGAGAAGAAGAAACAGAGGATATAGTAGTGATGAAGAAGAGGAGGAGGAAGAAGTCGGAACTGGCAGGAACCGATTGATGTGAGAAAGTGGTGGAGACACGTCCCCTCGCCCAGTTCAATTGGTTATCTGGGTTTGAGAGATGAATATATATTGGCGCTCGTATTTCACGCCGCAAACTCTCACGGCCGTAATGTTTGAGATATCAATGATTGTTTTTGCATTCTGTTAGTAATTAAAAAACGGAGATTACCGCATTTACAGAATTTTGAACAAAAAATGTGTAACTTTTCAAATTCTTCAAAAATGAAAAAAAATCGTGAATGCGAAAATCTAGATACGTATTTTTGAATATTGAAAAAAATTATAAAATGTGAAATATATCAGAAGTGTGAGGTAGGGAATTAACGGTGTTTACGTGAATTAGTCTACGGGTTGCGCCTAGCACACGATGTATGAAGCGAGCGAACAACGAGCCCGTGTAGAACGACTGCGGCCTCTGATATCACGAACCTGAAGCTAGATCGTAAGGAATATTGACGATATATATATATTTTCATTAATTTGACAGAAAACTGAAAATCATCATCTCAATTTAAGAAATTATAATCGATTTATTTGTCCTCCAGGACTCAGTCTTATTTCCAAGTCGTGACGTAGACATTGCTAGATCTGTTCATGTTTCCATACAGAATCGGTACTGCTTACGTCAAGACTCGGAATCTCTAGGAAAAAATCTGAAATTGAAATTTTTGGTTTCTTCCAAAATTGGGAAATGAACTTCGTCACTATTGACTAAAATCTAGTTTCAGGGTTTAGATATCCTTCAACGAGCACCGATATTCACTTGAGCTGTGCTATCTTGAAGAGAGAATGTATTTTTCAGCAAAAGATTTACAATTATAAACACCACTGCTTCTTCCAAATTTTTTTTTTTGTATAGGTCACACATTAAATACATTATTACATAAAACATTCATCATAAAATCCTACAGAGCAAGAAATGCTGGATTGACTGTAGGGGTAAGATAGCATATTATGTTTGGACATATCGTGTTTCACTCCTACTGGTATTGGAATCAAAAATTGATAAATACACACAAAAATACAACTTAGAATCCTTATAAAATTGTATCCTGCTAGCAATAATTTGTTTTTCACCATATTACGTGCGTAATTACATATTACTGCGAAAAATTATGGTCACAGACAGCGCAGTCCTGGTGTTGAAGACCATTAGTTTTAAATAATCAAAATGGGGTGGTAAGATCGCCCGTGTGATGCCCCGTCCAAACGATCCTACCTTTCATCCATAGCCTTGATTGGGGAACAATGATTTTGTATCAAGTTTCGATGTTATTAAAAAAAAAAAAAAATATATTACGCTGTTTTTTAAACCCATCACGAAAAATATCTTTCAAGATGACGTTTTGACAATTTTTCCATTTCTTGAATAATTCTGAATTCTGAATTTTGAGTTTCGAATTGAATTCTTTGAATAATCTTTCTCTCTTTCTTTCTTTTCTTTCTTCTTTCGTTATACATTAGTATCCAGTCACATTAGCAGCGAGCGTTTGTAACCATCAAGGTTTGTACAACTATCTGATTGGTGGAAGAACACTCTGGTGGATGTGAGTATAGGCTCTAAATGCCTCAATCTCAAACACTTGGTAATAATATAATACAGGGTAATTCCCATGGTATTAATACTGGTATAAGACCGCAAGTTGGTAGCGCCATTATGAATAAGTTGACTTGAAACCTAGGAATATGTTTTCACACATATTTTATTCAAGCAGGAGTGGCGGAGTCGGGGGGGTCAGGGGGGTCGGCTGCCCCCCCCCCCCTCAACAATCATGTGATAGGCCTAACTATAACAGAGAACTAAAAAAAACTTGACACATTCATCAATCTTGACCCCCCCAATAATCTTGGGGCTCCGCCGCCTCTGCCACATAAAGTACTGGATCAATTGATATCGAGGGGTAAACCTTGGTGTACACCCGATTTCAGATTTCACTAGGGATTTCACGGAGATTTCTCGGGATTTCAAGAAGATTTCATAACAAGTGCACACCAGATTTCGTGAGTTCTACCCCCCCCCCCCCCTCCCCTCTGTTGATATATTAAATGCATACGGTATATTGAAGGAAATATACTGATAGATATAAATATAGACTGAATCTAGGTGACAATGTGCCTTTACACTCCACGCAGCCACAGTCTATGTGAAAATTAGTGGCTAAATGTGCGATGATTTTATTTAAATTTAAATTTCGAAAAGCAAACATTCCTGTGACAGCAAATGTACGTGGGAATCGATTTAGTGAATACCAGTTACTGGTCGATGGCTTTCGAACGGTTCGAGCGAGGGTAAATAACTAGTAGATTTGGTGTACACCTGATTTCAGATTTCACGGGATTTCAAGAAGATTTCAATGGATTTCAAGAATATTTCAAGGAGATTTCACGGAGATTTCAATGGATTTCAAGAAAGTTCTGAGAGATTTCAGGAATATCCAAGGGATTTCACGGAGATTTCAATGGATTTCAAGAAGATTTCAATGGATTTCAAGAATATTTCAAGAGATTTCACGGAGATTTCAATGGATTTCAAGAAAGTTCTGAGAGATTTCAGGAAGATCCAAGGGATTTCACTGAGATTTCAATGGATTTCACGGAGATTTCAATGAATTTCAAGAAGATATCAAGGGATTTCAAGAAGACTTCATAACAAGTGTACACCAGATTTCAGGAGTTGTTAACCCCTCGGGTGCGAGATATCAAAATTCTGATACAAAAGGAAAACAGATTTTTTCAAATACCTTCGAGGCAGTGTTTGTGAATTACCGTATTCAGTTTATACCGTATAACTTCAAGAGGCCTGGAGCCACACAAATAATTATTTCTCTGAGTAAGCATGCTACAGAATGGGTTCTATACGAAGAGTCGTCTCAGCTAAAATTATTTTTGCGTATATAAATATATTTATTGAATCCGAGTGGTAAACAACTAGTAAATTTAGTGAACACCTGATTTCATATTTCAAAGAATTTCTGGGAGATTTCACGGGATTTCAAGATTTCAAGGAAATTTTGAGGATTTGGAAAGTTGGAAACTGAAAGACTTTTATCTGCGGCGGAAAATTATGATCACAGACAGCGCAGCCCTGGTGTTGAAGTTTATTGCTTTTTAAATAATTCAAATGGGGTGGTAAGATCGCCCTTGTGGTGCACCGTCCAAACGATCATACCTTCCATCCATAGCCTTAATTGGGGAACAAGGATTTTGTAGGTATCAAGTTCTGATATAAAAAAAAAAAATGTTAGGGGATTTCAAGGGATGTTATGACAAGTGTACGGTACGCCAGATTCCAGGAGCCCCTCGATTGAATCTCTGCCATTAACACTTTTTCCCTGATATGTTTAATATTAAAAACGATTAATAAAACTACTTCATGGGAAATCTTCCCCAAGAAGACTCGGCTCTTTGGAAACTCTTCCCCAATACAACTCTGTTATATATATATATAATAAATCAACAGTTATAACTCCTATTTTGAGGTCTAACCTCCAATTACCTCATGGTCATGAAAAAAATCATGAGTTTTTGTCAGTCGATTCGTTTTTGATGTGCTTGATAATAATATCCAAACAGATGATAGGCTAACCGGGATAAATTTTGAGATATATCAATTAAAATACTGGATGTTTCCCCATCATTCAACACGCAACCTTCAAATTTCATGCGTTTTTATTGTTTAACAGATCATTAAAATACACTAAAAGTAATGGCATTCAATAAAAAACTTGTTTTATTGTAGTTGAAGATATTATTAATAGAATTATGCAAAAATAAATATAGTCACCTGTTCTCAATTATGAATCACACTCATTTCGAGAGAAAAAATAGTTGATTTTTCACCAAAATGAAGTCAAAATAGCAACTTAATATTTCATTCAAGCGCTGTAACTTCAGCCAAAAAAAATATGACAGTGTTTCTGATGCAATTTCAATTCAAGAATACATGTTCAATAGAGCTTGACTCAAATTTCCCCAATGTAGAATTAATTTCAAAATTACTTTTTGACTCTGCTGACCAAACGGCTGTTAGACTTTAACTGAAACTCGCCTAACCCACGAAATTTCGTCAATTACGTATAATCATTTTTTTCTCTTTCAAAACTCTTCTCGCTCAGTCGGCTTGGTGTTTTCCAAAGTCAGTATAACAGAGTAAGCGATGTATTCAAGTGAAACAGAAAGAGAAAGAGAATGTGCAAATATTGATAAGTGATATTAGAACTTCTTGTAAATAGTGCGAGAGGTTTTGATGGTTAAAGTCGAGAATCGAAGAGTCAACTCGTCGGGTTCACAGATTGTTAATAACTTTCTGAATTATACAAATGCGACAGCAAAAATATGTAAGCGTCCGAATTCAAATTCGTTAATTAGTTGTCCTCTTAAAATTTATTACTGATCCACGTCTAGGAAAAACTCCGAAATGTAGAATTTTTACATTTGCGGCTGTCAGTTTACTCGCTATACATTACAAACTAGGGTCAAATAGGGCGTAGATTTGATTCCCGCATAAGGAATACAAGTGTTTTTATATAGAACATTCGTACCCCCAAATAACCTAACGGTCAACGGGGTCAATAATTATCATCATCATTATCTAGTCAATGAAAATGTAGTTCAAAAATCGAATGATAGTCAACGAGCGGGGGAGAAGGGGGAAATACGCATCCTGCAAGGGAATTCGGAATTCCTTTTCGAACGCGTCGGCCCAACTATAACTTACCGCCGCACGGAAAACAAAAACGTCGCGGCACGGTACACCGAGTACACGAGAAAAAAGAAAACCCTCACATCGAATTCCATCTCGACATAAATTCTACCACATAATGTAGAACGAACCGCATGTCCCGAAACACTGACCATACCTTGACCACACGACAGATAAAAAAAAAAACGTTAGCACACGTAGATAAGGCCTAATTAGTACTACCATTCATACGTCCATTCATTCATTCATTCCTCGAGAGAGAAAAAAAACGTATATAAAAAACTCACCTGCAGAGCGACTTCGTCCTTTTCCCGATTCTTCGATCAACAATGGCGATTGTCTTCTCCCAGTAACACCAGCAACAATCACCAACAATGCAAATGGCACCAATAAAATCATCGATATTTTCGCCATCTTATCACGGTTAATTACCAACACTCACACACTCACCACACACACACACACACGGTTTTTCTTCTTACACACACACACGTACGTAGTCTGTCGTTAATGTATTATGTGTGTACGATACGACCTTAAAATTACGTAATACGATTACCTATCAATAGATAGTGTACAAGAAGATACGATGTCATAATAATATAGGTGTGTACCGAGTTCTTCCTCATACAAACATGATCCTACTGCGAAGCAGTATAGCTGAAGATATGTGGCGCCTTTACGACAAAAAGAGATAAAAACCAGCTTAATTATGTTCTAAAACACACTTAAAAACCGCTAAAACATTGTGTCCATATTGGAATAAAGAAAGAGAGAGAAAAAAAAACCTAACACTATTTACTTATCAAATAAGACACTTATAATTAAATAGTCTAATTAATTAACAAAGGTGTGTATTTTTCAAATAAAGAACACGTTGGTCGGATGTTTTTTCACGTTCGAAAGTTGTAGTTTCTAAGTGCAGAGACTGAGCGCGACAATGCGAGCGACGCGTACCAACCGAGCGCCAGAACAAGACTGACTGAGTGATTTTATTCTTATTTTGAAATTAGAATTACAAACATTTGAAGGTGATGCGCGTGGCGGTGTGCGCAGTGGATGGGTTTGCTTGTAGTGGTGTGTGTGTGTGTTTGTGACAAACTGGCATTGAATGTAGATCAGTGGACGGTGGTGTCAACTGCAGTGGTACTGGGTTCGCGTCCCGTTTGATGTTGTGTTAATTGGCGTTGATTGAATTAATTACTTGACCGGGATTCGAACCTCGATATTGATTTTTTTTCCATATGAATTGACTAATTTAATTAAATTGAAATATGACAAGTGCATGATGCTAACATTTCTGAACGAAATTTTAAATGTTCAGTGGAAAGAGATATTTTAAAACGAGTCAAGTTTTTGTTTTCAAAATGTATGAAACAATTATTTCATTTTAATCTATTCTGGTACTGGTACATACTATAGTTTTGAAAAAAATAGACAAATAAACACAAAAATCTCTGCAAAAATAACTAAATCAATTAGATTGAATTTTTTGATTAAATTAATTTTTTTATGAATTCAATTAAATTTTCTAATTACTAAAAAATTTAAATAAAGTACTTATCTCGGTAAAGAAATTAAACAAAATCAATTAAAAATTGGAAAATTGGTTGAAGAAAAGTTACAGTGTACCAATGTCTCTACAAATATTGCTAACACTAATTGGTTTCATTTGTGATTGTATGTTTGTTACGATCACTTTTTTATTTACTTTTAATTGCTGCTTAACGACCCCACCAACAGCTAGATTATACGGGGGTACGTATGAGCAGGTGATAATGAAACGACAAAGTGATGATAGGTGAAATAGCGTATACGAAAAACCATGCCTTATGCGGGACTCGAACCCACGCCAAACGGTGACTGCATTTTCTACCGCACTGCGATAGTTGACTGAGCTACAGAGGAGGCTGCATCGATCAAGATTTGCACTGTTTTGGTAATGAAACATGATTACAAGTGCGAAAATTCATGGCTTCCCAATCAAGAAGGACGCGGTGTAAACAGTCAAATTGGAAAAAAAATCTCACTGAAACGTGTGGCCGAGTGGTAATACACTGAACCGTCATCCAGGAGACCGGGGTTCGATTCCCGCCGTAGTCGACCATCCTGACAGTGTTTTTTTGTGGTTTTCCTCTGTCGTTCAGATCAATACTGGAATGGTTTCTTAACAACAGGCCACGACCGACTCCTCCCCACTATCCAAAAAACACCTAATAAAATAACCTTTCATCTCATCATCCCATCATCTCATTCATCATCCACCGACGCCAATAGATCTTAGTCATCAGTACAGTGCGTCGTTGAACCCAATATAAATGAATAAATAAATAAATTTAAAAATCTCGGGGGGATTGTAAGTCGAGTTAGTAAGGCACAATTCACGGTGAGGGGGGAATGGCGGAAGGGGGGGGGGGAGGGGGGGGGGGAGGTACATGGTACCCTCAGGACGTTCTGTACGCTGTGAAAGTCGCAGATCACTGAACCCAACTGTCGTATCTTTAATTTCCTATTTATGAATATATGGTAGAATAAGATTTATTGGTCTAGAATTTTTATATTCAATCAAATTACTTCACTAAATACTGAAACATAAATGTAACTCTCCTTTATATATTTATATAAATGAGAGATGAGGGATACGACAATTGGGTTATGTTACCACTTAAAAAGTTTAAAATTCATTTTCGTCTATTTTCATATGTGTAACTTTTATAAAAGAAGGTTTTAAACGCTTTTTAGTAACCCATGTATTTTATTATCATGTTAACCCACTACCCATGCTGATAAAATTCAGCCAAGATGTATTTTAGTACTTTCATAAAATTATGACACTTTGAATCATATATATGTAATTGACTTGTTGAAGTAAACTGACTGATTTTGAAATAGGCAGTGTATCCTATTTGCTTACATTTTCACGGGCCGCTATTGGCTACAATCTGCTAGCCTCCAAAGGGTATCTCTCACATAATAAAAATAATTCCATTCAATATTTCACGATTTTTCAACTCGGGAATAGCAAAACGGTGAGATGTGAGATAAAAAAGTGGAATGAGATAATAATCTCATCTCATTCCACTCATCTCATCTCATAATCTCATAATCTCAGGAATAAGGGTCCATGGGCTTGGGAATACCAGGCCTAGTTGTATTAATCAAGATTTATATTTTTAATGAAACGAAAAAGTATAGGCCTATCAGAAGTTGTAAATTTCAATAAATCATCAGGGCAAACTTCATTTAAAAATACATCCTTTAAGAGGCTACTTTACATCTCACAACCCATTAGTAAAACCTGCTGGGAACGAACAAAACAGGACAAAAAGCGTCAATACAGGCCTTTAGCTCCCAACACATGGTGGGTAAACGGTTAGACCAATCAGTCTAATTCTCCTAGCAATAAAACAACAGTGAATATATCTGTCCCTCTACGTTCACTAAAAATCACAATTATATATTATAATACTCTGAAAAAATCGTAAAAACAATGAAAAACAGGTAGAAATATGTGGATTTTTGAATATTATTTTGAAAGAGTTGAAAACATACCACGAACTAAAGCTCTTCGTACGAGCACGTATTGAATACTGGTGATCATCTAACCGAAAACTGTAAGTTAAGCACGGTACACACGGACGATTACAGTTGCCCCAATCGCCAACTAACATGGCTGACCGAATCGGATCGTCAACTTGCATATTGAACGGCAATTTCGCGCGGTATCGGAAGTAGCCAATCAGGGACGAGTAATCGCGTCCTATAGTCGCGTCATATTTGACGTCACACGATTTCGTGCACGCTCATTGGTTGTTTACTGACAGTTGGACGTTGGCGTTGCCGTTTTTAGAACCTCTATCTATCCTCACCGACCCAACTCCAATCAACAGCGATCGAATTGATGGCATGTACACACGGACAATTTCAGGTTAGTTGCCCAAGCCAGTTGGCGATTGGGGCAACTGTAATCGTTCGTGTGTACCGTGCTGAAGTGAATACGGTGATTGGTTTTCCGTTGCCAACTTGGGCCCCGAACGTCTGCAATCAAGCCGGTAGGCAACATGTAAAGCGGCCTCTTAAGGCTGCCAACTTGGGCCCCGAACGTCTGCAATCAAGCCGGTAGGCAAGATGTAAAGCGGCCTCTTAAGGCTGCCAACTTGGGCCCCGAACGTCTGCAATCAAGTCGGTAGGCAAGATGTAAAGCGGCCTCTTAAGGCTGCCAACTTGGGCCCCGAACGTCTGCAATCAAGCCGGTAGGCAAGATGTAAAGCGGCCTCTTAAGGTTGCCAACTTGGGCCCCGAACGTCTGCAATCAAGCCGGTAGGCAGCATGTAAAGCGGCCTCTTAAGGTTGCCAACTTGGGCCCCGAACGTCTGCAATCAAGCCGGTAGGCAGCATGTAAAGCGGCCTCTTAAGGTTGCCAACTTGGGCCCCGAACGTCTGCAATCAAGTCGGTAGGCAAGATGTAAAGCGGCCTCTTAAGGCTGCCAACTTGGGCCCCGAACGTCTGCAATCAAGCCGGTAGGCAAGATGTAAAGCGGCCTCTTAAGGTTGCCAACTTGGGCCCCGAACGTCTGCAATCAAGCCGGTAGGCAGCATGTAAAGCGGCCTCTTAAGGTTGCCAACTTGGGCCCCGAACGTCTGCAATCAAGCCGGTAGGCAGCATGTAAAGCGGCCTCTTAAGGTTGCCAACTTGGGCCCCGAACGTCTGCAATCAAGCCGGTAGGCAGCATGTAAAGCGGCCTCTTAAGGTTGCCAACTTGGGCCCCGAACGTCTGCAATCAAGCCGGTAGGCAGCATGTAAAGCGGCCTCTTAAGGCTGCCAACTTGGGCCCCGAACGTCTGCAATCAAGCCGGTAGGCAGCATGTAAAGCGGCCTCTTAAGGCTGCCAACTTGGGCCCCGAACGTCTGCAATCAAGCCGGTAGGCAAGATGTAAAGCGGCCTCTTAAGGCTGCCATCTTGGGCCCCGAACGTCTGCAATCAAGCCGGTAGGCAAGATGTAAAGAGGCCTCTTAATCATTCGTGTGATTAGTCATCGCTGGTGGAATACAAGTGCTAGCCTGCTATTAGTACAAGTAATCATGTCCGTATCGCATTGGCTATTGATTACGATAAGTTGGATGCGTCAGAAAGACGGGATGATTCAATCGATTCCAATCATCTTGTTGATTAATTCACTATTTACAATCGGTTGCGTGATTGTTTTTATTGTTGTTGATTAGACGAGCTTTAGCGAGGATTCAATTTGACATACTGAAAAAAATTGGTGTTCGTTTTTAGGTTTTTTTTTTTCATGTTTTTTGTCGGTTCTCCACAGGTCAAACGGCTACAGCTATCAACTTCAAACTTTGTTTCGTTATGGTTCCTCAGTTAACTTATATCTGTATAGTTTTGTGGCATTATCGGGTGATAACTTCTATTTTTATGAATTTTAGAAATTTCAAAAATACCCCTTAGAATAACACGGCGGGAAAAAAATTGAAATATTTTTATTTTCAAAAAAAATGAAATTTTGTGTGAAGTTGAATTACATCTTGATACACATTTCTGGAAATTTTCAGCTTGATCTGGTCAGCCATTTTGAATAAAAAATATGAAATGTGCTAAATTGGTACTACTCGAACCCATTTATAACTTAAATGTCACCCAATTGGCGAATTTAGGCAAAAGTTTGGCAAAGAAGTCGACATACTATTACTTTCCACTCGTCTAACAACGCGTTTATAGCGTTTTCCTAGTTTATTTCATAATTGTTAATTAACAATCACTCGAGTGCACATCTTTATAACATAAATATAACCCCCATATAACCAAGTTGTTGGTGGGGTCCTTATAAGCACCATCAAAATATAATTGAAAAGTAAACTTAATCCACTCCCCAAGGAGTCCAGACTGGGTTCTTTGTGACCTTATCGGTAAAACCCCAATCACTGCCAGTCTCCACACTCTCCTATCTGTGACCCAAACCGCCAATACCCCATCCCACCGCCAACATTCACCCTTCACACCGCCTTGTTCACATCGTTTCACCGCTCACCGTCCACAATCCTCGTTCACATCCACTCCTCTACCACTCGGCCGATCTGCGCGTAATCCCACAAAACAGCTGTTCAGAGTACTGTGTGTCATCCCAGAGTGTAATCTAAAGGGCATTGCCAGGCGCCATCTTCGATTACCGTGCGAAACCCCTGTGCGCTAATGTTATGAGATACGGGAAACATCCGAGCGTGGCCTTCACGAAATACCTGCTGGTCGAGATTCGTATAGACAGTATCGACAAGAGATGACGGAGCGAAACCCCCGTGTGATAATGGTGTCGCATACGGGGGACGATCGATTGGAACATTCTTCCATAATGGACACAAATATAGTGATTATTAAAGTATCGAAACTCCTTGATATTAATGTTATAAAATACAAGGAACCACCGAGTGTAATCTTCAAGGTAATACCAACTGATAGAGATTATTACTATAACTGAAGAATCGAGACCCCTTTATATCAATGGTAAAAGATGGTAGGAACGTCCGACCGGAACCTTCAAGTGAATACTAACTGGTGTAGATGGAAATGGAGGCTCGACACCCCTGTATATTAATGGTATGAGATGGGATGGACACCCGAGCGTGGGGTTCAAATGTAGACGGCTGGTTCTGTGCCTGACGGTACGGGCTATAAAAGGTAACATGGGAAAGAGCTGATAGGTTACAGCCTTGCAGTGATATTAGGAGACAATCTCAAGAGGAATTAGATCGTGATTAGATGAGCGTACGTGATGTATGAGCGTACATAATGTATGAGCTATGAGCGTATGAGCGTACGTAATGTATGAGCGTACATAATGTATGAGCTATGAGCGTACATAATGTATGAGCGTACGTAATGTATGAGCGTACATAATGTATGAGCTATGAGCGTATGAGCGTACGTGATGTATGAGCTATGAGCGTACGTGATGTATGAGCTATGAGCGTACGTAATGTATGAGCGTACATAATGTATGAGCTATGAGCGTATGAGCGTACGTGATGTATGAGCTATGAGCGTACGTGATGTATGAGCTATGAGCGTACGTAATGTATGAGCGTACATAATGTATGAGCTATGAGCGTATGAGCGTACGTGATGTATGAGCTATGAGCGTACGTGATGTATGAGCTATGAGCGTACGTAATGTATGAGCGTACATAATGTATGAGCTATGAGCGTATGAGCGTACGTGATGTATGAGCTATGAGCGTACGTGATGTATGAGCTATGAGCGTACGTAATGTATGAGCGTACATAATGTATGAGCTATGAGCGTATGAGCGTACGTGATGTATGAGCTATGAGCGTACGTGATGTATGAGCTATGAGCGTACGTAATGTATGAGCGTACATAATGTATGAGCTATGAGCGTATGAGCGTACGTAATGTATGAGCGTACATAATGTATGAGCTATGAGCGTATGAGCGTACGTGATGTATGAGCTATGAGCGTACGTGATGTATGAGCTATGAGCGTACGTAATGTATGAGCGTACATAATGTATGAGCTATGAGCGTATGAGCGTACGTGATGTATGAGCTATGAGCGTACGTGATGTATGAGCTATGAGCGTACGTAATGTATGAGCGTACATAATGTATGAGCTATGAGCGTATGAGCGTACGTGATGTATGAGCTATGAGCGTACGTGATGTATGAGCTATGAGCGTACGTAATGTATGAGCGTACATAATGTATGAGCTATGAGCGTATGAGCGTACGTGATGTATGAGCTATGAGCGTACGTGATGTATGAGCTATGAGCGTACGTAATGTATGAGCGTACATAATGTATGAGCTATGAGCGTATGAGCGTACGTAATGTATGAGCGTACATAATGTATGAGCTATGAGCGTATGAGCGTACGTGATGTATGAGCTATGAGCGTACGTGATGTATGAGCTATGAGCGTACGTAATGTATGAGCGTACATAATGTATGAGCTATGAGCGTATGAGCGTACGTGATGTATGAGCTATGAGCGTACGTGATGTATGAGCTATGAGCGTACGTAATGTATGAGACGAGTGTCCCAGTGGTTAATCCACTGAACCGTCATTCGGGAGACCGGGGTTCGATTCCCGCCATGGTTGACCATCCTGACAGGGGTTTTTCGTGGTTTCCCTCTGTCGTTCAGGTTGATACTGAGATGGTTCCTTAACAACAGGCCACGACCGACTCCTTCTCACTATCCAAGACACCTAATAAAATAACCTTTCAACTCATCATCCCAACATCTCATATATCATTCACCGACGCCAATAAATCGCAGTCATCAGTAGAGTACGTCGTTAAACCAAATATAAGTAAATAAAATAAATGAATGAGCGTATGAGCTCTGTTCTAATGTATGAGCGTATATAGATGAGCTATAGCATATATATATATATATATATATATATATATATATATATATATATATATATATATATATATATATATATATATATATATATATATATATATATATATATATATATATATATATATATATATACCATATTTATATATATATATATATATATATATATATATATATATATATATATATTTATATATAAATATATGTATATATATATATATATATATATATATATATATATATATATATATATATATATATATATATAGGTATATGTATATTTATTTAAATCAATATAACTATATTTATAATTCATTGAAATGGTTGATGTATTGGGGGAGAAAAAAAATATAATAATAACAAACTAAAAATCTAAATATTTATAAACATGGTGGTTATAATATATTTGTGTTTGTGTGTTGGTAGTTGACCTGCTTGTATCGTGCTAATCAACCATCAAGTGGATCGATCATACTGTCTCTGTTATCTGGCAACAGTTTTACAACCTAAATACGATACACTTCTTCTGGATTTTATATTCAACTTTAAAAACCTTATGTCTATTAGATAATGCATTCACGGGAAAAATCGTGAGATCGATCGATTTCAAAATGAATAGTAAAATATTACATAATCTCGATGTGAGATAATAGTTATATAAAAGGGAAATATTGTTTTTTTTTTCGAGAACAATAAGTAATCAATACACAATAATTATTGAATAATGATAACATTATGAATATAATATTCTGATTGAAATTGAATTAATGTCTTTGACAAGATTACTTCTTGATAAACTGTTGAATGAATTCATGTCAAGTGAATATGAATATGGAATTAAACACTTGGATACTAAAATCGAGGTCATATTTCCAAAAACACAATATATGATTCGCCGAAATGAAATTTTGAATATATATTTATATATATATATATATATATATATATATATATATATATATATATATATATATATATATATATATATATATATATGTATATATATATATATATATATATATGTATATATATATATATATATATATATATATATATATATATATATATATATATATATATATATATAGTATATATATATATTATATATATATATATATATATATATATATGTATATATATATATATATATATATATATATATATATATATATATATATATATATATGTATATATATATATATATATATATATATATATATATATATATATATATATATATGTATATATATATATATATATATATATATATATATATATATATATATATATATATATATATATATATATATATATATATATAAAGAATTTTACGGCGTAGATAAAAATCTTTCAGTTTCCGAAAGTCCGGAACACAAGTTGAAAGTGTTGGTATTAAGAGTAAACAAAACACACGAATGTTGATATCTTCCACTGTGAAATAATTCTCTTGGGCAATGATCACTTCTTTCCATTATCAGCAGATATAAAATTCATCAATATACAATGGGGACAGAAAATGACTGAAATGCCTAAATTGGTATAATTAGGCCTATCACTCTACCAATTAAAAGTCGTGACCAATTAGTTCTTCATCCAAGCATTCGCACCGAGGACTGTGGAAAACCACGAATAAACAAATCAGGATGGATAAAAATATATAATATATATAATAAATATAATATATAATATTTTAATATATAGCTCGATCGACCACATATGTGACCGCAACCGTAACAAGTTGGTATTTTAAGGAGCTATCCTAATAAAAACGTTTAAAAAAATTCCAAACACAGCTATGACTCATCTTTACCTCTGAAAAGTCATTAACACCGCCTGAAAAACGCTAACGCCATCATTATTACTAAGATACCACAAACCGTTTAAAATCAGCCGATAGGAAACCTTTTTCCCGTGTACCTACAGACCGCAGCATGCTGATTGCCATATTGTATTATATAAATATAATCATAGACTAGATTCTTCGTGGGATGAGACAGTAGAACACTTTAAGAGGGCTTGGTGGACGATCTAGATTCTAGTACATCCAGTTTTTCGGGATAATTTTAGTGATATATTGATTATTGTTTGCTTAACGACCCCATCAACAGCTAGGTTAGACGGGGGTACGAATGAGCGGATGATTATAAAAATATGAAGAGATGATTAGTGGCAGTACGATCACAAAAATCCATGCCTTATGCGGGACTCGAACCCACGCCCAACGGTGACTTCAGTTTCTGAAGCGGTGCCTCAGCTGACCGAGTCACCGAGGGTGGCTCGTGATATATTTATATATATTTATATAAATATATATATATATATATATATATATATATATATATATATATATATCTATATATATATATATATATATATATATATATATATATATTTTTTTTTTTATTCTCAATTATTATCATTATTTCATAATTCTGTTCTTATCAACATCGGAAACTTGAAAAAATTAATTCTTTCCCTATGAAGGCAAAGGATGAAAGTTTAGGATCGTTCGGACGGGGCACCACAAGGGCGATCTCACCACCCCAAAAATGAAGAATGCAAAAATATATCACAAAATTATTATTCAATCAAATCAAATGAATTAAAAATCCAAGTTTTCACTCAAACCATCCTCAAGGTGTTGAAAATATCTGTGATTCTCGTGAAATAAAATACTTCATCTCAAACCGTTCAGAAGATATCATGAAATAAAAACTGAACTATCCTCCCGTGTCCTCTTAACGTATCTGTAATTTGACCAAACAGTAAACGTGTCGACGCCCCCTTAAAGAGTGTGTATGGTCGGTTGTGCGCGTGCGTGGAGGTATTCAATTGTTTAACACAAATATATGCTATTTTAAATTGTAAATCTCATTTTCAGGAATGTCGAGTCGGAATTAAACATGTCGTAATACATGTCTGAAACCGCAGTGGCGTATTGGAGACCGCTCATGTGATGTGGGGGGGATGAGGGGGGGGGGGGTTCTTGGTATTCATTGACGTACTGTCTTTCGACTGATTAAATTCACACACAAAAATAGAATGTCACATTAATTAGAGGCATGAAATCATCTTCTATGGGGTTTATATACTTTTATATTCAATTAAATATTCAATTCAATTATTTATATTCAATGAGCCTTAATTGGGGAACAATGATTTTGTATCAAGTTTTTAAAGGAAAAAAAAATTCAATTGAACTGGTTCGTGTGAATATAGGAAAAAATAGTAAAGATGAATTTATCTACGAATTTCCCGCTCAAGTATTCATTCCACTATTGAACTATTGAACCTTGATGAATATAAACTCAAAAACGGAATAGATTTTCGCAAACAATTTGAAAAAAAAGGAATTTCCTTCCTTGCATATCATGAAATAAAATTAGTATATATATATATATATATATATATATATATATATATATATATATATATATATATATATATATATATATATATATATATATATATATATAAGTATTATTATCATTATATAAAATAATAATCAATTTAATAATAATTATATTCCCAAAAATTTGAATTTTTCATATTGTATAAAAATTGTCTGTACAACCTAAAAAAAACATTCAATTACCATGTAATATGGATCTGGGAGACGGAATAAACGATATTATTAATCATTATTAATCTATTTATCCATTTATTCCAACACTGCGGCTTGCTATAGCGTTTTCCCATTTCAACCGATGTCTCTACAGACCTTGGCTCCGTCACACGTCAGTTCATTGTCAGACGTGTCTGCATGGGAGGGGGGGGGGAGGGGGGGGGAGGGGGGGAGGGGGGGAGGGTCATGAATCACGCCGGTCCATATTCATGCTAATTGCAGTCATGTGGGTGAAGGTTACGACCGACCGTCCCCCCTATCAGACACCATCACCGGCCGGGGGTGTTGCGCTACGAGATGTGTCGGTTATCTGAACATATGGCTGATTTATTGATGGCTGAGATAGGACGAGAGAAAATGATTTGTTTTTGGATGAATATGATTTGAATGGAAAAAGAATAGAATGATAAGGATTCGAAAATATTGTGATAACAACTTATCAAGACCAGTATTAAGGGATTAGGGATTGAATTCAAGTCGGGCGTGGGTTTGAGTCCCGTATAAGGCATGGTTTCTTCCCAACTATTATCCGTATTCATTTATATTGTGTATAACGACGTACTATACTGATGACTACGATCTATTGGCGTCGGTGGATGATATATATATATGAGACGATGGGATGATGAGGTGAAAGATTATTTTATTAGGTGTTTTGGATAATGGGAAGGAGTCGGTCGTGGCCTGTTGTTGAGGAATCATCCCAGTGTTGACCTGAACGACAGAGGGAAACCACAAAAAAACCCTGTGAAGGTGGTCTGTGACGGGGATCGAACCGGGTCCGATATTCCCCTCACTTACCGCATTAATAGAATGTGTAAGTTCGGTTAGGTTTATATAATAGTAATTCCTTTATATGTGATTTGGTTTCATTACGTTAGGTTAGTTTGAGATTTCTTTCAACTAGATTTGTTATAGTTTGGTTAGCTTAGGATACATAAGGACCTAATGATTTGGTAGATTTGCTAAAGTTTTGTTAGGTTGGGCTACATTAGGACACAATGATTTTGTAAATTTGGTAGAGTTTGATTAGGTTAGGCTATATTAGAACCTAATGTAGCCTATCCTAATCTAGTTCAAATGTAAACATTCTAAATTTAGATCTAAATTCATATCAATAAGCTTGGTTGGTTCGGTCTCTTACAGAATTACCAGCTGGGTTGTATTCCAGTCATCTAGCTGGACAAGCAGCACGCGCCAATACCTGCCTCTCTTCGCGGGCGAATCCAGCCACATCCCTCGCTGCACTTCCTGAAATAACGAACACAACACATTATACCCGGGCCTGTCTGCAAATACTCCTTGCCCACATCTACAGCGTTTTCCCCAATCACGTGATCTTGTATTTCGGGGCGTACTTCACACTCCTACCGCCATAACATTAGCATGCATTCAACCACGATCTACGTACATTGCAGCCACCCGCTGCAGCATCGACACCACCGGCCGTCATGGCTGGCGCATGGGGGGAACACCCGATCGGGACCTTCAGCAAGCCTTACTCGTCCTGACGAGCGATGAAGCGGCGAAACACCCGCGCGCTAGTTGTGTGGGATAGAGGAGACGGTCGCTCGGAACCTCAACAAGAGTAATTGAAATATTGCCGGATCGACACGTCCGGTGGTTAGTGATAACGCATACGGGGAACGGTCGATCGTAACTGGATGCGTTGGTACACATCCACATGATATAAACTCTAATTATTGCACATGTTGCATTTTATGACTATTCAAATTAATCGGCCATTTTCTATTGAACTTATTTCTATACTTGTTTTCTCGAGAGAAGGTCTTCTACCAACTTGATAATAATACAATTTCGATAATTGATGACACATTTGGGTATAACACTCTTTTGAAAGATGTAGCTGAGCTTCTAATCATAAATAAATATTGTCTTGGAAAATAACGACCCTTGAAGGACTAAATCGAATACATACTTCGAATATACATTTTTTTCATGGCAGTTTTTCTTCATTTATCTTATATTACCGGTATATCTTATGTATATTCATTTTGTTATTATCTCCATGTGTTGTAATTCTATTTTTATTTGTCGTGTAATATTATTTTTGTTATCAATGAGAATAAAAAACATTAAAAAAATTGAAAATTGAAAATTGAATGAATAATGACGCTTTTTTTCCCCTAATTCAGACGAATCAACTAGAAATCCATCGCAATTTCAGGATTAAAACCTATCTGTTTGTCCGTCAAATAACCATTCAAGCCCCGCCTCTTTCTCTGCGTCGTGACGTAGGCATTACCCGATCGTTCACACCGCATGTCACACACAGTTGTACTAAAACTGCCACTGAAGCTTCGTAGTTGAAGTTACATGAAAATCAACTAATTCAGTCCAATCTGAAAATATAGACCTGCCTGAATAACTGTTCGAATAGATTCTGAATAAATGTCCCAAGTAATTAGGTCGAAATCGATAATAAATTACTCAGTTTTAGGGTAAAAACACAACCTTTTTTCACAACTATTTACATTTTACATAGGCCTAAATAATGTAAGGGAGAAAAATACAATCTGACGATGCAAAATGTCAAATATATATATATATATACATATATATATATTATATAGGCCTATGTATATATATATATATATATATTTTTTTTTTTTCATACATATAAATATATTATATATATAATCATGATTTTCAAGATGAAAACTGTAATAATATATATTCATATTAAATATATATATATATATATATATATATATATATATATATATATATATATATATATATATTCATATATACATATATATATATATATATATATATATATATATATATATATATATATATATATATATTTATTTATATATATATACATATATATTCATATATATATATATATATATATATATATATATATATATATATATATATGATAAAGATAAAATTTCCGGTTGATCAAGTAAGGGCTTTATTTATTTTAAAATTAAATAAAATAATAAAGAAGCCTAACGTTTCGATGTGTTCGCACACACCCTGGTCACAGGCACAAAATGAACTGCAAAACAGAATTTTCTATTCCAATGCCAATAACAATACTTGATGATAGAAAAGGTAAACAAAAACAATTAATAATACAAATCCTGATCCAACAAGCCGTTAACAAATATCGCTCCAATATGCCGATAAAAAACCAGAGCCTTCTGTGTATGAAATATCAAACACTTTAAAAAATATATAACTGTACTGTTTTTTGGCATGAAAGTCGAAAATTCTGGTCTAGATATTCCTAAGAAGAAGTAAAAGTGTAAAAGAAAGAAGAAAACAATAAATGCGTGAATAAAATACGAATAAAAATTGAGTGTGATTTAGTTGCTGCAAAACATCAGCATTTTGACGAAACTTTCTTCCTCGCAGTTTTACTTCTCGTCAAGGGAGCTGACATCGGTTCGACTTGTGTCTCTCTCTTTCCTTCTTTCTTATATATATTAGGCTTCTTTATTATTTTATTTAATTTTAAAATAAATAAAGCCCTTACTTGATCAACCGGAAATTTTATCTTTATCATAATTATGGATCAAGGAATCAACTTCAATCATACCATATATATATATATATATATATATATTTATATATATATATTTGTTACGTTGGTAAACAAGTGTGTTCTATCGGGAACATGAGTATACATATGAAACATATCAAAAACCTTGAAAGGCGCATGTGTAAAATAAACCATTAAAAAACAAAACCAAACATAAAAAACAACACAAACACACACACATAGTGAAGTGCCAACAATAAAAGAATGTTAATAGGTGGCGCCTGTAGTCGCGGTTCCGGAGGAGGCGCCACGCCGCGGCTGTAACAATGCCTGATATAGGATCGTGGTGATCTATTTATACGGGATTGGCGCATCGAGTCTGCGGGTTATTGGATACATGGGATGCTGGGAGCATGGCTACAGATTCATCTCTTTCACTCGAGTCATTTGAAAAGTGAAAGAGATCTTTACTTTTACTTCAATGTGGAAGATATCAACATTCGTGTTTTGTGTTCGGATACAAATCACAGAAACAGTCATAATGTGTTCAGGACGTTCGGAAACTGAAAGACTTTTATCTAATCAAAATGGGGTGGTAAGATCGCCCTTGTGGTGCCCCGTCCAAACGATCCTATCTTTATCCATAGCCTTAATCGGTGAACAGAGCTTTTGTATCAAGTTTCGATGTTATTGAAATGTAAAAAAAGTAATTGGATCATTATGTACTATTGATATTATCAATATTATTATGACTTATCAATTTAAAAAATATACTAGATTATGTTTTATTCAGCCGAAATACTTTCCGGAATTGTCTCCATACTGTTTATTCTTGTATTTCTTTAGAGTTTACAATCTTGTGCAACTGTCTACTTTTTCCCGCCAATCTTGAATCCTGACAGTTTTACAGATGAAGGGAGAGCATGATTGCCATTTACCATAGCAACTAGAAGTGTTGAGGGCAAACAGCCTATCACTGAAGCTGTGATTGGAGCACACAGTTTGGGGGCATTGTTGCATGCTTGTCACAGCAATGTGTGACGTCACTTTAAAGAAGACAATCGGGAGATGGCATGTTTATTAGACGGATTTCACAGATATAACTTGAACCGTCCAAGATATAACAAGATGCAGACAATATTTATTAGGATTGCCGTTCGATCAGAAATTCGTGATCGAAATCGAAGTTCACAATATCGAAAATTCATCGAGTCAAATCGAAATCGATTGCATTTTTATCGAAAATCGATCGAATTTACGAATCAAAATCGAATCGAAATCGAATCGAAAAAAAAACGTGTTAGGTAGCAAAATACCATGTTTATATACCCCGCACGCGCTATATATATAAGTATAATACTCGTGACGTCTCCCGCTACTCTTGTGTACTGTTGTACGCTTTCGATCTTCGAAAGCTTTTAGATATCGATGGAATCGAAAATCGAAAAGTACATATCGAAATCGAATCAAAAACTCATAATTGAAAATCGATCGCAATCGAACGGCAACCCTAATATTTATCGAAAATGCTAATACTTCAGATGTTTTACATCATCACACGTGGATCGATCAGTTGTATGTAACAGTAACACTCGATGTTCACCTCACAGGATAACATGTACCATGTTGTGAATGTTTATTATGGACCAAAAGTATTCTAACAGATACTTCTCTGAATGGTGTAAAGCAGTTTCACTATACAATATGTTCAGACGGAAAGTCAACGCAATCGTTTATATGTAATGTCGACACTGAAAGTGTGACGCTGTTGGTGCAGGGTGAGCTCTTGCCTATGGAATTTGTCTAGTTGAGTCGATTCACCGCGTTACACACGAGCCATGAATGCGATCCTTGAGTCTGCGGTTAGACTGTTATATATCTCTTATTAATAGTTACAATGAAACAAATCAGTGAATATCTCCCGAGACAGAAAGTCACGTTTGTGAGAATCGTACGAGGAAAATATATTTCACAGAGAAAATATCATAAATCATGAATTAGGAGCGTGATGGCATTTTTTAGGAGAATAATATTCGATATATTTGTTTAATTTACTAAAATTGGAGGCGGGAATGGTTGGAGTAAAATTACAGATTTTAATACTAGAAAAAACTAGAAAAACTAGAAACTAGAAAAAATGCGGCTAAATTTACATACTTAATAACGTTCGCATCATATATATATATATATATATATATATATATATATATATATATATATATATATATATATATATATATATATATAGATATAGATATATATATATATATACCTATATATATATATATATATATATATATATATAAATATATATATATATATATATATATATATATATATATATATATATATATATATATATATATATATATATATATCAATATATATATATATATATATATATTGATATATATATATATATATATATATATATATATATATATATATATATATATATATATATATAAATATATATAAATATATAAATATATATATATATATATATATATATATATATATATATATATTTATATTTATATTACACTGACATTCACATTTTCCTCAACACTTGTCTTATTCACCAATTTTTTTTTTTAAATGGAAAAAATGTTTCACAAGAATAAAGCTATTAATCACTTGTGAAAACCTATAAATACACACACATAAATCATCATTCATTTATTCCTACAATTCGAGATACCGTCTGAATGAAACGACCGACCGAGCCGTCGCGACCGAACCTCAATACATCGTCGGCGACAACGTGATACTTGTCGCGGTTTCCGGTTCGGATCAGTCGGTTAATTGCAGCCGAAATACCGAGAGATGGGAACAACTCATCGCAAACCGCAACAGCCATTCCACGACCAAAACACGCGTTCACGGCCAACAAGACTAGTTTATAGGTTCGGTTTAGGGGGGCAAGAAAGCATTTTATATGTTATATATGTTTTATATGCAATATGTTATGTGTTATTTGTGTGTAACGCGGTACGCTGTGAACTGTGAGTTAAAAATCGTTGGCAAAAATATCGAGTGTAGAAAGCATTTTTCATTTTTTTTTTTTTTTTTTTTTCATAAATGAATTCGTTGTAGATTCATACAAATAATAAAAGTGTCATATAACTATCTGGTATAGATTTCCATCAATTAATTATTTCCTTGTTCAGTTAGGTTGATAATGTTAGAAGAATTTTGTGAGTAGCTTTGAACTTTTACCATTTGCTACCAATTATTGAACATTTAATTCCTCAAAACTATATTTTTTCATTTCCAAGTACCTGTATTTTCTGCAATTTTTGTGTTGAAGGGCTAAAATTTTCAGCATATAATGATGGATATATTTACTATAACTGGTGTGAAAGAAATTTTTTTTTTTTAAATTTCTCAGAAGAAAAAAATGTTTGTTTGCTTCCTTTAATGTGTCATAAAATTTGGTTGTTGCTGAAAGAAATCAAAACTCCAAACAATTTTGGTCAAAAAAAAAACCTACACACCAGTTGTTACAAAAGTATGTTTGTACTTACATAAAAAGTTGCAACACTCTAGCTTGAGAGAGCTCTGAGAAAAGTGTACCTAAAAACTGTTATTTTAACATTGTCAGTATAGGGCTTTCCTGCGATCGGGTTGGAGAGAAGAAAAGATTTTTTTTTCTTTTTTTTTCAATCGGTCACATACACTGATACAGAAAGAAAAACACAATCACAACAAAAAACATCCACAAAGCCCTTCAAAAAAGACTCAACTGTGGGTTAAAATTGTGAATTATAAGTACAATTCAAATTCGGACGTATTTCTCAAACATTAAGGCCCGGTTTTACGAAACTGGATTAGACAATAGTTAGTGGATTAACGTGTTATCACCATTGGTTACATATGTTATTTTCGTGTATTTAATTAATAGTTAGTGGATTAGCACCCTAACTAAGATTGGTAAAACCGGGCCTCA
>OZ023334.1:3492154-3499654 GCA_964007535.1 Brachyptera risi
AAAAAAATGTGCTTGGTTTTTTTTTTTTTTTTTTTTTTTTGTAATTTTGTACGCGGCATACAGGTCAGGAAAAAATTCTTATCGACTTGAAACTTTTCCTACATATTTCTGTCATACCAGAATAGGCTGGGATTGTCATTCAGAAAAATCGGTCGAAAGGTTTTTCCGGAAAATTATCTGAAAGTTTGAAAAATCCTCATATAAGAATAACCCGGAGGAAAAATACTTGAAAAACAATAATTCTTCAAAAGCTCTCAAATTTTCACCGAATATAAACAATACTATTATACACCTTTTCAGAGATTTTTGCAACAATCGGATGAGAAATAACAAAGAAAACGCAATAAAAGTGTACATTTTATTGGCTATTTGAATCAATTGGATTTGCAAAGTGTATATGCGACAGGTTGCAGCACTATAAATATCAACAAGTTGCAGGTAAGGTTTTTGAACGTTTGAAGTAATCCAAGGTCCGTAGATATGTAAATTGAGCTGACAAGTTATTTTTCATTCTAGATTTCCATACTTCTGAGCTCATCTCACAACGCGCATCCCGCGTTTTCCTAGTAGTAGTAAATCGTTTAAATAGATAGCATCATGCTATTTTTCTCTCATTACATTTCATACATTACATTTCATACATTACATTTCATACATTACATTTCATACATTACATTTCATACATTACATTTCATACATTACATTTCATACATTACATTTCATACATTACATTTCATACATTACATTTCATACATTACATTTCATACATTACATTTCAAACATTACATTCCATACATTACATTTTTCAGTAATACATTGTGATGATTATTAGTAATAATTATGAAGTCCTTTCAACACGCTATTATACATGTCGATCGGGCGAAAACGATACAGTTCCATCACACAATTACTACAGTCATTACAATCATTCCTTCAATAGTCGACCTCCCTACTTTCCTTCCCAGTCCCGCCACTGGAGCAAGGTGTGAACACGACAACGTCTGCCGCCACTGATCGACACCTCATTTAGCGGTCTTGCCAGTCGACTTGGACGCGTACCAACTTGTTGGATCTTGCAGTGACATCACCGCCGGTTGTTTGGCTGCGCGGTGGCGCCAGACGGACGCGGGGGGCAGGGGGGGGGGGGGGCTGCGCACAATGTGAGACCCCCATCGTGAGACGGGTCAGGTGGGAGTACGGAGGTTACAGATGCAATGACCCCTTAAAGTGTTATGGAAGGTGGGAGTAGATAATAATCAAAATAGAGTGCGTATATACCATGTAAGGGAGGCGCCTGAATAGCGTATAACGGAATAACGTCGACTCGGTCGTGTGACATGGGCTTCGGGATATATATTTTTTATATATTGAGTTCAACGACGCATATACTGATGACTACGATCTATTGGCGTCGGTGAATGATATATGAGACGATGGGATGATGAGATAAAGCTGTTATTTTATAAGGTGATTTACGATAGTGGGAAGGAGTCGGTCGTGGCCTGTTGTTAAGGAACCATCCCAGTATTGACCTGAACGACAGAGGGAAACCATGAAAAATCCTGTCAGGAGGGTCGACCATGGCGGGAATCGAACCCCGGTCTCCTGAATGACGGTTCAGTGTATTAACCACTCGGCCACACGATGTGTTTGTATGGGGTTCAGGTAGGGTTGGATAATGTCACACACCCGAGTCGACTTTATTCCAGTATACGCTCTTCAGCCTCCCCCCCCCCCCAATGTGCCCCATTGTGAGAGAGGATAGGTGGGAGTATGAAGGTTATAGATGCAATGACCCCATAATGTGTTATGCAAGATGGGAGTAGGCAATAATCAAACGATATAGACTGCGTGAAATGGCTACATGTTATAGGTGGGAGTAGGAAGGTTATAGATGCAATGACCCCATCAAGTGTTATGTAAGGTGGGAGTAGGAAGGTCGGCAAGTGCATGTGCAGCTAGACTTGGGTGTGTCGTAACTCGTGGTGGGCGTTGTTGTTGTTGTTGTTGCGAGTAATCTAATTTGACGAGAGATTACCTGATCCAACTAACCTAACCTAAACCAATTCAGTTTTACGTAAAACTATCATAATTTAGTTCAAAATCAACAGTTATAATTTATAACAGTGACCACCAGGGCTGTTTGTAAATAGCCACTTCGATGAAGGTTATAGATGCAATGACCCCATAAAGTGTTATGTAAGGTGGGAGTAGGTATAGTAACCAAGCGAATACTTTATGCGTTAATACGCAAATGCATACGTTAATGTAGGACCCCCATCGTGACACAGGATAGGTGGGAGCAAATACTGCAATATTTGTTGGTATAAAGATTTCAATATAGAAAAACGACTATAGATCTAACGACCCCATAAAGTATTGTGTTAGATGGGAGTCGGCGTGATGCGTGTTAATGTGGAAGAGGTTATGTGTGAGTATGAATGTATATCTTTTTTTTCATTTTTTCATTTATTCATTTTATTTTTTTTATATTGAGTTTCAACGATTAATAATTTCTCCTCCTTTTTCTGAGTCATGACTTAGACATGACTCGATTCTGTTTGTTTCTGCACAGAATCGGTGGTGTCTACGTCATGACTCATGGTGCCTACGTCATGACTCGTGGTGCCTACGTCATGACTCGTGGTGCCTACGTCATGACTCGTGGTGCCTACGTCATGACTCGTGGTGTCTACGTCATGACTCGTGGTGTCTACGTCATGACTCGTGGTGTCTACGTCATGACTCGTGGTGTCTACGTCATGACTCGTGGTGTCTACGTCATGACACGTGGTGTCTACGTCATGACTCGTGGTGTCTACGTCATGACTCGTGGTGTCTACGTCATGACTCGTGGTGTCTACGTCATGACTCGTGGTGTCTACGTCATGACTCATGGTGCCTACGTCATGACTCGTGGTGTCTACGTCATGACTCATGGTGCCTACGTCATGACTCGTGGTGTCTACGTCATGACACGTGGTGTCTACGTCATGACTCGTGGTGTCTACGTCATGACTCATGGTGCCTACGTCATGACTCGTGGTGTCTACGTCATGACTCATGGTGTCTACGTCATGACACGTGGTGTCTACGTCATGACTCATGGTGCCTACGTCATGACTCGTGGTGTCTACGTCATGACTCATGGTGCCTACGTCATGACTCGTGGTGTCTACGTCATGACTCATGGTGCCTACGTCATGACTCGTGGTGTCTACGTCATGACTCATGGTGCCTACGTCATGACTCGTGGTGTCTACGTCATGACTCATGGTGCCTACGTCATGACTCGTGGTGCCTACGTCATGACTCGTGGTGTCTACGTCATGACTCATGGTGCCTACGTCATGACTCATGGTGCCTACGTCATGACTCGTGGTGCCTACGTCATGACTCGTGGTGTCTACGTCATGACTCATGGTGCCTACGTCATGACTCATGGTGCCTACGTCATGACTCGTGGTGCCTACGTCAAGACTCATGGTGCCTACGTCATGACTCGTGGTGTCTACGTCATGACTCATGGTGTCTACGTCATGACTCGTGGTGTCTACGTCATGACTCATGGTGCCTACGTCATGACTCGTGGTGTCTACGTCATGACTCATGGTGCCTACGTCATGACTCGTGGTGTCTACGTCATGACTCATGGTGCCTACGTCATGACTCGTGGTGTCTACGTCATGACTCATGGTGCCTACGTCATGACTCGTGGTGTCTACGTCATGACTCATGGTGCCTACGTCATGACTCGCCTACGTCATGACTCGTGGTGTCTACGTCATGACACGTGGTGTCTACGTCATGACACGTGGTGTCTACGTCATGACACGTGGTGTCTACGTCATGACTCGTGGTCTCTGGAGTACAAATGATTGATTATAATTTCTGAAATTGAGATGATGATTTCTAGTTTTCTCTAAATTAGGGAAATAAATATCGTTATTATTCATTACAATCTAGTTTCAGGGTTGTGATGTCTTTTAAAAACCATCTATTTGATGGTAAATTGTCTCAAAAGTGAATTGAGAGGGGAGAGAGAGAGAGAGAGAGAGAGAGAGAGAGAGAGAGAGAGAGAGAGAGAGAGAGAGAGAGAGAGAGAGAGAGAGAGAGAGAAGCAGTCGTCAAGGAATGTGCATCATCTCCCCCCTCCCTATTATCGCACGTCGAACCATTCGTTCCACACTGCGCGATCGACCGTCTCTACTTGCACATCCACGCCGGATGAATGTTCCGATCGACCGTCCCCCCTATCCCATACCACTAGCGCCCGGGTGGTTCGAGCCTTTCATCGACGGGTGGGCCGTCATCTCTCGTGTAACACAAGAGATGAAGGTTCCGATCGACCGTCCCCCTTATCCCATACCACTAGCGCCCGGGTGGTTCGAGCCTTCATCTCTCGTCAGGACATCTCACTGACAGATCAGAACTCCAGATCGGTCATGTATTTAGATACGAGAAACGGTTCGAGGAAAATTTGATGAAAAATAAAAATACAAAAACTAGCAACAATTCGAGGACACTATGAATGTTTTTTATTCTTTCATTTATATTGGGCTTGACGACATACTGTAATGATTGATAACTAAGATCTATTGGCGTCGAATGAATGATGAATGAGATGATGGAATGTTGAGAAGGTTTCTTATACGGGCTCTAACTCGATACTGCATATTTTGAGGCGGAATCGGTTGAACCACTTTTGAGAAAAATAATTTCGAAAATTTTGAAACTCTAAGAATTACCTGGAGGAGAAAATTTGTTGAAAATACGCTCTTGGAATGAATTCGAATTTTCCCGGAACCTTACTTAAAAAATGATACACTTTATTCTTAGGGGGTGCATGGAGTTTTTTTCTTTTCTTTATATTGGGTTTTAACGACGCACCGTAATGATTACTAAGATCTATTGGCGTCGGATGGATGATTAATGAGATGATGGGATGATGAGATGAAGGTTTTATGGGTAATGGGAAGGATAGTGGGAAGGAAGAGGTCGTGGCCTATATTGTGGGAACCATCCCGGCATTAGCCTAGACTACAGAGGGAAACCACGAAAAACCCCTGTAAAGATGGACGGTGGCGGGGATCGAACCGGGTCCGATATGTCCCTTCACCTCCCGGGTCACATGAAGCAAGTGAGCTAATCACTCAGCTACATGTGCCGGTATGAAGTTGCTCATAAAAATACATAAAACCATATTTACTATTTTTCATCATGTACACATATACACCATTGTGATTGAATTAAAAGTATATCAACCCCCTGATAATGTTATGCTCTTTAGGCCCGGTATTACCAACGTGGGAGTAGCTCCAACAGGCAGATAAAAGTTGTTATCACCATGGTTACCTGTGATATTTGTTTTCACCAACTCTCAGATAACTGCTAACTGGACTTGATAATACCGGGCCAGGGTTAATATGACATTCTATTTTTGTAAATTAAATCAGTTTTGAGATAATACGTCACTGAATATCAAGCATAATATGATCAAATTTATTGACATATTGTCTTAAAACTGAATGAATTCACGAAAATAAAATGGCATATTAATTAAAGATTATAAAATTATCTTATAGGGTTGACATACTTCTTCATTCAATAACACTGGTTTCTGAACAAAGAAAAAATGGTAAAGATGCATTTCTCTATGTTTCTAAGCACCTTGCTTCACCCTCTTACGTCCCACATCGGTCGGCTGCAAATCTTTTCTAGATCAATTAAAAAGCTATTAAGAAGATCAACAGGTAGATCAATTATATAGTTGAACGATTAAAAAATAAACAACCAGTACAACAGGAAGGCCGTGACTTTATGGGGTTTTTACACCAATATGTGTATATAGCTGTCCATTATATTTAACACAAACAGGCGCAGTACCAGAAGAAAAACGATGTAGAGATACCAACCTACTTTATCATGATATAAAGAAGTTGCTCCAACTCCCATACTGATAACATGGAGGGTATTTGTGGTTTCTTGCGGTCAGTTCAGAGCCAAAGGTCCCGATTGCCTGTCACGACTTAGCGGATTCCCTTGTGAACTAGATGTAGATAAGAGTGGCTACGGTACCGGTGGCATTGTTGAACTAACAAAATCTATAATTCTCGTAATCTACTGGGCCGTGTATAGCATTGTTGAGCATTTTTGTTTTAAATAGCTCGATATAAAAGCGATAGTTGCGCTACAGGCAATCGAGACGATGGACTCAGATTCTGACCCCGGAAATATTTCACTTCCAAGACTCGAGTTGGGTCACCTTCTTTATATTATATGATCAAATATAGGTTGGTGTCACAAGAACAGGCGCAGTATACCATGGGAGAAGCAAGGAGGATTCGGAAGAGCAGAACAAAGAGGGACGAAGAAGGAAAATTGAAGAATCCAGAAGATCGAAGAAGTCACCGGGCTTCTTATTAGTGAAAGAGAGACTATCCCGAAATTTTTCGAAGAATGTTTGATAAAATTCGGTATATCTCCCATCATTGAAGATAGTAGATGGCGTACAAAGCGATTCAATTATTATTCTTAGAAATTATTTATACAGTCAAAATTAGCTTTATTATTTTAGTCTCAATTTAGCTTCATCTTCAAAATTATATTTGTATGTTTTTATCCATTCTGAATTTGATTTTTTTTGTTATTCTGTGTAGATTTAGGCAACCCGATGTACATGGGCAGAGATCTCAATGAAGATTTATACACAGTAGAAGATTTATTTCGAAAAAATTGAAAACATTTGTTTTTCAACACGACTTTTGGATTGTTCTTAATTTCTCAACCCACCACTAGAATGTTCGCAGTATGTTGAATGAGCCATATTTCCTCTAACTGTTCCTTTGGGGTTATTCTCTCCTATCTTCCTATCTTTTGGTATCCTGATCTTTCATCCCTTACCTTCAGGGAAACAATGGTTTTGTATCAAGTTTTCAATGTTGATGAAATAAAACAAGTACCGCTCATCGTACACCATTGCTGCCTTTTCTAGTTACACGGACACTCATCCTTGGCCTCAAATCTCCATACTGGCGTTTTCCTGTTGTTAATGAACCATCCCAGTATCAACCTGAACGACAGACGAGAAACACGAAAAACTCCTGTCAGTATGGTCGACCATGGCGGGAATCGAACCCCGGTCTCCCGAATGACGGTTCAGTGTGTTACCAGTCGGCCACGCGTCTCAGTTTAACCAATATTATAATAAATACATAATTAATAATAATGAGTACAATAACAAAGAAGAGAGGAGAGAACAGAAGTCAAGAATGAGGAGAGAAAAGGGATCAAGATAACATAATAAGAAGATTGACAATATTCTGTTTCCAGTGTTATTCTATGAAAATATATCACCTTGAGATGTGTAGTTTGTTAAGGCCCGGTTTTACCAAACTGGATTAAGTAATAGTTAGTGGATCAACTTGTTATCACCATTGGTTACATATGTTATTTCCGTACCTTTAATTAATAGTTAGTGGATTAGCACCCTAATTATGA
>OZ023334.1:3502154-3594654 GCA_964007535.1 Brachyptera risi
AGGATGCTTACCAACCACACAAACACAAATGTCCCCGTTATATTTCTGTACAGCTGTGGTGCTTTCAGGCCCAACACCTTTTCATGACGAGATTCACAAATAAAAGTCGAACTACATCTTTCACTAGCGACAAATATTTAGCTCTGCACAGCGAATATCTCTACAATGTAAGAAGATTTTAGAACAGAAAATTTCAATAAATTACGATGAATAAAGATTATAAATCGATTTAAAAAAATATTAGTGAAAAGGTTTTCAAATATTGATATACAATATTTGGCAGTGTCAACTAGAGCATAAACGATCGTAGTGGCTTTCTGGATGAACATATTGTAGTGAAACTGCTTCACACCATTCAGAGAAGTCTTATAAAATTTTGTCGATCCATAATAAACATCAACAATATTTCCACAAATAATCACCCTTTTCGCTCTATGGAGCCCTCAAGCGGGATTCGAACCCAATCCCATATGGTGACTTCAGTTTCTAAAGCGGTGCCTCAATGGACTGAGCTACGAGGGTGGTATTACAAACTTTCCGGTTGATTCACGTTTGTTCTTTTGTTTCACCAACTCACCTTTATTACCATTCCATTATTTTTTTTTCTCAAATACATTTTTTTATATAACTCTTGATACTCAATTTTTTTTATTACGAAGAAGTTTTTTAAAATAATGTCTCTATCATATTTTCTTTTTACATTTAATTCTCTTATTTAAAAAAAAATAATGCATTGTCTTTAAAAATTTTGATATAGGCCTACTGTGTCCGTGTGGCAACCGTTTTGGGGGGCAGCGTTTTTAATAAACTTCTCTCTAACAGCTCTTTAATTTATATTATATTCTTTATTTTGCTATTTTTTCCAAAGGGGGGGGGGGGGGGTTAACGACTCATTCTACTGATGGCTACGATCTATTGGCGTCGGTGAATGATATATGAGATGAAAGGTTATTTTATGAGGTGTATTTTGGATGGTGGGGAGGAGTCGGTCGTAGCCTGTTCATAAGGAACCATCCAAGTATCAACCTGAACGACAGAGGGAAACCACGAAAAAACCCTGTCAGGATGGTCGACCATGGCAGAAATCGAACCCCGATCCCCTGAATGACGGTTCGGTGTATTAACCACTCGACCACACGACTCAGTTCTTTATTTCGTATTATTAGATTGGTACACAACCTCATCTCTTGTGACAATAAGTATATCTCCTAACAAAGTCACACCTGGTACCAACTGTAAGTACGTCCTAGCTAATCGTCAACCAATGACACGGATTACCTCCCCCTCCCCCCCCCCTGCAGTTCACACCTGCATACCTCCCCTAATCCGCCAGCTACCCCTATTAGCTCGGTGTAAGGCCCCTTTGAGCACCGCGCCGGCCGTAACGCTAGTGCTGGGTTTTACCTGGTTTTACCTGGTTTTACCACCCGAGTCGAATACAACATCCGCTTGCAGGCCGAGACCAGAGAGTGGAGGTGGGTTGCAACATTCACGTCATTTTAAATATCAATAGGACATAAAGAACCTGAAACTAGATTTTAATTATTAATATATCAATTATTAATTTTACTAATTTTAGAAAAAAATAGAAATCTGAGAAAAAAATGGGGAAACTGAGAAAGAACATTTCGAAGTATGGAAGAAGGAAAAGATCGAAAAAAATATTTTCTTCAAATAAATAGGCCTACACATTTTCACGGAATTTCAACATAAGAATGATGCACAAAATACATATATTCACATAAATATGTATATAAAATATGAAAATGATATAACAATATAAAAATATATAAAAAATGATACAAAAATAACAAATCTACATCAATCGGATGAGAAGCCTTGAAGAAAATAATTATGACGTTTTTTTTTAAACAATTAAAATTAAAAAACCCATTAGTGAGATCAAAAGGTAAGACAAATGGGATTGTTTAACGATAAAAAAGCCGCCTTCGGTAGCTCAGTCAGCCGAGGCACCACTCCAGAAACTGAATAAATAATAAATAAATAAATAATAAATAAGTCGTGCATAAGGCATGCGTTTTTGTAAGTTACGTCCTTTCACTAATCATCGCTTCATAGTTTCATAATCCCCTGATAATTCGAACCCCCGTATGAACTAGCTGTTGGTGGGGTCGTTCAGCAGCTTTCAACCCGTCTCAGTCCTCATTCTCCTCTTCAACCAACTAAATAATTTCTCTACTGAGACGAGCGGTCGAGTGGTTAATACAATAAACCGTCATTCAGGAGGTCGCGGTTCGATTCCCGCCACTCTCACATTAATTTTTTGTGATTTCCCACTATCGTTCAGGTCAATTCTGGGATGGTTCCTCAACAACAGGCCACGACTGACTCCTCCCCACTATCCAAAAACACCTAATGAAATAACCTTCCATCTCATCACCTCACCATCTCATATATCATTCACCGACGCCAATAGATCTTAGTAATCAGTACAGTGCGTCGTTAAACACAATTTAAATAACTAAATAAATGAATAATTTCTCTCTTCCAACGTGTTCCAACACCTCTACGGCTTGTTCTGGGCACGTCCAAGCGACCGCCCGTCTCGGCTGCGACGAGCGACCGTCTGACAACAAGATGGTGACTGACGTGCCTGTCAATTGTCAGGCGTGTCGTGTCAAGTTTCTCAGGCATTCCTGGTATTGTGCTTCTAACAAGATCTGTCCAAGCTCACATGTGGTTCACACTCTGTAATCTCTAAACCAATTATTGGGGATTGAGAATAGACCATTTTTGGGGGGTCCCCAGTTGATGTTTCAATGTTTTAGGGCGAAAAGTTCTCGCTAGGCTGACTTTTCACAGATATAAATGACCATAAAACTTACTAGTGCAAGAAACAAAATTGACGAATAAAGGCCTAGGCCTACATCATAAGATGCAATTAATTTTGGTCCAAAATGATAAAAAGTCAAATTTTATAGTAACATACCGGTACCGGTACGTGGAAATATCAGTTGGATGTAACAGTAACAAGTAACATATGTAACAGTATGTACGGTAATAATAATAATAATGATGAGATTCAATTATTTTTCTCCCAGTTCGCAATTGTGTTATTGTAAATGCATTCTATCCCTGAGATTATTATACCTCAGGATTTATTGATTGTTGAATGAGTTATTTTATAACTAGGAAAACGCGTTATGTGTTGCCGCGTTGATGAATGAGCTGGAACATATCAACATATCTTTGGATTGGTTTTAATTATTATATATATATATATACACCTTGAGATCCAAGCAATTACGTCACTGCCCTCCTATTTCCTAATTAATTTCTATGATAGTAAAGAAGGCTTTGTATTAATTGTTTTCAATTGATTGGTGACACCTGTTGCTTGGATTTAATTGGTATTTTAATAGCTTCAAGTGATAAATTAGATTATATATTTTTTTACATCAAAACGGCTGATCTGATTTGAGTGAAAGTTCGGAATAATGTGTATCATTACTAGGAAAACGCTATATACGCGTTGTAACACGAGCGGAAAGTAATAGTATGTCGACTTCTTTGCCAAACCATTTCCCACATTCGCCAATTGGGTGACATTTAAGTTATAAATGAATAAAAACGGCTTCGAGTGGTACCAATTTAGCACATTTCATGTTTTTTCTTCAAAATGGCTGACCCAATCAAGCTGAGAATTTCCAGAAATGTGTATCAAAATGTAATTCAACTTCCCACAAAATTTCATTTTTTTTGAAAATAAAAATATTTTCATTTTTTCCGACGTGTTATTCTAATGAGTATTTTTGAAATTTCTAAAATTCATAAAAAAAAAGTTATCATACGATAATGCCACAAAACTATACAGATCTAAGTTAGATGAGGAACCATGATAATAAAAAGTTTGAAGTTGATAGCTGTAGCCGTTTGACCTGTGGAGAACCGACAAAAAAAACACACAAAAAAAAAAAACATAAACAAAACGAACACCAATTTTTTTCAGTATGTCAAATTGAATCCTCGCTAAATCTCGTCTAATTATATTGAAATTCTCTAAGAATTTGAATTAATTCTCTCGAAGTAAATATTTTTTACGAATTTTTTTCTCTGTTGGGTTATTCTTATGGGATTTTTGAAAACTTTGAAATGAGTTTTCTCAGAAGTGATTCAATCGATTAGGCCTCAAAACTATACAATATCGAATTAGATGATCACACTTGTGTATGCCAAGTTTTAACTGATTTTGAATTTTCGTTTCACCTGTAGAGCGCAAAAAAATACCTTTTTTCTTCGAGTATAATGAAAATTGAAGATTGAGTCTTCGCTACGTTCATCCAATTAATTATTGTTTGGCGGGAATTCAGGAAGATTTCAAAGGATTACAAGAAGATTTCATGAATGGTGTACACTAGATTTCAGGAGTTGTTAACCCCGCGTATGAGATGATGGGATGATGAGATGAAAGGTTATTGTATTGTATTGGGTGTTTTGGATGGTGGGAAGAAGTCGGTCGTGGCTTGTTGTTGAGGAACCATCCCAGTATTGACCTGAACAACAGAGGCAAACTACGGAATACCTGTCAGGATGGTCGACCATGGCGGGAATCGAGCCCCGGTCTCCTGGATGACGGTTCAGCGTGCTGGCCCCGGTCTCCTGGATGACGGTTCAGCGTGCTGGCCACTCGACCAGCCGAGATATCGCAGCTCGAGGCTGACGATCGGGATGTTGGATCGGGGCGACAACAACCATCTCAATTCGCTAATAAATCAATTAACCAATGACGCTGCAGTTTAGGCCCACAGAGTGACATCCATGGGGCCGATGTCTGGCCAATTAGCGCGCTGAGCGGCAGGAATGTGAACCTTGCAGCCGACTGCAAGTGGTGTTAGACGGACTAGTCGGGACAATTATGCAACTGAGACGAGCGGTCGAGTGGTTAGCACACTGAACCGTCATCCAGGAGACCGGGGTTCGATTCCCGCCATGGTCGACCATCCTGACTTGGGATTTCCGTGGTTTCCCTCTGTCGTTCAGGTCGATACTGGGATGGTTCCTCAACAACGGGCCACGACCGTGTGTCCACAATAATACTGCAGGCCTATAGCCTATTATTTTCTCAACTTTGTTCATATTTTTAAATTAATCAAACGCCTGAAATCTGCAACCATCATAGAATTGCGCTCCCTCATCCCCTTATTCACATTTTGACCCCCCCCCCCCCCAATAATGTTAGGGCACCGCCGCCTCTGTGACAAACATGCAATCTGTCAAAGTGTTGAAATTTCACAATTATATTCCGTTCATTCAATCATATCTCCTCTATTCGAATAACCCTCATTACCATATTCCCCACAGCCGACCGACTCCCAGTTCAACTCTGCCCTCAAAGTCAACCCGGAGGTCAACTGATACACCCTTGTGCGATCACGACCAATCAGAGTGCACTGCAATAATGCACTTTCAAGTCAAGTGCAACGATGCACAAATATCCCGTCGCTCGTTCATCTCTCACGACGCCATAGACCAGGGCTTCCCAACTGGCGGCCTGCAGTATAGGATCTTATGGACCAACGTAAATCACTGCAATAATGCACTTTCAAGTCAAGTGCAACGATGCACAAATATCCCGTCGCTCGTTCATCTCTCGCGACGCCATAGACCAGGGCTTCCCAACTGGCGGCCTGCAGTATAGGATCTTATGGACCAACGTAAATCACTGCAATAATGCACTTTCAAGTCAAGTGCAACGATGCACAAATATCCCGTCGCTCGTTCATCTCTCGCGACGCCATAGACCAGGGCTTCCCAACTGGCGGCCCGCAGTATAGGATCTTATGGACCAACGTAAATCACTGCAATTTAGTATATTATTCTGTGAAGTCAAATTGAGAATATATTTGGCAAGGTTTGAAGTGTTGTCACAAGCCAAACGGTGGGGCGGCGTTTGAATTGACATTATAGTTGATAATTCCCGACAAAATATTCGTATTCTGTCCTACCGTTTGGCTTGTGACAACATGCGCACCCATTTGGCACCCTTTGTGAGTTTCCCTGCTCGCGCCATATCAGTTATATGGACCTGAATGAAGACATAAAGGCAAGAAGTGCAGACCAAATAATTGAATTTTGATTTTTTTTAAAGTTCAGTGATTAAAAGCTTGAATATGAGTGCATCATTATGAAAGTGTTATTTTTTCGGGTGCACCATATATTTAAAAACGAGTGAAAAAAAATGGATTTTTTTTTTTCATATTGGGTTTAACGACGCACTGTAATGATGACTGAGATCTATTGGCGTCGGATGAATGATTAATGAGATGATGGGATGATGAGATGAAGGTGTTATGGGTAGTGGAAAGGATAGTGAGAAGGAAGCGGTCGTGGCCTATATTGTGGGAACCATCCCGGCATTAGCCTAGACTACAGAGGGAAACCACGAAAAATCCCTGTCAAGATGGACGGTGGCGGGGATCGAACCGGGTCCGATATGTCCCTTCACCTCCCGGATCACACGAAGCAAGTGAGCTAACCACTCAGCTACTGTGCCGATAAATGGAAATTATTTGATAATAGTAATAAGGGAAAGAAGTAATCATGGCCCAAGAGATTCAGTTCAAAGTGGAAGATATCAACATTCGTGTGTTTATACTGAAAGACTTTTATCTACGGCGAAAAATTATGGTCACAGACAGCGCAGTCCTGGTGTTGAAGACCATTAGTTTTAAATAATCAAAATGGGGTGGTAAGATCGCCCATGTGGTGCCCCGTCCAAACGATCCTATCTCTCATCCCTAGCCTTAATTGGGAAACAATGATTTTGTATCAAGTTTCGATGTTATTAAAAAAAATAATAATAATAACTGAGTAGCCCACCTCAACTTGTTCGAGAAATGAGTGTCCCTCTGAGATGTCTCGTTGGAAAGCCCTGCCGTGAAGAAATAAATCTTCGTCTCGACTTATCTGCTGGCAATGCCATCGAGAGAGAGGTTGCGAGTTGGATTCAATGATAATAACTCTTGATAGAAGTGACTGACGAATTAATGAGGGGTGACGATTGTGTATTGTTCCATTTGAATATGTTGATAATAATTATTTGTGATTAGATCATTGGCTATTTATATATATACTTGTCTATTGGTGATAGATGAAAGGCGAGATCGCTCGAGATGGATCGTGTGCTAGTGGTGTGCGCATAGGGTACTGCGCATAGGGTGCTGCGCATAGGGTGCTGCGCATAGGGTGGTGCGCATACGGTACTGCGCCTAGGGTGCTGCGCATAGGGTACTGCGCATAGGGTGCTGCGCATAGGGTGCTGCGCATAGGGTACTGCGCATAGGGTACACAGAGACCGTACCTAAGGCACCACAAAGAACTTGGAAGTGGAAGGGTGTACACTGAACATAAACGATCTCCTACAATCAGTCACATGACCATAGTTTTTACACCAACGTAATTATATATATATATATATATATATATATATATATATATATATATATATATATACATATATATATTGGGTTTTAACGACGCACTATAGGCCCTACTGATGGCTACGATCTATTGGCGTCGGTGGATGATGAATGAGATGATAGGATGATGAGATGAAAAATTATTTTATTAGGTGTTTTGGGTGGTGGGAAGGAGTTGGTCGTGGCCTGTTGTTAAGGAACCATCCCAGTATTGACCTGAACGACAGAGGGAAACCACGAAAAACCCCTGTCAGGATGGTCGACTACGGCTGGAATCGAACCCCGGTCTCCCGAATGACGGTTCAGTCTATTAACTACTCGACCACGCGTCTCGGTACCGACGTAATTCTTCCAAGCCTATGAAATCACTTTTTAATTTTAAGAAATCCCTGCTGGGCCCTAAGCCTAATATCACGCCGTAATAGTAGCCTTTATATTGTGGACATCAATTATTTTCATCAGTCTGCTGTTGGTATTCGAACATATGTAGCATATGACGAGGGGTAAACAACTAATGTATTTGGTGTACACCTATAATTTCATATTTCAAGCAGGGGTTATATCAGTGCGCAGTTGGCCATAATATGCGCAGTTGACCTTAATATGCGCAGTTCTAAACTTCAAAAATGCAGCTCTTAATTTCAATTTGCGCAGTTGTAAAATCAAGTCTCTGTATATAATAATGCACCATAATTATACTAATAAATATACTAATATACTATACAATATACTATATACTATAATATACTATGTATAGTATAATGTACTAATATACTAATGATGCATATCAGTAATAATGCACCATAAAGCAACAGCCTTAGGCCTACATATGCTCAATTGTAACAAGGTACTTTGAAAAACAAAGTTTTTCAAAAAATTCCCTGCGGGGCTGTGGCAGGATTTTCCTGAGGATAAAGGTGTAGCTTATAGCTGCGAAGACGATCGATATAGGCCTATATATATATATATATATATATATATATATATATATATATATATATATATATATATATATATATATATGTATATATATATATTATATAAAATATATAAAATGGTCAAAGAGGTACTTTATCCATATTGTCTAGGTATATTCAACCTTCAACGATAGATACCCTATGGATAAAGTATTGCTTAGAACTTTGGGATTGTCGTAGAAAAATGTTGTTTCTACTGGATTTTTTTCGATAATATACTCTCATTCCTTTTCTTGTTTATCAAATTCATGAAATTCATCAGTTCTCACACAATGTAGCCCAAGTTTTTGATAAAACTCGTTTTACTTCGTTGACGCAATCATTTTTAAAATTTGAACAAATTCTGTAGCCATTATTCCATTATTGCCTGCTTCTCGTGAATAACGAATACGAGAAAAGAGAACACGTAGACTTGCCGGTAGGCCTACTCAAATAAGTCCTATAATACGGCTTTAGATTGATATATTCCTAGATTCCAAGAAGAACCACCCAACTATATCGAATTCCTAAACGCTAAGCCCGATCCACATTTACAATATTCTACTCCACAATAAATAAAAATGTGATTCTTACAGAAGGGACAAAAACGTCAGATTGCAAACACCGTTCTGTGCCGTCACATTCCATCGCCATTGTGTGCCGACTAAATGGGTGTAGGCGGCACATGTCTCTGCATGACAATCTCTACTTATGACAAATTCCCCGACTTCTTTGTTGATCTTTTCAGAACACGTATGGCGTAGATACATGCTCGACAATAGAGAGTGTATTTACTTATTTGAGACATGCATTCACACACCTCGGATACATTCCTAACAAGATTAAAAAACAAGAATCCATAGATGTCAAATTGTGGCATGCGTGACTTACCCATCGTTTCGGCAAGGGGCAGAAATGAATCTGAATCAGGTTCTGCGTTTTCTTTGAGGCTTAAGGAGGGCGTTGCAATTGAATGATAATGATTAATTTAAAATAATAAAATACACTATTGTTGAAATATATTCAGTAATACCACGTGCAAAGATGGCGAATAGGCACACTGTACACACATGAAAAAATCGCCACTAGTTCAAGAAACGAATTGGAATGAGCCAGCCATGCGCTCTGGCGGGTGTGTGATGAACCACGTTGTTGTGTTTCTTTTACCGACATGTCGAGCGAATAGCTCGTGTTCTGGTTGGATACATATTGGCGGGAATAAAGGGAGGCGCACCCACAATCGCTCAACTCAACAACTGAATAGATTATATACATTACATAATGAACCTTATCCGTTTTAAAAATATGAATAGAGTCAAAGAGAAATAAAGAAAAAGATGACAGAAGTTAATATGTCGAGATATTGATCGAGGATTGATAGCTCATTGATAGAATACAAATAAAACCATATGATTTCGTTTTCTGAGAATCGACATTCATTTTTGAGAGGTGCTGTTCTTTCTTCCTTTTAAATGTCTACATACATCCAGCCTCAGGCTATTTTATTCTACTGCATTTTTGAAATGGAATGAATATGGCTATAGTCATCTCTAGTTGTATTACTAAGCCTTTCAGCAACTTGCACATTTGTTCAAGATCATACCGAGAATTAAGTAGTCTTGTACTGCTGTGATATATCTTGCACAACATCCCTGCCTATGCTACTCGACAATCGCGTCAACTTGCGGCAGACATCATACAATATCACAGATAAAGGAAGATGAATAGAGGAAGCTTCCTTTATCCGCGACGGTACTCGATAATTTCATTGCACCAACTTACTGCAGATTTCACAAGTGTTCAAACATTTTCATGATATTACGTAAGACTAGCCAAATCTTCAAGGTGTTGCAAATACTTCAATTCTAGCCAACTGGCAGTTAATTCGAGGATCAAAATACTCGGAAAATTGAACTATTCCAATTTCGTTACTTACATCCAAGCTCAATGACAGATGAAGTAGAAGGGATTGCTTGTAATAATAGTAGGCATACAGGACTTTATTCCGTTAGGTATGAGCTTTTTATATCAGTCTTGCAGTCTTGATCTTTGAAGTAACACTTGAAACCTGGTAAAAGTCAAAAGAAAGCAGGCCTTATCTTGTCTCAGTAACATGACAATCTTCTAAATAATACGATTATTGATTGCTAAACGACCCTACCAACAGCAAGGTTATTTGGTGGTACGAATGAGCAGGTGATAATGAAACGGTGAAGTGATAAGTGAAAGGACATGTACAGAAATGCATGCCTTATGCAGGACTCGAACCCAAGCTCAACGGCGATTCCACCTTCTAAATCGATGCCTTAGATGACTCAAGCGGTCGGCAGGGCAATCTTCTATTTAAAACAAACAACAAACAAAAAACATCAAGCAAACCAACGTACGCAAGTCCTGTCATCGCTAATAAAAAGACAAGGTAAAATTCACAGGATGTTTCAATTTATTTCAACCGTTAACTCTGAAAAGCTGCTGTTAGACGTAGGTCTTAGGCCTACCGCAATATCAACCATCTTAAAGACACGCAGAATCCAAAGTTATGAGACCAATCGAATACTTTAATTATAATTAATTGATGAAGCAAGTAAAGTAAACAAATCAAGCACAATTACAATATATTTTCAAATGCTTAATTGCTTTACAAATGGATTAAATTTGTCCATAAAGTACGTAAAAGATAATTGGTTTTCGTTCAAAGAGGTTGCATTCATCGGGGGAGTAATTAAACGACATACATCAACCACACCTTTCGACGTGTACAGAAGTAAATTAATAACATTTTAAAACAATGAAAACAATAAATTACTTCCGCGAATGCAATCTCTCGAAGCCACTTCAGCAGCAGGCGACATACAAAACCAAAACAGTTTTACAGTTGGCAATGCCTGAAAAATAAAAACGGCAATCTGCGGAATGTCATCATTTGATACATCATATAGTATTTTTTAATTACGATCTACAGATTTTTAAATTATGCTTATAAACCACATAATCGAAAAACAATTCTCAAAATACACTGTAAATAATTACTATATTTTACATTGCATATTTATTTCGAAAAAAATATATAAATCGTTTGCTCTTACATTTAAAATGTGGGGGCAGAAGTTCCTACAAAACATGATGGACAAATAGAGGGGTGAACGATATCTTGCTTATAACTTAACTAACAAAGTAATAATATGATTAATTAATTGTATCCCACTTCATCGTTACGATGACCAAGCTTCAAATTCTCCCAAACGCATTAAAAAAGAGCACACATTATCTCATTCAATTTAACTAATTGCATTCACTTTCTTTTTGACGGACACTAATAACATGCTCACTTTTTCAATTAATAATGTGATTTTTTGTAGTATTTTTTTTTCAATAGTCCAACCTCACCACGAAACGTTGAATGCAGAAAAAACAAAATCAACAATGTAAAAGTATTGGAAACAAATTACCAAAGCTTGAGTGTTTTAACTGCAAACCCCGAAAGGCAGTAAACCATCAAGATCACGTCTGCTGAAAATATGTCCCAACAATTTGCACTCGCAGTACCGCACAGTCCACGCTTTCAGCTGTTTTCACAATGTTCTTTCGTCGGGAGGAAGCCAAAATCACGCTCGATCGACAAACATAGCCCCACTAAAACAACTGGTCGGTTGGTGCTACTAGGTCGGACAGGAATACAATCAAGACTTGGAGTAATCAAATATCATTACATCCATCGCCGAACTCGCGTTCAACTCGACTAGTAGACCAGCTTGATCAACATTCAATGGGATTGATACAACGCCACGATCGTAAACAACATTTCAATGGCAGGCAACTAAACCCTTGAAAACAGAACATTTTCACGACGCCTCGGTTGTTAGTATATCGACAATCAGTTCTGAGATTTTGTTTTGGTAGCAATTCTGGCTTTCGTAGGACAAAACTCGAGCCGGACTCCCGCGAAAGTAAAACGAGGTTGACACACCGGTTTGCAGCGTCGCCCGTTCGGCAAAGAAGACGGCAGACAAAACTGAATCGGGAAAACGTCGCTGTAATTTCGCGCAGGCAATGCTCGAGCAACATTAATAATAAAACTCAAGACGCGCACAAGTGTATAGTCGTGTCGATCTTCTAGCGGTTTGCGTTCTTCAACTGATTGGAGAGCCAATCGAGTCCTTCGTATAGTCCGTCGCCGGAGGTGGCGCACGTCGCCTGGATGTACCAGTTGCGGTTCCGGAGAGAGTGGAGCCCAAGCTTATCCGTGATCTCGGCGGCGTTCATTGCGTTCGGTAGATCCTGGGGACAAACGCAAGCCATCAACAATGTGGACAATGTAACGCTAGTCTCACTATAATAATATCGTTCATTTTGTTGGGGGGTATAGACATTACAATTGATGTAAAAAAACTCAAATTTATACAGATCAAAGATACAGGTAGGCCTACCGGTAAGTTACGGTAATTTCAACCTTTCTCTACATGGAAACCATGTGAGAGAATGTCAACCGTTAAGATACAATTCAATTAGTTAAAAAGAGTCAAACATAGCTGCACGAATTTATATTTATAACTTTCTATTTCAAACGAAAGTAATCTGAGAAAAAAATCAATAATACGATCACGATTTCTCTTCTCGAACCAAAGGATTTGGTTGTTGAACAGCCTGTAATTTGAAATTTACCAAATTAGTTGGGCCTTACGAATCATTTTTTTTTTGGGGGGGGGGGGGGGGGTATAATCGCTCATTTGGTGCCCCGCCCACACAATCCAATTGGAGACCGATCCCACATGGTCATCCTTAGCCTATATTGGAGAACAATTGCAGGCCCATCACATTTTGTTTTGAAAAAGTGCTATTTGTTTGTTTAAATTATGAACAAATGTAAACATGTGAGCTAATGCAGTGCTGACCACCTCGATATTCTACCGACATTCTGCTGACGAGCACATTTCTACAAACACACTACCGTATTTACTTTCAGGCCAATTGTGTTGACAACCACAATTCTATATTTCAATGTCTGGCATTTCATAATTGATGACGATGGTGGAAATCCAGTGTTTACAGTTTAAACCCAACTAGGCCTACTACATCAAGCCTACTGTTAAGTAGAGTGGAAGATAACGCCTTTCATAAATAAACAGGCAATGAATACTAATGATGTATCAGCCAAGACATTAGCAGTTCAATTACCTCAACACTGTATAATTTCTTCCTAGGCCTAGTTTCTACATCACAGATAAGAACCAACTTGATCAAGTTGCTATATACATTATATTGGCTGAATATTAAAGAAAGAATATTATTAAATAGCCTTACATTAATTTATAAAATTATCAATGGATTGGTTCCAAGTTATCTCTGTGATAGACTGAAATTGAATAATGATGAACATAATCATTTTACCAGAGGTAGTAAAAATATTAACATTATTAGGACTTGCTCAAAAGAGGAAGACAATTCTATTTTTATCAAAGGGATGAGAATATATAATAGGTTACCAAATATTGTGAAGGAAGTCAAAAATGTTGATATATTTCGACGAGAGTGTAGTAAAGTAATCAAAGAAAAGGGTTTATTACCTAAAGCTTATGAAAAAAAAAAAATTATTGGGATACTCCCCATGTATATTAAATTAATATCAACTAAATAGATGGAGTGGGTTATTAGAACTGAAAAATTGAATGTATAATTAGCATGATAACTCTCTTGTAATATTATACTGATGTTATTATTATTGTTATAGTATTGTATTAATTGTGTATTGTTGTAATAATTGTGTGTATGTAAATAGCTAAATTGCTAATAAAGACTATTACTACTACTACTACATATATTCCAGGGAGCCGGATAAAAATATTTTGACGTTTTGGACAGCTTTGTGATTTTATTGTGAAAGGCTGTAATTCAGTCTATTGAATTCATTAGCAGTGATTTATGAACTTTTGGGGGGAATCTTCACAAAACACTCGAACCTATTCAAAGCGGAGCACGGATCCTTTAAATGCCTGCCAGATGGTATGAATTGATACCATTGAACATTCACAATGGCAATTGGATTGAAGCATAAAAAAGACATTTTTAACCTTGAACCAATTAAAATTCTCTATAGAAGATCAGTTCAACTGTCAAGGCATTAATTCAATCCATCTCGTGAGATATTACTAGAATTTCACTGAAACGCTCTCAAATGCAGTAGGCCTACGGTACTAGAAATAAAATTAGGTTTCAACAAAAAGGCCTAAATGATGAAAATAAAAAAATGAAAAGTCAAATAGCTATCACGCATTCTAGTGCTAGGCCTATACTTCAAAACATTGATTTGAAAAAAATATATATATAAAAGCTCATCTTTTAAATCTTCTAATTTTTTATATTTTATATATTTTTACATCTTTTAAAAACCAATAAATGAGATTAATTAGTACAGTTTGAAAACAGACTATCTCTAAAACAGTGACTAATTGTTGTAGAAGCACTTGACGTGCTGGTGATAACTGCAGCGCCTAGTATGAGAGAGCCATATAGGGAGCCAGCTGAGAGACGACCTTCACAGTGCGCACTAGTGCTCCAGTTGTACCAACCGCACCGTGACAAATGATAACAAAGTGATTCATTCAGCTCTTGCGTGATCAAGGTCACGAACCGTATGGCAACCGGGCTGGACTGGCAAAGACACTGCAATTTCAAGCCGCATCTAACGAGCGGATTTGCACGACTAATTGCTGCACGGTTGTTTGGTAAATACTTTTGCTAGATGCTAATCATACTAAAATTGATGTTTTCAATAAAATTTTATACTGAGAATTCTAGTTAAAATAAAAGATATTCTCTGAGAAAAATTAGATTATTAATCATTATGAATCAATTTATTTTAAATTATTAAAATTATAATTTATTTAGTTTATACTTTATAAGGCCTATTATAGATTTGATTCAATTTATCATCAACTATTATCAGGTTGATTATTAATGATCCAATTCAAGCAACACTTTTAAAGAGTTACATTATAGGCCTGTAATTATTTCGTATGTAGTATGTGATGTTGGGATCGCGATGGTGAAACTTTGTCCGAACGGTCATACTTGGCCTTGACCACTAGACAGCTAGCCAAGTCACTACCCTATTTCCCACGCTGGGTTATTTTCAGGTTACGGTCACGCCGCACAGATAATAATGTTTCGATGCCATTCTATAACATTTAGAGCAGAAACAAATGGTTTCAATGTATTGATATATTGTTGTACTTGACAGGAAAAACAATACATTTTCAATAATATCTGTTATTATTTAGCATTAATGGGTTGTTTATTTGACACGTGTAAGGAGGTAAAGCCCAGAACAAGGTTCTCAAACAACCTACTGTAGTGTAGTATATCATTTTCGATACATAAGCGTATTCTACCGGCAGAGAAAAAATGAACACTGATTTCTCAATCCATCCCCTAGATGTCAGTACAGGTCCCATGCCAATATGAAGGTAATGCTGTCGAGATATTACGAGCCCGCATCTTAAGACAGATTTACAGGGTGCACTTTTGCCACATATATATCAAGAACTACAAACACTATGGACTTGCGGTAAAATGCAATAAATAAGTAATACCCTCACAATTGGATAGGCTTAGTCGAAAATTTAATACTACGTACTTTTAATACGGAGCAATAATTGAATTGGAGTGTGCTTAATTTGATGGTTTTCATTGCTTAATTCTCAATTACCAAATAATAGTAGAAATAAATTACAAAAACACATCTTCAAGTTCAACTTTGCTTATCAATATTTGAAATTCTGATTTGCCTGTAATTCCAGTTTTCCCATTTTCCTTGGCCAAAATGTGTCATGTAACTAGATTTTGTCCAATTTATGGATTGAAAAACTTCTCCATCTAGAGGTCGTTACTGGAACTCTTCCAATATCATCTCCTTTCCACTTTTCAACGCACAACCAAACTTTTGAACACACATCAAACTTGTGCTGAGCATTTCGAAGAGAAACATTCTCAGCTAAGATGCGAGCTCTTGAAAGCAACGTATTGGAAAGTGTGTGGACGGCCCGACATGACCACAGCGCGCGGATGCATATATACGCGTCCGTGGCCGCCAAGTGGTTTATTGAGGAATATCACAAATTTGTGAGATATCTGGCCAAATCTTGGGTTGCTGAACGGCACAGAATATTACCGTAATACAATAGGAATTGAGAACAATTGAAACTGGAACGTCATGTTACTACAGTGGGTAACTTTGTGTCACTCTCGGCATGTTGATAAAAATTTTGTGACACTTTCACTGGTAATTATTTCTAGGCGTGAATTATTTCCAAGTCACAAATAAATTAACCCCATCTGATGCATACATGTGTACTATATTATGCAGACCTGTTGTATTTTTGTCCACTTCTTCTATGCATTCTAAATATTCATTTTGTGAAATCATTTATGTAAATAATAAACTAATTCTAACTTGTTAAAAAGTCGATAAAAACACTAACCAATGTGTCCAAATAAATGTTGAACAGAGAAAGTGATCTTGCTGTTTACAAATTAGTTCTCGATGTAGCCTAGACCAAAGTAACGAGCTTGTATGAATTAATATTGGGGTTTAAAGCCGCATCAACGACGTGGTTATATTGCGCCGGTGAAAATTAACGTTGGGTCAGGGTGAAGATTCATTGTGACTCAAAAGTATTCTCTTATAATTAATCCCAAGTTCTAATTGCGAGTTATAAAAAAATATTATCAATCACATGCTTCGGTGTAAAGGGCCGGAACATACACAGTTAGAAAACAAAAAATCAGTACGCTATCAAAAAGAGCGTGAATATGAGACCTTTCTTTCATTATTGAAAAGTCACTATAACCACTTGTAATTTTGCGAGAATATGTGAACACTATGCAATGCTGATCACATTATGATTGCATTGTTATATTGGTACAACAACCAACAGTAGGCCTATGACTTGCATTCAGACATGCCAACCCAACAAGTTATGTAACATGATTCAAGTCCACTGACCAAGATTAGAAACTTATTATGTAGGTAACTCAACAGGTCTCAGTTCAATGGTTTTTATTACACTTTGCTGTGCAAGCAGTGGCACAATGGTCTTAAAATTTAAATAACCCAAGAAGGAATAAAAATGAACAGAAAAAATGAGTTTTATTGTGTAAAATTAATGATTTAGTTTCGAGTTTGAATTAAATTGGGTGCATGGGAGTTGATTTAGCAAAATATCAGTTTTTTAGTGATGACTTTTGTATGATATGAGGTATCAAAATACAGTAGAACCTCTTTAGTAAGTTTTTCGTTAGTACATTTTACACCTTAGTAGGTTTTATTCTTTGATCCCATCTATATGCTCCTACATGTTGAATAGTTTCTTTAGTAAGTTTTTCTGTCAGTTCCCCTGAAAAATGTACTAAAGAGGTTCCACAGTACAGTGAAACCTCTATGTAGCATCATTCTCATGTCCATCGTTTTCCTGCTTCTATCACTCGGTTTTTCAGATCCTACTTATAAAACTAACGTTTGATTTTCATGGATGGATCTTTTACTTTACCTAGTCTTTGGAAAATGGCAGATCTATATAGGTTTCATTGTATAAAGACAGGAGAAACACAGGTACTAGGCCTATATCTAATACCTTCAAAACGATATAAGTAAAAACTGTCGACTTATATTGAATAATTTTCACAGATGAACAAGGTGAAAAAACAAAAGGGAAAAAGTGTGAATATTCTTAGTTTGGTTGTTTCGTTTACTCTTAATACCAATGCTGCTAATGTCCGGATATCACCGAGACGGTTCTACTTATGTGTTCCGAACTTTTGGAAACTGAAATACTTTCATCTGCGACGGAAAATTATGGTCACCTAATATGGACAGTGCAGTTCTGGTGCTGAAGTTCATTACCGGTAGTTTGAAATAATTAAAATGGGATGGTAAGATCGCCCTTGGGGTGCCCCGTCTAAATGATCCTACTTTCATCCATAGCCATAATAGGGGAACAAGTGTTTTGAATCAAGTTTTGTGGTTATTAAAAAAAAAGTTCGGTTGTAGGCCTACCGAAGAAGCCTGTTAGTAGTTCAACTAAGCTACCGTAATGAGTTATTTTGGTTACAAAATTCCTAATTAAAAACGATTGAAGTCTACATCCAGTTGAGTTCTACTTGAAAATTGAAAACCAAGTGGAAGGTTTTATATAGGCCTACGTGTTGGGGATAAATAATTTTTTAGCTACACTGGGCCTATTAGGGATTTTCTTTAGATATTTCCAAGGAATGGTCTCAGTGAATTGCTGGCTATGGCCTCACCCACCTCAGCATGGTGCAAATAAAGTTTCCCCCAGAATGTTTAATGAACTCCAGAGTTAAACAAATGTCACTCATAACGATAGCCCTACAACACTATGAGGCCTATCAAAAAAGTGTAGGACCTACGTTTCAACAAAGTAATCATTTTTAAACATAAATTAAATGTGCACGTAGTTAACAACCATAGGAAATGTATATATATAATCGAGGCCTCAAGCTCTACCTAATATTTAGCGTTTCAATTCTCAAGAGCGGAACTTTGCACAAGCTTGCCTTATTGGGGAATTTACACTGCAACCTTTATACTGTACTTATAAATGTAAAGAACAATAAACACTTAAACACTTAAACACTTTAGGTGAGGCTGCTAATCTGCCATAAAGTGTCCATCCTAGCTTCTGAGGCCTGCTGGTTCAAACAGCCACAAAGCGCATCACAAACCCTGAAACTAGATTTTAATGAATAACGATAATATTCATTTCTCTGATTTTAAAGGAAACGACAAATCATCACCTCAATTTAAGAAATTACAATCAATTTTATTGTCCTCCAGTTATCCTTGTAATCGTCATGACGTAGACATTAGGCCTACTTATTCTGTATAAAAACATGAACAGAATCGAGTGATGTGTGCGTCACAACTCAGAAAAACCTGGAGGTCCTGGAGATCAAATAAATTGATTATAATTTCTAAAATTGAGAGGCTAGGATTTCTAATTTTCTCTAAAATTAGGGAATTAAATATCATCATTATTTATCAATCTCTAGTTTCAGGGTTGTGATGTCTTTTAAGAATTCAAAACAACATAGGCCTACCTGAACCAGGTCATGTGTCTACCTACACTTGCTCTCGTTCCACTCTTGGACGTTCTAGACAAGGATGGGCGGAGGCCTATACAAGGAATTATTTTCTGAAGGGTCAAGTTCTAGTTTGACATTACAACAGGACCCCTATTCCTGAAAGATGTCACTTTTCTTCTCATCTCACTTTTATCACTACACCAAAATCTGGAGAAAGTGACTCACATTAGTAAATCGGGAATAGCAATCGGCCATTTTAGTGAGATAAACCGAAAAGTGACTCATGTGACGTCACCAAGGGACATCTTTCAGGAATAAGGTCCTAGATCTTGATTTGTAAACTGCAGCACCATTAAAAATTGGGTAAAACTGCTATTAGAATCACAAATCCTAACCCTAGGCCTACCAAATACTAGCATAGGCCTATAGGCCTACATAACAAAAGCCAAGCAAATTCAGCAATTTCAAATTGATAATAGGCCTACACCAAAGCTACATATATACAATAACCACTCTCTGGTATGCCTTCAAGAAACATTCAAAAAGTCCGACCCAATGCTAATCAGTTTTCAGAAATAGTACCTTTAATGTCAATTTCATTGCAAATTACAATAAGATGAGCATAGGCATATGTAATGAGACTGACCTGTTTGTTAGCAAAGATGAGTAAGACCGCATCTCGAAGTTCATCCTCGGCAAGCATTCTCATCAGTTCTTCTCTTGCTTCACCGATTCGTTCCCGATCATTACTGTCAACGACAAAGATAAGTCCCTGCGTATTCTGGAAGTAATGTCGCCATAAAGGTCTGATCTTATCCTGACCACCGACATCCCACACTGTGAAGCTTATGTTCTTGTACTCGACAGTTTCCACATTGAAACCTAGAAACAATTTACAACAGTAATGAGAATAGATAATGTGCTACTGGTATATGAAAACACTTAATTACAAATAAGTGTTGGACCAGTAGCAGAATGCAGGCCAATAACATGTAGGCCTACGGTAGGCATAGGTCTAGGTGGTTGGATCAAACTGAACTCTAATCTAATCAAGGCTGATGCAATGATGATGAAATTAAATGTACATAAGAAATTAGTAACACTAGGCTAAAATAATTCCAAGACTGGGCGTTGGCCTAGGCAGGCATCAACTTATTAGAGATAGATGATGAAATAATGTAAATTGTCTACAAACCCGGAACAAAATCCACGACAACATTGTGTACATCAGCACTTATGCTAGGCTTAGCCTACTTCAGAACACGTTTTAGGAATAAAGACGTATAGGCCTAGGCCTAGAACAGCCTAGGCCTATGCCTTGAGGAGTGGTTAATAAATAGGGGAGGTCTAGCCTAGCAAAAATTAGATCAAATGAATACTTACCAATTGTTGGAATTGTAGTAACAATTTCTCCTAACTTCAATTTATATAATATTGTGGTCTTTCCGGCAGCGTCCAACCCGACCATCAGTATTCTCATCTCTTTTTTGCCAAAGAGGCCTTTAAAAAGATTTGCAAACATGTTCCCCATATTGGCAAACTAATTTATATTACAGTACCTGTAACAGAAAATCGTGAATCACCTTTAGCCATGCAACAACTTTCAGCTTAGTCAACGTGGCCTGAGGTAAGAAAAGTTAGGCCATTTCGAGTTTTAGGCTTAGCATTAGGCAGGTCTTGATGGTGAAATCCCTATTGATTCACCATTGCATTGTTCAGCAATGAAATCACCGGTCAATTAGATATTTAGCCTACTGTTATATTTTGAGCACTTCGATGTATAATCACTGAAAAGATTAATAACTTAGGGATAATTGAAGACAGTTGAAACTACGTCTCAAGATTATGACACTTCTGAAATCTCCATTTTTCCGACGGCAAGCCCCGTTCAGTGTGTCACTTTTTCGGTCTACTCCCAAAATACATACGGGAGTGAAATGCTAGTAAAATAAGTTGAAACTCTCAAACAAAACTATCTACAATTGACTGTCAGGATTTAACGATTGTAATAAACATATTTCCACTTACGCTAGTTAATAACAGGCGATTATTCTTCGCCGAATGCTATCCCAATAACACAATCCACCAAATAATAGTGCCTGTCAAAATGGCGGACGTGGAAGTACCGTAGTTTGCAGCTCTGCCACGTCGTATAGGGGTCAAGGAATTGATGCTATTGGTTGATTTTGCTGTCACGTGACCGTAACTAGTGGCTATGTTCCACTAATCAAGAAATTACGCTCGGGGTAATGCTTGTACTGCTTTATCGACTAAATTGGTTGGCCCGGCGAATACGACACGCAATGTTCCAACATTTTGATTGGACCTGAATATTGAAAAAACGTAATAAATTAATCATGCTAATAGACATTCGACAGCTACCTTCTCTACACGAAACACTAATATAATAATATTATTCACTATAGTCTACATTGTTAATAAATTGTTTCAATGGGTCACTGCTGCTGAATTTCCTTGTCACACAATTCTTATATATTTTATTTGATGATCAAAATCTTGACATAATATCATTGTTTCCTAATTGGGTTATAATGAACTAGAAATACCATTTAGGAGTGGCATCATTCTGTTAGTTGTTTCAAGACTTCAAGATGGTCTTATCAACAGTATAAATAATTATCCTGGACTATTTTACATTCAAAAAAATTAACCAGGACTGCGCCCATACTTCACTTAACACTTACATACTATCTAGCCGCAGATAAAAGTCTTTCAGTTTCCAAATGTCCGGAACACATTATTATAAGTAGGCCTGTAAAGCATTTTTGTGATATGTCCATAGGTATTAAGAGTAAACTAAACAAATGAAAGATGATATCTTCCAATTTGAACTATTAGTCTTTAATGCAATAAGCCTTTAGTTTTATAATTTATTAGCGTAGCAGCACCTTTTTTAATATTGGGCCTAATATTGATTTTGGTCAAATTTCATTCTGGATATTACGGTATTCTGAAACGGACAGAATAAGAAATAGCTGAAACTATCATCATCTTATGTTTGGAGTTTTTCTTCCTTGGTGAAATTGAACATACAAACTGGGGACCAATTATTAATGCAACCTGAATTTACTTAAAAATTACAGAATTATATTTAATCTTTGGTTACTCATGACTGTTGACAAGGGTTGTTACTCGATGTAAAAACTTGAATCAACCAGTTTTCTCAACGTTGATTAATCGTGATACATTGACATTTTTTTCCTGTTTGATAATCGTATCGAATGTTGAAACAAAATATTGGTATTGTTGACTTATGTTGTGACACATCAATTGGATTTCAAGCAGCAACTGTGTCTTCATCAAAGGTGACCATTATGTGAACAGAGTGCAGGGGTGTTTTAAAAGAACCAAAAGACAGCTTTGATATTAAAAAATATTGTATAGGCCCATACCATAAAAATTGAGAAAATATTGATCCTAATCGACATATTGATTTCTGGTAGATTATTGATTGCAGCCCTAGTTTCATATACTAATAAAAACCAATCATTTGGTCATTGAAATATGGAAATTAAATGAGAGCTCTAATTTACTCAATTAAAGCTGATTTTATACCATGATAAGAGGGGTAGTTAATCAAGTAAAATTAAGAAGAATGCAATTTCACAGGTCCCAATAATGAAACTATGAATTAAAAATTGAAAAATTTTATGGCATTACCCGAAATACAAATACTTGTTACTTTTCCATTCATTTCAGTAGGCCAATCCGAGTACATTCTTACGACAACTAGTGCAGCTGTTGACCAATATTCTTCATTCATCACCAAACTCCAGCTTTGCATATTTCATTCTGGTAAATTGTTGCCGCCAATTTCTTTTACTTGTTTATTATTAGGAACTGACTCAGATTGGTCTGCTTGTTTTGATTCCTTGGAGACCGAGGTACATTGGGTCCGAGTCTGCTAGAGGAGAACTAGCTCCGAGCGGACTCAAACTTCTCCCATACCAGGTCGTCGCATCTAGTTCATATACATTCATTTGCTAGCTACAATAATTGGCGATAATTCAAATCCTGTTTTTGTAGTATTAAAGAGGTTTTCAATTAAGTAGCTCTCAAACTATTATATTATTTTGTGATGGACAATATGAGATGAATGATAGATGATGATGCAGAGTAAGAGAAACAAGTGATATGAAAATAATATCATTAGAATGATATCAAATTATTATATAATAGACCTATCTATGTACTATTTATTCATGGCACTGAAACTTTAGTTTATTTTTCTACTCGACTTGTTTTATACATATTGTATGTTCTTCTATAAAGAAATACTTCTAATGCACAACTTGCAACTGCAATCAGCCAGCCATAATTTGAAACATCAAATTTGTAAAAATGAATGAAACACGAAGAAACCACCGTCCGACTCCTGCAATTGAACAATTTGGTCTTCGAAGTGGGAACGAAGACTGCTACGTATTAACGCTTGTGCAATGATATATTAGGTCAACAGACCGTGGCTTGCTGTAAAATCGTCGCGTGAACCGTGATTAAAGCCCACATCTACGTCAGTCACTCGCATCGGCTAAAGTGAACACTTCTTCACAGCTGCATATAAATAAGTTGAATGAATGCATACACTTGGAAAGGAGAGAATGGAGTAGGACTACTGAATTGACCACTAGTGATAGGCATGGTTTATCGGTAGGCCACCTAGATCTATACTTCATGTGGGCATTTAGAGATACTCTGATAGGCAATGTCGATTGTCCCACATAGCAGCCCATTTGATTGATGTTTTGTGACGTTTGTGGGCGGGTCAATCACTAGTCGTCAATTGAACAATATGATTCCTAGTAATATATTGAGGCCTCATTCACCTCGAGTATACTGGTAGTATAACTGAGAAGGGTAGATCAGTCGAAAGCATGCTGAACCCCAATTCAGGAGACCAAGATGTTTCCCTGCCGGTCGATCATCCTGACAGAGGTTTGTGGGCGGGTCAATCACTAGTCGTCAATTGAACAATATGATTCCTAGTAATATATTGAGGCCTCATTCACCTCGAGTATACTGGTAGTATAACTGAGAAGGGTAGATCAGTCGAATGCATGCTGAACCCCAATTCAGGAGACCAAGATGTTTCCCTGCCGGTCGATCATCCTGACGGAGGTTTGTGGGCGGGTCAATCACTAGTCGTCAATTGAACAATATGATGCCTAGTAATATATTGAGGCCTCATTCACCTCGAGTATACTGGTAGTATAACTGAGAAGGGTAGATCAGTCGAATGCATGCTGAACCTCAATTCAGGAGACCAAGATGTTTCCCTGCCGGTCGATCATCCTGACAGAGGTTTGTGGGCGGGTCAATCACTAGTCGTCAATTGAACAATATGATTCCCAGTAATATATTGAGGCCTCATTTACCTCGAGTATACTGGTAGTATAACTGAGAAGGGTAGATCAGTCGAAAGCATGCTGAACCTCCAAGATGTTTCCCTGCCGGTCGATCATCCTGACAGAGGTTTGTGGGCGGGCCAATCACTAGTCGTCAATTGAACAATATGATTCCTAGTAATATATTGAGGCCTCATTTACCTCGAGTATACTGGTAGTATAACTGAGAAGGGTAGATCAGTCGAATGCATGCTGAACCTCAATTCAGGAGACCAAGATGTTTCCCTGCCGGTCGATCATCCTGACAGAGGTTTGTGGGCGGGTCAATCACTAGTCGTCAATTGAACAATATGATGCCTAGTAATATATTGAGGCCTCATTCACCTCGAGTATACTGGTAGTATAACTGAGAAGGGTAGATCAGTCGAAAGCATGCTGAACCTCAATTCAGGAGACCAAGATGTTTCCCTGCCGGTCGATCATCCTGACGGAGGTTTGTGGGCGGGTCAATCACTAGTCGTCAATTGAACAATATGATGCCTAGTAATATATTGAGGCCTCATTCACCTCGAGTATACTGGTAGTATAACTGAGAAGGGTAGATCAGTCGAATGCATGCTGAACCTCAATTCAGGAGACCAAGATGTTTCCCTGCCGGTCGATCATCCTGACGGAGGTTTGTGGGCGGGTCAATCACTAGTCGTCAATTGAACAATATGATGCCTAGTAATATATTGAGGCCTCATTCACCTCGAGTATACTGGTAGTATAACTGAGAAGGGTAGATCAGTCGAATGCATGCTGAACCTCAATTCAGGAGACCAAGATGTTTCCCTGCCGGTCGATCATCCTGACAGAGGTTTGTGGGCGGGTCAATCACTAGTCGTCAATTGAACAATATGATTCCCAGTAATATATTGAGGCCTCATTTACCTCGAGTATACTGGTAGTATAACTGAGAAGGGTAGATCAGTCGAAAGCATGCTGAACCTCCAAGATGTTTCCCTGCCGGTCGATCATCCTGACAGAGGTTTGTGGGCGGGCCAATCACTAGTCGTCAATTGAACAATATGATTCCTAGTAATATATTGAGGCCTCATTTACCTCGAGTATACTGGTAGTATAACTGAGAAGGGTAGATCAGTCGAATGCATGCTGAACCTCAATTCAGGAGACCAAGATGTTTCCCTGCCGGTCGATCATCCTGACAGAGGTTTGTGGGCGGGTCAATCACTAGTCGTCAATTGAACAATATGATGCCTAGTAATATATTGAGGCCTCATTCACCTCGAGTATACTGGTAGTATAACTGAGAAGGGTAGATCAGTCGAATGCATGCTGAACCTCAATTCAGGAGACCAAGATGTTTCTCTGCCGGTCGATCATCCTGACAGAGGTTTGTGGGCGGGTCAATCACTAGTCGTCAATTGAACAATATGATGCCTAGTAATATATTGAGGCCTCATTCACCTCGAGTATACTGGTAGTATAACTGAGAAGGGTAGATCAGTCGAATGCATGCTGAACCTCAATTCAGGAGACCAAGATGTTTCCCTGCCGGTCGATCATCCTGACAGAGGTTTGTGGGCGGGTCAATCACTAGTCGTCAATTGAACAATATGATTCCCAGTAATATATTGAGGCCTCATTTACCTCGAGTATACTGGTAGTATAACTGAGAAGGGTAGATCAGTCGAAAGCATGCTGAACCTCCAAGATGTTTCCCTGCCGGTCGATCATCCTGACAGAGGTTTGTGGGCGGGTCAATCACTAGTCGTCAATTGAACAATATGATTCCCAGTAATATATTGAGGCCTCATTTACCTCGAGTATACTGGTAGTATAACTGAGAAGGGTAGATCAGTCGAATGCATGCTGAACCTCAATTCAGGAGACCAAGATGTTTCCCTGCCGGTCGATCATCCTGACAGAGGTTTGTGGGCGGGTCAATCACTAGTCGTCAATTGAACAATATGATGCCTAGTAATATATTGAGGCCTCATTCACCTCGAGTATACTGGTAGTATAACTGAGAAGGGTAGATCAGTCGAAAGCATGCTGAACCTCAATTCAGGAGACCAAGATGTTTCCCTGCCGGTCGATCATCCTGACGGAGGTTTGTGGGCGGGCCAATCACTAGTCGTCAATTGAACAATATGATTCCCAGTAATATATTGAGGCCTCATTTACCTCGAGTATACTGGTAGTATAACTGAGAAGGGTAGATCAGTCGAAAGCATGCTGAACCTCAATTCAGGAGACCAAGATGTTTCCCTGCCGGTCGATCATCCTGACGGAGGTTTGTGGGCGGGCCAATCACTAGTCGTCAATTGAACAATATGATTCCCAGTAATATATTGAGGCCTCATTTACCTCGAGTATACTGGTAGTATAACTGAGAAGGGTAGATCAGTCGAATGCATGCTGAACCTCAATTCAGGAGACCAAGATGTTTCCCTGCCGGTCGATCATCCTGACAGAGGTTTGTGGGCGAGCCAATCACTAGTCGTCAATTGAACAATATGATTCCTAGTAATATATTGAGGCCTCATTCACCTCGAGTATACTGGTAGTATAACTGAGAAGGGTAGATCAGTCGAAAGCACGCTGAACCTCAATTCAGGAGACCAAGATGTTTCCCTGCCGGTCCATCATCCTGACGGAGGTTTGTGGGCGGGTCAATCACTAGTCGTCAATTGAACAATATGATTCCTAGTAATATATTGAGGCCTCATTCACCTCGAGTATACTGGTAGTATAACTGAGAAGGGTAGATCAGTCGAAAGCACGCTGAACCTCAATTCAGGAGACCAAGATGTTTCTCTGCCGGTCGATCATCCTGACAGAGGTTTGTGGGCGGGTCAATCACTAGTCGTCAATTGAACAATATGATTCCTAGTAATATATTGAGGCCTCATTCACCTCGAGTATACTGGTAGTATAACTGAGAAGGGTAGATCAGTCGAATGCATGCTGAACCTCAATTCAGGAGACCAAGATGTTTCCCTGCCGGTCGATCATCCTGACAGAGGTTTGTGGGCGGGTCAATCACTAGTCGTCAATTGAACAATATGATGCCTAGTAATATATTGAGGCCTCATTCACCTCGAGTATACTGGTAGTATAACTGAGAAGGGTAGATCAGTCGAATGCATGCTGAACCTCAATTCAGGAGACCAAGATGTTTCCCTGCCGGTCGATCATCCTGACAGAGGTTTGTGGGCGGGTCAATCACTAGTCGTCAATTGAACAATATGATTCCTAGTAATATATTGAGGCCTCATTCACCTCGAGTATACTGGTAGTATAACTGAGAAGGGTAGATCAGTCGAATGCATGCTGAACCTCAATTCAGGAGACCAAGATGTTTCCCTGCCGGTCGATCATCCTGACAGAGGTTTGTGGGCGGGTCAATCACTAGTCGTCAATTGAACAATATGATTCCTAGTAATATATTGAGGCCTCATTTACCTCGAGTATACTGGTAGTATAACTGAGAAGGGTAGATCAGTCGAATGCATGCTGAACCTCAATTCAGGAGACCAAGATGTTTCCCTGCCGGTCGATCATCCTGACGGAGGTTTGTGGGCGGGTCAATCACTAGTCGTCAATTGAACAATATGATTCCCAGTAATATATTGAGGCCTCATTCACCTCGAGTATACTGGTAGTATAACTGAGAAGGGTAGATCAGTCGAATGCATGCTGAACCTCAATTCAGGAGACCAAGATGTTTCCCTGCCGGTCGATCATCCTGACAGAGGTTTGTGGGCGGGCCAATCACTAGTCGTCAATTGAACAATATGATGCCTAGTAATATATTGAGGCCTCATTCACCTCGAGTATACTGGTAGTATAACTGAGAAGGGTAGATCAGTCGAATGCATGCTGAACCTCAATTCAGGAGACCAAGATGTTTCCCTGCCGGTCGATCATCCTGACAGAGGTTTGTGGGCGGGCCAATCACTAGTCGTCAATTGAACAATATGATGCCTAGTAATATATTGAGGCCTCATTCACCTCGAGTATACTGGTAGTATAACTGAGAAGGGTAGATCAGTCGAATGCATGCTGAACCTCAATTCAGGAGACCAAGATGTTTCCCTGCCGGTCGATCATCCTGACAGAGGTTTGTGGGCGGGTCAATCACTAGTCGTCAATTGAACAATATGATGCCTAGTAATATATTGAGGCCTCATTCACCTCGAGTATACTGGTAGTATAACTGAGAAGGGTAGATCAGTCGAATGCATGCTGAACCTCAATTCAGGAGACCAAGATGTTTCCCTGCCGGTCGATCATCCTGACAGAGGTTTGTGGGCGGGTCAATCACTAGTCGTCAATTGAACAATATGATGCCTAGTAATATATTGAGGCCTCATTCACCTCGAGTATACTGGTAGTATAACTGAGAAGGGTAGATCAGTCGAAAGCATGCTGAACCTCAATTCAGGAGACCAAGATGTTTCCCTGCCGGTCGATCATCCTGACAGAGGTTTGTGGGCGGGTCAATCACTAGTCGTCAATTGAACAATATGATGCCTAGTAATATATTGAGGCCTCATTCACCTCGAGTATACTGGTAGTATAACTGAGAAGGGTAGGTCAGTCGAATGCATGCTGAACCTCAATTCAGGAGACCAAGATGTTTCCCTGCCGGTCGATCATCCTGACAGAGGTTTGTGGGCGGGTCAATCACTAGTCGTCAATTGAACAATATGATGCCTAGTAATATATTGAGGCCTCATTCACCTCGAGTATACTGGTAGTATAACTGAGAAGGGTAGATCAGTCGAAAGCATGCTGAACCTCAATTCAGGAGACCAAGATGTTTCCCTGCCGGTCGATCATCCTGACGGAGGTTTGTGGGCGGGTCAATCACTAGTCGTCAATTGAACAATATGATTCCTAGTAATATATTGAGGCCTCATTTACCTCGAGTATACTGGTAGTATAACTGAGAAGGGTAGATCAGTCGAAAGCATGCTGAACCTCAATTCAGGAGACCAAGATGTTTCCCTGCCGGTCGATCATCCTGACAGAGGTTTGTGGGCGGGTCAATCACTAGTCGTCAATTGAACAATATGATGCCTAGTAATATATTGAGGCCTCATTTACCTCGAGTATACTGGTAGTATAACTGAGAAGGGTAGATCAGTCGAAAGCACGCTGAACCTCAATTCAGGAGACCAAGATGTTTCCCTGCCGTCCGATCATCCTGACGGAGGTTTGTGGGCGGGTCAATCACTAGTCGTCAATTGAACAATATGATTCCTAGTAATATATTGAGGCCTCATTCACCTCGAGTATACTGGTAGTATAACTGAGAAGGGTAGATCAGTCGAAAGCACGCTGAACCTCAATTCAGGAGACCAAGATGTTTCTCTGCCGGTCGATCATCCTGACAGAGGTTTGTGGGCGGGTCAATCACTAGTCGTCAATTGAACAATATGATTCCTAGTAATATATTGAGGCCTCATTCACCTCGAGTATACTGGTAGTATAACTGAGAAGGGTAGATCAGTCGAATGCATGCTGAACCTCAATTCAGGAGACCAAGATGTTTCCCTGCCGGTCGATCATCCTGACAGAGGTTTGTGGGCGGGTCAATCACTAGTCGTCAATTGAACAATATGCTGCCTAGTAATATATTGAGGCCTCATTTACCTCGAGTATACTCGTAGTATAACTGAGAAGGGTAGATCAGTCGAATGCATGCTGAACCTCAATTCAGGAGACCAAGATGTTTCCCTGCCGGTCGATCATCCTGACAGAGGTTTGTGGGCGAGCCAATCACTAGTCGTCAATTGAACAATATGATGCCTAGTGATATATTGAGGCCTCATTTACCTCGAGTATACTGGTAGTATAACTGAGAAGGGTAGATCAGTCGAAAGCATGCTGAACCCCAATTCAGGAGACCAAGATGTTTCCCTGCCGGTCGATCATCCTGACAGAGGTTTGTGGGCGAGTCAATCACTAGTCGTCAATTGAACAATATGATTCCTAGTAATATATTGAGGCCTCATTTACCTCGAGTATACTGGTAGTATAACTGAGAAGGGTAGATCAGTCGAATGCATGCTGAACCCCAATTCAGGAGACCAAGATGTTTCCCTGCCGGTCGATCATCCTGACGGAGGTTTGTGGGCGGGTCAATCACTAGTCGTCAATTGAACAATATGATTCCCAGTAATATATTGAGGCCTCATTCACCTCGAGTATACTGGTAGTATAACTGAGAAGGGTAGATCAGTCGAAAGCATGCTGAACCTCAATTCAGGAGACCAAGATGTTTCCCTGCCGGTCGATCATCCTGACAGAGGTTTGTGGGCGGGTCAATCACTAGTCGTCAATTGAACAATATGATTCCTAGTAATATATTGAGGCCTCATTTACCTCGAGTATACTGGTAGTATAACTGAGAAGGGTAGATCAGTCGAATGCATGCTGAACCTCAATTCAGGAGACCAAGATGTTTCCCTGCCGGTCGATCATCCTGACGGAGGTTTGTGGGCGGGTCAATCACTAGTCGTCAATTGAACAATATGATTCCCAGTAATATATTGAGGCCTCATTTACCTCGAGTATACTGGTAGTATAACTGAGAAGGGTAGATCAGTCGAATGCATGCTGAACCCCAATTCAGGAGACCAAGATGTTTCCCTGCCGGTCGATCATCCTGACAGAGGTTTGTGGGCGGGTCAATCACTAGTCGTCAATTGAACAATATGATTCCTAGTAATATATTGAGGCCTCATTTACCTCGAGTATACTGGTAGTATAACTGAGAAGGGTAGATCAGTCGAATGCATGCTGAACCTCAATTCAGGAGACCAAGATGTTTCCCTGCCGGTCGATCATCCTGACGGAGGTTTGTGGGCGGGTCAATCACTAGTCGTCAATTGAACAATATGATTCCCAGTAATATATTGAGGCCTCATTTACCTCGAGTATACTGGTAGTATAACTGAGAAGGGTAGATCAGTCGAAAGCATGCTGAACCTCAATTCAGGAGACCAAGATGTTTCCCTGCCGGTCGATCATCCTGACAGAGGTTTGTGGGCGGGTCAATCACTAGTCGTCAATTGAACAATATGATTCCTAGTAATATATTGAGGCCTCATTTACCTCGAGTATACTCGTATAACTGAGAAGGGTAGATCAGTCGAATGCATGCTGAACCTCAATTCAGGAGACCAAGATGTTTCCCTGCCGGTCGATCATCCTGACGGAGGTTTGTGGGCGGGTCAATCACTAGTCGTCAATTGAACAATATGATTCCTAGTAATATATTGAGGCCTCATTCACCTCGAGTATACTCGTATAACTGAGAAGGGTAGATCAGTCGAATGCATGCTGAACCTCAATTCAGGAGACCAAGATGTTTCCCTGCCGGTCGATCATCCTGACAGAGGTTTGTGGGCGGGTCAATCACTAGTCGTCAATTGAACAATATGATTCCCAGTAATATATTGAGGCCTCATTTACCTCGAGTATACTGGTAGTATAACTGAGAAGGGTAGATCAGTCGAAAGCACGCTGAACCTCAATTCAGGAGACCAAGATGTTTCCCTGCCGGTCGATCATCCTGACAGAGGTTTGTGGGCGAGTCAATCACTAGTCGTCAATTGAACAATATGATTCCCAGTAATATATTGAGGCCTCATTTACCTCGAGTATACTGGTAGTATAACTGAGAAGGGTAGATCAGTCGAAAGCACGCTGAACCTCAATTCAGGAGACCAAGATGTTTCCCTGCCGGTCGATCATCCTGACAGAGGTTTGTGGGCGGGTCAATCACTAGTCGTCAATTGAACAATATGATTCCCAGTAATATATTGAGGCCTCATTTACCTCGAGTATACTGGTAGTATAACTGAGAAGGGTAGATCAGTCGAAAGCACGCTGAACCTCAATTCAGGAGACCAAGATGTTTCCCTGCCGGTCGATCATCCTGACAGAGGTTTGTGGGCGAGTCAATCACTAGTCGTCAATTGAACAATATGATGCCTAGTAATATATTGAGGCCTCATTTACCTCGAGTATACTGGTAGTATAACTGAGAAGGGTAGATCAGTCGAAAGCACGCTGAACCTCAATTCAGGAGACCAAGATGTTTCCCTGCCGGTCGATCATCCTGACAGAGGTTTGTGGGCGGGTCAATCACTAGTCGTCAATTGAACAATATGATTCCTAGTAATATATTGAGGCCTCATTTACCTCGAGTATACTGGTAGTATAACTGAGAAGGGTAGATCAGTCGAAAGCACGCTGAACCCCAATTCAGGAGACCAAGATGTTTCCCTGCCGGTCGATCATCCTGACAGAGGTTTGTGGGCGGGTCAATCACTAGTCGTCAATTGAACAATTGATTCCTAGTAATATATTGAGGCCTCATTTACCTCGAGTATACTGGTAGTATAACTGAGAAGGGTAGATCAGTCGAAAGCATGCTGAACCTCAATTCAGGAGACCAAGATGTTTCCCTGCCGGTCGATCATCCTGACAGAGGTTTGTGGGCGAGTCAATCACTAGTCGTCAATTGAACAATATGATTCCCAGTAATATATTGAGGCCTCATTTACCTCGAGTATACTGGTAGTATAACTGAGAAGGGTAGATCAGTCGAAAGCATGCTGAACCTCAATTCAGGAGACCAAGATGTTTCCCTGCCGGTCGATCATCCTGACAGAGGTTTGTGGGCGAGTCAATCACTAGTCGTCAATTGAACAATATGATTCCCAGTAATATATTGAGGCCTCATTTACCTCGAGTATACTGGTAGTATAACTGAGAAGGGTAGATCAGTCGAAAGCACACTGAACCTCAATTCAGGAGACCAAGATGTTTCCCTGCCGGTCGATCATCCTGACAGAGGTTTGTGGGCGAGTCAATCACTAGTCGTCAATTGAACAATATGATTCCCAGTAATATATTGAGGCCTCATTCACCTCGAGTATACTGGTAGTATAACTGAGAAGGGTAGATCAGTCGAAAGCATGCTGAACCTCAATTCAGGAGACCAAGATGTTTCCCTGCCGGTCGATCATCCTGACAGAGGTTTGTGGGCGGGTCAATCACTAGTCGTCAATTGAACAATATGATTCCTAGTAATATATTGAGGCCTCATTCACCTCGAGTATACTGGTAGTATAACTGAGAAGGGTTGATCAGTCGAATGCATGCTGAACCCCAATTCAGGAGACCAAGATGTTTCCCTGCCGGTCGATCATCCTGACAGAGGTTTGTGGGCGAGTCAATCACTAGTCGTCAATTGAACAATTGATTCCTAGTAACATATTGAGGCCTCATTTACCTCGAGTATACTGGTAGTATAACTGAGAAGGGTAGATCAGTCGAATGCATGCTGAACCCCAATTCAGGAGACCAAGATGTTTCCCTGCCGGTCGATCATCCTGACAGAGGTTTGTGGGCGGGTCAATCACTAGTCGTCAATTGAACAATATGATTCCTAGTAATATATTGAGGCCTCATTTACCTCGAGTATACTGGTAGTATAACTGAGAAGGGTAGATCAGTCGAAAGCATGCTGAACCCCAATTCAGGAGACCAAGATGTTTCCCTGCCGGTCGATCATCCTGACAGAGGTTTGTGGGCGGGTCAATCACTAGTCGTCAATTGAACAATATGATTCCTAGTAATATATTGAGGCCTCATTTACCTCGAGTATACTGGTAGTATAACTGAGAAGGGTAGATCAGTCGAAAGCATGCTGAACCTCAATTCAGGAGACCAAGATGTTTCCCTGCCGGTCGATCATCCTGACAGAGGTTTGTGGGCGAGCCAATCACTAGTCGTCAATTGAACAATATGATGCCTAGTAATATATTGAGGCCTCATTCACCTCGAGTATACTGGTAGTATAACTGAGAAGGGTAGATCAGTCGAAAGCATGCTGAACCTCAATTCAGGAGACCAAGATGTTTCCCTGCCGGTCGATCATCCTGACAGAGGTTTGTGGGCGGGTCAATCACTAGTCGTCAATTGAACAATATGATTCCCAGTAATATATTGAGGCCTCATTCACCTCGAGTATACTGGTAGTATAACTGAGAAGGGTAGATCAGTCGAAAGCACGCTGAACCTCAATTCAGGAGACCAAGATGTTTCCCTGCCGGTCGATCATCCTGACGGAGGTTTGTGGGCGGGTCAATCACTAGTCGTCAATTGAACAATATGATGCCTAGTAATATATTGAGGCCTCATTTACCTCGAGTATACTGGTAGTATAACTGAGAAGGGTAGATCAGTCGAATGCATGCTGAACCTCAATTCAGGAGACCAAGATGTTTCCCTGCCGGTCGATCATCCTGACGGAGGTTTGTGGGCGGGTCAATCACTAGTCGTCAATTGAACAATATGATGCCTAGTAATATATTGAGGCCTCATTTACCTCGAGTATACTGGTAGTATAACTGAGAAGGGTAGATCAGTCGAATGCATGCTGAACCTCAATTCAGGAGACCAAGATGTTTCCCTGCCGGTCGATCATCCTGACAGAGGTTTGTGGGCGAGCCAATCACTAGTCGTCAATTGAACAATATGATGCCTAGTAATATATTGAGGCCTCATTCACCTCGAGTATACTGGTAGTATAACTGAGAAGGGTAGATCAGTCGAAAGCATGCTGAACCTCAATTCAGGAGACCAAGATGTTTCCCTGCCGGTCGATCATCCTGACAGAGGTTTGTGGGCGGGTCAATCACTAGTCGTCAATTGAACAATATGATTCCCAGTAATATATTGAGGCCTCATTCACCTCGAGTATACTGGTAGTATAACTGAGAAGGGTAGATCAGTCGAAAGCACGCTGAACCTCAATTCAGGAGACCAAGATGTTTCCCTGCCGGTCGATCATCCTGACGGAGGTTTGTGGGCGGGTCAATCACTAGTCGTCAATTGAACAATATGATGCCTAGTAATATATTGAGGCCTCATTTACCTCGAGTATACTGGTAGTATAACTGAGAAGGGTAGATCAGTCGAATGCATGCTGAACCTCAATTCAGGAGACCAAGATGTTTCCCTGCCGGTCGATCATCCTGACAGAGGTTTGTGGGCGGGTCAATCACTAGTCGTCAATTGAACAATATGATTCCTAGTAATATATTGAGGCCTCATTTACCTCGAGTATACTGGTAGTATAACTGAGAAGGGTAGATCAGTCGAATGCATGCTGAACCCCAATTCAGGAGACCAAGATGTTTCCCTGCCGGTCGATCATCCTGACAGAGGTTTGTGGGCGGGTCAATCACTAGTCGTCAATTGAACAATTGATTCCTAGTAATATATTGAGGCCTCATTCACCTCGAGTATACTGGTAGTATAACTGAGAAGGGTAGATCAGTCGAAAGCATGCTGAACCCCAATTCAGGAGACCAAGATGTTTCCCTGCCGGTCGATCATCCTGACAGAGGTTTGTGGGCGGGTCAATCACTAGTCGTCAATTGAACAATATGATTCCTAGTAATATATTGAGGCCTCATTTACCTCGAGTATACTGGTAGTATAACTGAGAAGGGTAGATCAGTCGAATGCATGCTGAACCCCAATTCAGGAGACCAAGATGTTTCCCTGCCGGTCGATCATCCTGACAGAGGTTTGTGGGCGGGTCAATCACTAGTCGTCAATTGAACAATATGATGCCTAGTAATATATTGAGGCCTCATTTACCTCGAGTATACTGGTAGTATAACTGAGAAGGGTAGATCAGTCGAAAGCATGCTGAACCCCAATTCAGGAGACCAAGATGTTTCTCTGCCGGTCGATCATCCTGACAGAGGTTTGTCATCAACAGTGAATACTGGGATCGTCCGTACGGAACACAGGCCGTGACATGTTCCTTCCCACAGTCTAAAATACCTAGAAAATCACCTTGTCCTTCACTGACCACTAGATCCTGGTTACCATTGTCTAATCACACTATATATATATATATATATTTTTATATATATATTAGGGATAACATCGATTAATCGTGAATCGATTAAGAATCGATTCTGATGTAAAACGATTCTCAAATCAAAAAATCGATTTGAAAAAAATTTTTTTTTTTTTTTTGGTTCAGTGCTGTACTTCTTCACGTCGTAATAAGTGCTCATTTCATTGTCTATTTTATTCTGTATTGTTGAGATATTACTATCTGGACAAAAGCTATCCCTTCGGTTACGTCTGACAGCCGAACGTTGACGGATATACCCAAATGGTACAGTACAGTTCAAAGAAGTCTCTAGCAGCTATTTTTCACGTGAACGCCTTGGGAAGGTTGAAAAAAAGTTTCAAATTACACTACTTTTTTGAGAATGAACTTTTTTTTAAAATTTTTTTTTAAAAATTTTTTCCGAATTTTTTTTTTTAAATCGATTTTTAATCGATTCTGGAGCATAGAGAATCGATTCTCGATTTTGAGAATCGATGTCATCCCTAATATATATATATATATATATATATCTCAATCTCAAACCCAGATAATCAATTAAATTGGGCCAGGAGTGTTTCCACAATTTCTTCTAGGGACACTTTTTTTACATCAATCAATTCCTGCCAGTTCTGACGTCTTGCTCCTCTTCTGCACTACCACTGGGCCTATCCTCTGCTTCCTCTTCTGCACTACCACTGGGCCTATCCTCTGCTTCCTCTTCTGCACTACCACTGGGCCTATCCTCTGCTTCCTCTTCTGCACTACCACTGGGCCTATCCTCTGCTTCCTCTTCTGCACTACCACTGGGCCTATCCTCTGCTTCCTCTTCTGCACTACCACTGGGCCTATCCTCTGCTTCCTCTTCTGCACTACCACTGGGCCTATCCTCTGCTTCCTCTTCTGCACTACCACTGGGCCTATCCTCTGCTTCCTCTTCTGCACTACCACTGGGCCTATCCTCTGCTTTCTCTTCTGCACTACCACTGGGCCTATCCTCTGCTTCCTCTTCTGCACTACCACTGGGCCTATCCTCTGCTTCCTCTTCTGCACTACCACTGGGCCTATCCTCTGCTTCCTCTTCTGCACTACCACTGGGCCTATCCTCTGCTTCCTCTTCTGCACTACCACTGGGCCTATCCTCTGCTTCCTCTTCTGCACTACCACTGGGCCTATCCTCTGCTTCCTCTTCTGCACTACCACTGGGCCTATCCTCTGCTTCCTCTTCTGCACTACCACTGGGCCTATCCTCTGCTTCCTCTTCTCATGCTATGAGTATCCTCCTACCATCTCTCATCTACCACTTTCTCCCACTTTTCTCCTTGGTTGACTACCCCAAACAACTTGACTCCCTCCTGCCACCTTTCTCTTGGTCTTCCGACTCTTCTCTTAGCTCCATTGTGAACTGCTTTCCATTTTCATATTGAATGATTTTAAAATGAATCAATAAATACATGAGTGGTGATGAGATGCTGCAAGTGTCGTGAGATGACTAATGTACTACTGGTGATCTCCGTGCAATAGACTTTAGAACCTACACAGCGTGCCGATTCAGTATGAAAATAATTTTTGACCAATCACTTACAATGAAACCTTGAAATTTTTAAGGAATCTGGAAAGAACTATCCATCCAGATCAATGCGGGAAAATTGAATATTCTGTTATCAACTTATAATGGAGTGGGACGAAATGAACAAACGGTGGATCCGGGAACGATGCACCGAGGTTTCACTGAATCTGCATTGGGTTTTGTTAAACCTGGAAAAACAAAATGCAAAATACCACTGCTTACCTTTTGTACACTCGATTATATTTGTAAATAAATACAAGTCAGTCAAGCATTATGGGCACAAGGGTAGAAATAAGAACAAGAGATGTACTGCAGAGTTGCCTTTAAAATGCATCTCAAAGAACTATTTTTAATATTGTTATAAAGAAAAAACAATGTACAGCATTCGGTATCCTTGATATCTTTCCCCCCCTTTGTTCATGTTTTAAAGACAAAAAAAGTATAACCAAAACAGAATTAACAACGTAAAAAAAAAAAATCCCCGTAAAACAATCGGATCAAGGAATTAATTCCGAGTTTTCTTTTCATTTCATCAACATGTGTTTTTGTTTACTGGAAGCAAGAAAGCGTTTTTTATTTTGTTTTTTTCAGAGCGGGAAAGAGAGATTGTTTTGCTTTTATCGTGCCTGATCCGACGAAGAGATATTCACAGAATACTCTTCGCTGAACACCGTACCGACGTCCATATTTTTTACTAAAGCTTTACACTAAACGCTCGTACGTAACTCTCGCAGCAGTACATACCAATATCGTAAAATAACAAATCCCTTTTTATGCAAACTTAGAAGGGAACTACTAACATGCCTTTTCACAGCGCGTGCCTTCCTAATTACGAGTAGGCGTAATAAATTGTTAACATAAATTATATACAGTTGATCGTTAGGGTTTGACTCTAAAGCAAACCCTCAATTTATTAATTATCATCACCCCGACTCAATGAGTGTCCGTTAAGTTTATTTTTATCTCTAGAAACGATAATATAATTAAAAACGCAAGTCACTTATTTTTGAAGAGGAACTTCGTATTCGAGTTGCCTTGACAACAAATGTTTATAAAATCACAACAACGACTTCTCGTTCACTGCACACTTCACCCAGCTACGAACCAATCGGAAGATCATTTCGACAAGAGGAGAAAACTAAAAAAAAAAAACAAGAGAAAAAAGAAACATTGAACATGAAGAGCTGTGCTTGGTTTGGTAAATTGATTTCCTAGTTAAATAGTTGTTTTAACAGTTTTTTGATAGTATCATCAGTCAAGCCAGTTTGTATTTGTGTTCACTATTTTTCTCTACATAATCTATTTTATAAGTCCGTCGGTGTATTCAAATTTCTTCATCCCCCGACATCCGAGGAACATGTTAGCGAACAATTAAAATTACCTTCTTCTCGCTCGTTTCTATTTTATATAGTAATTTTTGACACATTTTTTCTTTGTAAATATTGTTGACAACGGATAAGATACGGATGTAGAACTTCGTAATGTAACAAGCACTAAAACGGAGGAGGAACCAAGTCGACGTTATCGTTTTTTTTCTCTCTTCCAATTAGAAAAACTCGCTAAGACGGATATGAAGGGAAATTATCTCATTATTTTTTTGTTGTAATATTTTCTTTAAGTAGCTGTAGTTATTTTTAATCCTAATTCACTTCCTCTTCCGTTCGACTCATGACGAGCTTGACGCGGCGTTCATCCCGCTGCCGCTGAACATGCCCGACGAGAACGTGCCCGCCGTCTGCTGAACGGCCTGGATCTGTTGTTGTTGTTGTTGTTGCTGCTGGGTGCTGGCCGCCTGGCGTCCGTGCTTAGGGACGGGCGGCTGGAGGTACTCGTGGCGCGCCAGCGAGAACACGTCGATGCGGTCCTCCTTGCGGTACGCCAGACAACTGCGGATGAACGTCTGAAACGAGAAGTGTGCGTTAAAATTCGTGCGCTCGATGATTTAGAACTTGTAATTCAAGTTTGATTGTTTATTGTTTGATTAGCGACCCTGCAAACAGCATAGCAAAGTTATTCAGAAGTACGAATGTGTGGATGATAGATTGATGATGGACCTTATTTGGTTGATTATTGTTTGCAGCTTAACGACCCCACCAACAGCTAGGTTATACGGGGGTACGAATGAGCAGGTGATAATGAAACTATGAAGTGATGATTAGTGAAAAAACCATGCCTTAAGCGGGACTTGAACCCACGCCCAACGGTGACTTCAATTTCTGAAGCGGTGCCTCAGCTGACCGAGCTACCGAGGGCGGCGTCCTTATTCGGGTTTCGAAGTCCCCCGACGTGATATCTGGTTCTTATATTGGGTTTGACAACGCACTATAATGAGTTGAATAGATGCGATGGAAGTTTCTCCGTTAAAGGGAAGGCTAGCGTGAAGGAAGCGGTCATGACCTATAAGTGAATCCTCTTTCCACCGTTTGTCGAGGGACCAGGAACAATAAACCATCCATTCAGGAAAATTGAACATTAGTTAGATGAGAGTGGGGTCGGAAACAAACAATGATAGGAGCGGGAAAACGGCGGATGCGGGAACAATGCGCTGAGGTTTCGCTGTATTCCGGGAACCATTCCGGGACTCTCTTAGGCTACAGGTTGTATGATTCTAATTATTGCTGACAGCTCCTTGGTTGTTCCTTCTATCAAATGTCTGGCTTATCAACTGTCGACGGTAGCTTCTACGCCTACCGTGGTTGTAACGGGGTATCAACATACACGTTGGTTGTATACAATCCACAAACAATGACTGTGTCACCCACTATTCAGTATGTAGTTGGCTGTACTTACTTTTGCCTCGCTACTGACTGTGGGTTTATTGGCAAACTGTACGTCGGTGGCTTTTAGTATCGTGTTCTCTTCCAAGATGGTGGCTTGCGATTGGTTGTGGCCAAACGGCTGTAACAGAGAAGACAACGGATCAAGGTCATGACCTCAATGGTGAGATGGATACTTTCAGTACTACGGTAAATAACGGTACACAAACGAGAACTACGCATTTTATACGAGTGGTAATTTCTCTTGGAAAATAAAACTGTTACTATTTCTTAAAAGAGATGGCGGTAATTTAGGATGTACAGTAATATCTACATCAAGCTTTGTATGGATACGTAACACGTGTATAGGCCTACTGTATTATAAGCCATAAGTTTTTGCAGTAACATTACAAAATCAATAATGATGAACAAGTATTTCTAATGACACCGAAAAAAGACATTAAATTATTATTATTATTATTTAAAGTGAGTAGTTGATTCAACTCAACCATATGGATGGCATTAGCGACCAATACTGTATATTAGTGCAGTACTTCCAGCCAACACTATTAAATATTTATAGTTGAGCTTGAACTTGAAAAACATGACACTTTGGGTACAATAAATGAAAAATGACAAAAATTATCAATAGCCCTAAAATTTTCCATGAATGTGTAGGACTATTCATGAATAAATAATGATACACATTATCACCATTTTGTACGCAATTCGAACCAGCCGTTTTGAAGAAAAAAAATTAAATCAACTGTCTTTATTCATCAAATATATCATAAAAATGATGGCAGAATTAGGTTGCCGAGATTCACTGCTTTCTAGATTTGATATTTGCCCAACAATGAAGTATTTTTTATATGCGTCAAGGTGTGTAGAATACCAGAGTCGATAGAGTAGCAAGGGTAGAACTACTTGAATGACTTTCAATGAATGAATATTAGAGTTTTAAGGCGCATCGACAGCGAGGTCATTTAGCGCAAATGACTTTCAAACCTTATTCAAATATCTTGCTCATCTTACAACGCATATGCTGCGTTTGCCTAGTTTATTTCAAACAATAGTTTTGGTTCCCAGACATTTTTGAATTGTTACCATTAGGTGGCTCTTTCATTTATAGAAGCGAAACGTTTGTCTGACCTTCTTGCCGTAGAGGCACTGGTAGAATATGACGCCGACGCTCCACACGTCCACCTTGGACGAGATCTTTGGGGGGTTCTTGCCGACGACAAAGCACTCGGGCGGGAGGTACCAGTAGGTCCCGGCGCCCTGCGACGTCAGGTCCATGCCGTGGTCGGGGTTGTAGTTCTCCTCGTCCATCACCTTGCTCAGGCCGAAGTCCGTGATCTTGATCTCGCCGCACACGTTGCCTTCCGTCAGCAGGATGTTGCCTGAGCAAAACATTCAAGTTATATTTACAGATGTAGGAATTTATTTATACAGTAGAACGTCGTTTATACGACTTTCAGGGGACTGAGAAAAAAAATCGTATAAATGGATAAACGTATAAATGATTTATTAATGAATCTGGGTTCAAACATTTACCCACTGCATAATCAATGTTTTTTTTTTGGTCTTTATTTTCGTGTGTATGATGTATTTGGTCTGGTCTGTAAGTAAAGACGCGTCACAGCTCTCCCCTCCGCCACCTCACCAACCCTCAAACCACTACAGCATGCCATTATGTCCTTGACAGCTCTCAGATGACATGTGCTTTGTGAGAGAAAGACGCAGACATTTACCAATGCTCATAGCAACCAATTAACACTGTCCAGACGACTCCTAGTGTGGCATTTACTTCAAATGTTCGACATGACATTGACAGAATTACATTTCTTTGTTTTTCTGTCCCTGTTAGAAAGGGAATATTATTGAAATGACATTTCACTTCAAACAATGAAAAGCGATCATCATTGCCTTTTTAAAATACTTCGATTTTGAAATCACTTTTCGTTGACATGAAAGAAAAGGGCTCCTGCACACGCCTTGCATAACCCCTCCCCCCCCCCTATCCCCCTCCCACACATTATCAGCTGTCACTGGCTGGGTAAATGTGTCAGTGAGATTGCAACATTCTTGGCAGTGTGCTTCCAAACCTTGAGGTTGGAGGTCCTGTTGCTCTAAAGAGTGATGATTGGTTTAGGAAAATGATGCGTCTCTTCATGAATTTAAGTGATTTAGGACTAGCCAATATCTATAAATATTTTTGGGGTGTGAAAAACCTGGGTAGGAGTGAAGAAGTCATGATAAGGTGGTATTTTTACTAGGGAAAACAGGTGTGCTTACGCATGTGTTGTTTACGTTTTGGGGTTTTTACGACTTTACGATGAACACCTGACTGGAATTATTGAAAATGTTGGAAGGAGACAAGAAATTCAGTTGTATATACGAAAAGTCGTGAATAAATGAGTTGTATAATAGAAGAAATTCAACATGTAGTCTTATGGAGAATAGTTGGGACCACCTGGAAAAGTCGTATAAATGTAAAAATCGTATAAATGAGAATCGTATAACTGACGTTCTACTGTATTGGGTTTAACAACTGCAATAAAATCACAAGTCAACTCAATTCAAGATAGCAGTCAAGCATCACCTAATGAAGGAATGCCATTATAATATTGACGAATATTCAAACTCTTTTTACATGAATTGAACCTGAAATACTCAAACTACAGTTTTTAATTTTTGTATTTTGACCTGATTTATACAATGTATTTGTGACTTTTGTGTCCTATGAAAATCGTGAACCGCCAATAAACAATAAACGTACCAGGCTTGAGGTCGTAGTGTATGACTGGAGGCTTGATCTCGTTGAGGTACTTGAGCGCGGAGACGACCTGCATGACGATGGACCGCGCCTCTCGCTCGGGTATCGTCTTGTGCTGCTTCAGGTAGAAGTCGAGGTCGTGGCCGTCGCAGTACTCGAGCACCGTGCAGAACGAGTTGGCGTCGATCTCAAACACGTCGTACAGCTTCACCACCCGCAGGTGGTCCAGCGCCTTGTGGATGTTGTACTCCCGCAGTGCATGCCTGGGAACACCACGACCACCGGTATTGGTACAGATGCGGGCATTTAGCATTAGTCAAATGGACTGTCAAATACGAATGATTCACAAGGATGTATATTTTTGTGTTTTCTCTTGTTTCATGTTATTTTTGTCATTATTTTGATGCGGCTCAACGAACCCACCAACAGATAGGTTATACGGGGGTAGCAGGTGATAATGAACCTTTTAGTTCTCTGTATATTCACTTTATTCACGTGGGTTCTCGTTGTTTAATCCTATCCCAAGTTTGTTGTTGTTGTTGTTGTTGAAAATGTAACTCTGAATAAAAATCTATTTTTTTATATCATTAATAACATTGATTTAACTGACAAACCACCTGTATTAAATACAGTCTATAATGGTATATGAACAATTCAATAAAAACTATTCCATTCAAGTCTAAGAAGTGTTGATGAGAGAAACAATGTTTGTCTCATATATCACTTGTTTCTCTCACTCTGTATAATAATCTATCATTCATATCTCACATCGACCATTGCACATTGATATTCTCTAAATCAAGCCCTGCTTTACAAAAATGTTTGTAAAACTGGCGTTTTGAGAAAAAATAAATTTGTAGAGCAAGATTTACGGTTGGAAATACGATATCTTTCAATGTTCAAAGCTACAGCAAGTTTATATACAATTGCCGAAGGTTTGACGCTTATTTTGTTGGTAAATCATTCTCTTTTGTGGATACCGGTATACTTCTTTTCCTTTTTTTATAACATCGAAAACTTTAGAGGAAATTCAATAGCTTGATGAGACTTGATACTTGATAGCTTTGGCAAGTAGTTGATAACTTGGATACAAGTATAGGCCTACAACCAAACCTCATCGAACACAGTTCACGTCGCACGCTACTTACTTGATATAATTAGCCTTTTTATCCTCTTTCCAGTCTTTGTTGAGTTGGTGGACCTTGCAAGCGACGTACCGCTGCTCCTTCAGGTCGAACGCCTGCAAACAACAAACAACCTGCGTCACGACTCGGACCTCGAGGTAAGCTGCGGGTCACTCATCTCCGTGTACAAGCCGAGGGTCACTTCGGGTGATGGAAGACATCGTATTACAGTGAAACCTCTATCGTTTGTCAAGGACCACGATGAACAAACCATCCATGCAGGAAAACTTTTACATGGGTTATATGGAAGAAGGGTGGGTGAAAACGAATGATGGAAGCAGGAAAACGGGGAAGCGAGAACGATGCACAGAGGTTTCATTGTGAAGTGAAACCTCCATCCATCGTTTTTCAAGGGACCAGGAAAATAAAACCATCTATGCAGGAAAATGATCTGTCCAGGAAAATTTAACATTGGTTAAATGGGAATTTAACATTGGTTAAATGGGAATTTAACATTGGTTAAATGGGAGTGGGGTGATATAAAATGAATGGTACAAGCAGGAAAACAATGGATCTGGGAACGTTGCATAGAGGTTTCAGTCTAATAAGAGACGTCGTTTACGCAAGTAATGCGATATTTTCAGCTGAGCAGAGGGCTCGAAATATTTTTCATTCAATCGAGAATGTGATTGAGAATGATTGCATGGTGCAAGTGAGTGATGTACAACGCATGCCTCAAGCGGGACTCGAACCCTCGCCTCAAGCGGGACTCGAACCCACGCCCGACGTGACACCAGGCTCCAAGGGACAGACTGAAGCACGCACTAGTTGCAACTTCCATGTCATCGAGGCATGTGGACTCGACAGCTATGAGCCGACAACATGCAACATTTCTTTCTCATTTCAAATCAGAGATCGATCTGGATCCGTTTCATTTTTTCAAATTATTCTCAATTTATATTCAAACCCTGAGAAAACTGGACTATTTGACTGACTTTAGCATGATAATTACATGCACACTAATCTCTAGTTTCAAGATATACAGTTGATTGAGAAATAGAAACATTTTTCATCTTGACATCCTGTTAATTTGACACACATTAGTTTTGGACTCTTTGAGCCTGCAAAATCCCAAATGGCATATTTTGTTTGGTGTATCAACAATGTTGGGTAAGTTCCTCAATTGAAGGAACTATTTCCCGTTACAGTTCCTCAGAAAAAAAAGGAATTCAATAGTTCCCCAAAAATTAAGTTCCTTTGAAAGTTACTGAAGAGAAGTTTTTTGTTTGAATTTTATGGGCTTTAAAATGTTACAAAGCAAACCATCCCAGCATTAGCCTAGACTACAGCTAGAGAAACCACGAGAAACCCCTGTAAAGATGGACAGTGGTGGGGATCGAACTAGATCCGATATGCCCGGATCACACGAAGCGAGCGCGTTAACCGCTGCGCTGGCGTGCAACGAGCCGGTACCGACCTTGTGGACCTCCGAGAACCCGCCCTTGCCGAGCAGCATGAGCAGCAGGTATCGCTCGTTGAGGACGGGGTGGTTGTTGAACCGCGACTGGTCCTCGTTGTGGATACGCTTCAGCTCTCGGATGTGCAGGTTCCGTTCCCGCTCCAGCTTCTCCATCTCCAGCTGCAGGTCCGTGTCCTCCTTCTTCAGCGCACTCTGGCGCAGCTACGCACAAACAAGATCCACACGTCATTTTACTTCTCCCAACATCCAAACTTGCGCACAAACAAGATCCACGCGTCATTTTACTTCTCCCAACATCCAAACTTGCGCACAAACAAGATCCACGCGTCATTTTACTTCTCCCAACATCCAAACTTGCGCACAAACAAGATCCACGCGTCATTTTACTTCTCCCAACATCCAAACTTGCGCACAAACAAGATCCACGCGTCATTTTACTTCTCCCAACATCCAAACTTGCGCACAAACAAGATCCAAGCGTCATTTTACTTCTCCCAACATCCAAACTTGCGCACAAACAAGATCCAAGCGTCATTTTACTTCTCCCAACATCCAAACTTGCGCACAAACAAGATCCACGCGTCATTTTACTTCTCCCAACATCCAAACTTGCGCACAAACAAGATCCAAGCGTCATTTTACTTCTCCCAACATCCAAACTTGCGCACAAACAAGATCCAAGCGTCATTTTACTTCTCCCAACATCCAAACTTGCGCACAAACAAGATCCACGCGTCATTTTACTTCTCCCAACATCCAAACTTGCGCACAAACAAGATCCACGCGTCATTTTACTTCTCCCAACATCCAAACTTGCGCACAAACAAGATCCACGCGTCATTTTACTTCTCCCAACATCCAAACTTGCGCACAAACAAGATCCAAGCGTCATTTTACTTCTCCCAACATCCAAACTTGCGCACAAACAAGATCCACGCGTCATTTTACTTCTCCCAACATCCAAACTTGCGCACAAACAAGATCCAAGCGTCATTTTACTTCTCCCAACATCCAAACTTGCGCACAAACAAGATCCACGCGTCATTTTACTTCTCCCAACATCCAAACTTGCGCACAAACAAGATCCACGCGTCATTTTACTTCTCCCAACATCCAAACTTGCGCACAAACAAGATCCAAGCGTCATTTTACTTCTCCCAACATCCAAACTTGCGCACAAACAAGATCGACACGTCATTTCCCAACATTGAAACTCCATACAAAGTCATTTTCACACAACGAAAGCTATGGATTGAAGTAGAATCGTTTGGTTGGGACACCACAAGGGCAATATTACCACCCAATTTGAATCATTTTAAACATAAAATAATAAACTTTGACACCAGGGAGGGTAATCCTGTATGACTCAATCTAGTTTTAAAACAAATTCTTATATCAACATATCACATTATTTTAGGTTCGAATCACTGAAAACTTATCTTAAGCCTAACTTATCTTTGTACTATTTCAACTTGACCTATATACCGGTATTTCAACCTTAATAACAATCTCATGTGTACTTTATTTCCAACACTATCTACCCTCTGACTAACTATCAATATCCGACTATCTACTATAGTGACCAAGGCAATATCTGAAACATCGCAACTTCGTGTGTCCCAACTCGTTTCGTGTGCATATCATCTCTGTGTTCTTTCAACGGCTCTCCACCATGAGTAGGCACTTGTGAACCTCGATAAGCTGCTGTTCTATTCATTCATATATTTATTCATTTATTTTATATATTTATTCATATATATATATATATACATATATTTTCATATATATTTTATTTATTGATATATTATTTCTAACAATCCCATCCTAAATGGTTCAATTGAAAGCCAGTTTACAAATATTTTCCAAGACAACCCGTTCAACTCGACAATTCCTCGACCCTCCAACGAGTCTCCCTCCTCCCGTACCTTGAGTATCTCGTCGGCCTCGTAGTATTCCTGCCAGGAGAATCCGGGCACGGCGTCGGGCTTGAGGAAGGTGGCGTCGGTGCCGTTGTGCAGGCCGGGCCCCGTCTGCGAGTTGTTCCGCTTGCGGCCCGTCTCGCTGTTCGGCGGCCGCTTCTTCACCAGCACCTTCTTCTGCCGGTCGATCTCCTCGCGCTCAGCCGTTATCTCCTCCTGCCGCCTCGCAAGCTCTTGGAACGCGTAACTAACAACAACAACAACAACAGTCAGTCACGCTGGCTACGAGCAGCCGGAACTAATATGCCTATCATTGATTATCAGTGAACATTTCCCAAACATTGGCACTTGGGAATTTTTTTGTGAAAAAATTTGGAGTACAATGATTAATGCAAGGAATTTACTTTCAACTATTTCGAATTATCCAATCCGAAAACAGTGTTAAAGTGCTCAGTTGACGGGACGAAATATCAGTTTTAATTACAGTTTAGCTGGATTTTGGATTAACCATATTTATCAACATAGAAATGCCTATCAATGACTTTAAATGACTTAATGGGTTTGAAATGTGTCAAGTTTCGGATTAACCGAGTTTGGATTAACGAGGGTTTACTGTATATCAGATATGTATAATATAATATATATATATAATATGTATAATATAATATAATATTATTAGGGCCTATAGTTATGTAATAATAGTCTGGAGGGAAGTGCGGCGGTGTACGCTGGCGCTTACCCGTCAGTCCAGTTCTCTTGAAAGGTAGCGCCGACCCTCTGCGTGACAAACTGCCCGAGCCTGAGCCTGTTCTGCATACATTTCTGTCTCGCTTCTTTCTTCTCTATATTAGACTTTTCCTTCAATAACTTTTTAACTACGTCTATACACTTGTTATTGTGGGACTTTTGCTGCTCGATCGTCTTAGCCTGCGTCGCAAGCTGGTGTCGAAATTCTTCCGCAGTCTGCCCAACAAAACAAAACACGCGCGATTAGTACGCTCGTCGAGCCCCTCCGAGCCAATCGTGGGATCAATCTCAAATACACGCTCGACAATATCTGTATTTCCATTAGTTGAATACATCCATTACAATAGCATCAACCACAATTACCCACTTGGTGATGTCAAATATCAGAGCCACATCGAAATTTAAGATTCTTCAATGTGAATTTTAATGACATATTATGATCAAGAAGACCGTTTTCGGACATTTGACGTCCGAATGTGTCTAAAAATAGAATTATATTATTTATATTCAATCATGTCTAATGGTTACGGAGAATCAATAGGGCAGTGACCTGGTCCTGCCCCCCCAAAGTTGAACATTGCCTTTGTTGTATTGTACTAAATATATTCAATTTTATTTCTTGTGTATATACCTATGAATTTTACAAAATGAATAAAACTTGATCAACATGGAGGCCATGTGAAGTTGCCATGGATTCTCGTCGGTCTTTGAAGAAGATAATGACGATGGTTTGCTTTACAATCTCACCAAACACTTTGAGCCGAATGAAGGTTTTTGAGCTGAAAGCACGTCAAATGAGGAACGTATCGTCATGAAAATGAATGAATAAAATAGGCCTAATGAATTAGCCTTGAGCAATCCCGCCTACTCAATTCAATGTTATTGTTTCTTTACATGCCTAAGAGCATGATGAGCATTAGCCACTCCTTGATTCAAGTAGAACGCAACCCTCGACACGTCCATGAACGCAACCCTCTACTCACCCTATTTAGTTCATCTATTTTGTTATTCCTAAGCTCGAGGTCGGACGATGCTTGTGTCTCGAACTCTTGTATTCGATTACAGGTGAGTTCGGTCTGCACTTGCTTGTCCAGCCTGTTGACGGGGCGGGGGGGTTGCATGAGGGCGGCCAGCTCGACGGGGCTGCTCGACGCAGACGGCTGGGGGGAGGGGGGGTACTGGAACACAGAACACACACACACACGTTAGTTCATTTTTATTTTCAATTGTTTATATCGGGTTTAAAGACGCACTTTACCGATGACTACGATCTATTGGCGTCGGTGGATGATAAATGAGATGATGGGATGATGAGATGGAAAGTTATTTTATTAGGTGTTTTTGGATAGTAGGAAGGAGTCGGTCGCGGCCTGTTGTTAAGGAATCATCCCAGAAAACACGAAAAACCTGTCAGGATAGTCGACCATGGCGGGAATCGAACCCCGGTCTCTAGAATGACGGCTCGTGTATTAACCACGCGGCCACTCGTCTCAGTGTAAGTCCATCACCCTTCACATGGTTACAACGTAGAGTTGTATTAATGTCGAATGAATCGATTACTGGTCAACGCAGATCGATTATTGATACAATGTCTGATCACCGGGTTGAACACACTCGAGCTGTTTTTACACTCTACCTCGTGAACCCAAGGGCTAACCACAGGGATTCGACCCCGGGCTGTACCACCGATCAACAGGGAGATTGATTACACGCATTGAAATGTCAACTGCTTGTTTGAAGGACGTTTCGATTCAAAGAAAACCGTGTTTGATACATCTGCCTTGTTGATCCAGTCCAAATTGCTGAAATATAAGTCTAACAATGCCAAATCGTTTTCGTGTATTCAATCCAACAGCTGTGCCTAGGTGTAACCTATGACTATCAATAACGTAACGGCATATTCAACATGGCGCTTTCCTATCGCACCATGCGTATATCAAAGGGATGCCGCCTCACAAATATTATGATGATTTGCTGGTATTGTTTTAAGTTGATCTATACAAGTAATAGATGTAATGCAATCTGTGAATCCAGCTCTTTCCAACTGCATTAAGCAATATTGGAATGAATTTCATTTGAATTGGCCAATCTAAATTTAAAATACGTCTGTAAAAGCATTTAGTCCCCTAGTCAAGAGCCCTACTGCTATATTCACCATTTTATAACTGGATAATTACTCATCATCTACGAGAAAGGTCAGAAACAATGCAAGTATACAACTATGTACTATACATTGAAATACGAGCCTAATACGTACGATTTAATTTGAAATTGTGAATCTCACAAATGTACAGGAAAGCGCGCTGATTCCATCACGGTGAAAACGGCCTAATGTTAAAAGGATAGGACTTACGCTATGTTGCTTATCCCGTTACGTTATTGATAGTCATAGGTGTAACTCAAAGTTTCATGTTGAAATGATAGACACATTTGACATTTTCTCCCATATAGAGTGGTAGGTTATAATTCCATGTGTATTGCAGATGATTGTTCAGCTGATATTAGCTATAACTATCAATAACGTAACGGGATAAGCAACACGGCATGTCCTATCCTTTTAACATTAGGCCGTTTTCACCATGATGGAATCAGCGCGCTTTCGTGTACATTTGTGAGATTCGCAATTTCAAATCAAATTGTACGTATCAGGCTCGTATTTCAATATATAGTACATAGTTGTACAATTGCATTGATTTTAATCTTTCTCTAAGATGATGAGTAATTATCCAGTTATCAAATGGTAAATATAGCAGTAGGGCTCTTGACTAGGGGACTAAATGCTTTTACGGACGTATTTTAAATTTAGATTGGCTAATTCAAATGAAATTCATCCCAATATTGTTTAATGCAGTTGGAAAGAGCTGGATTCACAGATTGCATTACATCTATTACTTGTATAGATCAACATACAACAATACCAGCAAATCATCATAACATTTGTGAGGCGGCATCCCTTTGATCTACGCATGGTGTGAAAGGAAACCGCCATGTTGCTTATCCCGTTACGTTATTGATAGTCATAGATATTAGTCTCCGTTCACGATCTATTCAATCAGAATGTACCTTGAAACTTGAGTGAACCTTCAACCTTGGGGTTGGAACGTGACGAGAGTGGTTTAATCCTACACTGCACTGGGGCTCGAGTTCCTACGGGCTGACCCGGGGCGTGTACCGTGTAAACACGGCAATATTTTCAACCCCAGGCAGACCGCGGTTTGAACCACGGGCAAACACGTAGTGTAAAAACAGCTTTCGAGGTACATGTAGAGAGTGAATATTATAGAAAAACGATATTAACTTCAAGATTTGCAAACGGTCAGCCAAATCAGATATTGAGAAGAATTTGGTGATGAATTGATCCACCAAGGAGTGGAATTTGATCCAGATATCAGGGCTGCCCAATTTATAGGAAATTATTTGATAACATTATCAATGAATAGCTTGTTTCTCTGTTTTTTCTCTTATTTTATTGAGAATTCATATACAGTGAAACATCTATTGCATCGTTCCCAGATCCATTGTTTTCTTGCTTGTATCATTTATTTTTTCTCACCCCACTCCCATATAGGCCTAATCAATGCTAAATTTTCCTGGATGGATGGTTTTCTTCTCCTGGTTTCTTGAAAAACGATGGATAAAGGTTTCATTGTATTGATTTGATTGTGTTCTCATTCGTTTATTCATAATTCCTGTATATTACCACAAGAAGTCCCTGCCAACAGGCAATAATTAATAAATAAATAACGTGTTTTTAGTGGTTACCATTTGGTATCCCTGCTGCGGTGAGGGACTCTTGGAGCCGCCGTGCCTAATGGGACTGCTGCCGGAGTGTTTGTTGGAGAAGTACTCGTTGATCTTCTTGTCCGAGCCGGCGTTGCGCGCCCCCTTGCCGCCCCCGCCCCCAGTCGGCACCCCGCTGGCCGCCACGCCCCCCGCCAGCCCGCCCCCCTGGTCGTCCGCCTTCCGCTTGCGCTTGTTGCGCTCCGTGGGGGTGCGTGGCGGCTTCTCGGGGGTGTTGGGGTCCGCCTCCTTGTCGCTGTGGGAGGAACCTGGACACAAAATCACAATGTAAGCAAGCAAATATATTGATATTATTATATATTGGGTTTTAACAACGCACTGTAATGATTACCAAGATTTTTTGTCGTCGGATGAATGATTGATGAAATGATGGGATGATGAGATGAAGGTTTCTTAGGTATCGGGAAGGATAGTGGGAAGGAAGCGGTCGTGGCCTATATTGTCGGAACCATCACAGCATTAGCCTAGATTACAGAGGGATTACAAGAAAAAAACTGTAAAGATGGACGATAGAGGAGATAAAACCGGGTCCGATAAGCCCCTTCACTTCTCGGATCACATGAAGCAAGTGCGTTAACCACTACGCTGCATGTGCCGGTGAAAACAAATTGATAATTTTAATTGGACCATATTTTTGTTTTAACGGCACATGCAGCACAGTGGTTAATGCGCTCGCTTCATGTGATCTGGGAGGTGAAGGGGCATATCAGACCTGGTTCGATCCCCACCACCGTCCATCTTTACGTTTTTTCCCCCGTAGTTTCCCTTTTTAGCCTAGGATAATGCTGCGATGGTTCCCACTATCCTTCCTATTACCCAAGAAACCTTCATCTCACCATCCCATCATCTCATTAATCATTAATCCAATGTAAGTTATCATCATAGTGTGTCGTTACACCCAATATAAATAATAATACAAAATATATATAAAAGCCGTATTTTACAAATATTAAAAATATGTCGAATATATCTAATTAATAATTTAGGTGCCAAAATATCATTGGTAACTTAGACTAACACCAATTGTTGATCGACGTATCAACGCTTGGTCAACAAATCGATTAGGACGCACCTGAAGCCACGAATTTCTTGCAGTAGTGACAAAAGACGACAATCTAAAAAAAGCTACATTAACCCAAGTTCATCCAACCTAATCGACCCAACCCAACCAAACTAACCGTGACTTCCCACAAATATTCGTACACATAGTTTTTCTTTACCTAGGAACCATGAAAATTGAGATTTTAGTGACACGACCCACTTTGAATTGACTATTTGTTGAACCAGACCTTATTCATTTCTATTGTGTCAACGATGCACTCTAATGATGAATAAGATCTATTGGCGTCTGTGAATGATGAATAAGATCTAGTCGCGTCTGTGAATGATGAATGAGGTGATGGGACGAAGAGACGACAGGTTGTTTACTGGGTGTCTAGGATTGTAGAGAGGGAACGGCTGTGGTCTGATATTCAGGACCAACCCAGTATTCACTTCCAGCGACATGGAAAACCATAAGAACCTCTGTCAGGCTGTCACGGACGGAATCGACATTTCGTCTCCTGAATGACAGTTCAGCGCGCTAGCGAAACACGGCATTGACGTCGCTCTGATAGGTCAAAGTTCAACGTACGCGAGTCTAGGATGAAATTTCACACGTCTTAGTTCAACGGAACTAGCACAAGTGAAATTTCCCGTGTACGTTGAACTTTGACTTGATAAAACTTCAATAAGCTATAGGCCCTACATATTTTTTCAATAACATCGAAACTTGAACAAAATCATTGTTCCCCAATTAAGGCTATGGATGAAAGGTAGGATCGTTTGGACGGGGCACCACAAGGGCAATCTTACCACCCCATTTTGATTATTTAAAACTAATGAACTTCAACAGCAGGACTGCGCAGTCTATGACCATAATTTTCAGCCATAGATAAAAGTCTTAAAAGTCTATAAATGTCTAAAAACTTCAATATAACGGTACTGAAGTAACGACCCCACCAACAGCCAGGTCATTTGGGGGAACATACGAGCGAATGATGTGCGATGATGTCTACAAAACCCATGAAGTGCTTGAATCACCGATGAGGAAGTAGCCCTGAATGGCAGTTAAAAGTTGTTATCACCATGGTTACCCATGTCATTTGTTCTACCCAACTCTCAGATAAAGGCTAACTGGACTTTGTAATACTGGGCCTAATTCATATTAAATATATCCTCAAATTTCCATTCACTTTCATTCTATATTCCACGAAGGAATGCCAGAAGAATATAATAATATTAAATGTATGAATGAATGTGGGGAATGAATGTATGAATGAATGTGGGAAATGGATGTAGGAATGTGCAGTATGTTGTGTATGAATGTTTTTTTTTTTCAGATGTATATCTTATACATATAGTCCAGTTTTAGTTTACATTATTTCAATTTTCATAATATTTTTGACATGCCTTATATTTTATCATGACCTATTTTTTATAGAATGTAAAAATCAAATTGGCAAATAAAGTATCGAATTGAAACCATTTCAAAACAATTTCAATTTAATTTCATGCAATACAGTATTGCAAAACAAGTGTCTTCTCTTTATAGATAATAGATTTACATATTTATGTGCAACTAATGTACTCGAGTCTATGAATAAGTGAATTGAGAATCGTACTGTACAAAGTGCAGTCGTTATCTCAACGTAAATCTGTCTAACGTGAAACAAAGTAAGAATTATACGTTCCACTCTTATCTTTCCCGTTTAAAATTCTTTGTTTTCAATTTGTGTTTGGTTCAACAACGTACTCAAATGTCGACAACAAACCATTTGCATCGGCGAAACACCAATTTAATAACCTTCCAGATCATTTACATACCTTAATGGATATTTCAGGAGTGAAAGAAAAATTGAAAACAAGGATTGTTCTTCACAATATGATAGTAACTTTCATTATTTTTGTTCAGTACATGAAAGAAAAATTGAAAACAAGGATTGTTCTTCACAATATGATAGTAACTTTCATTATTTTTGTTCAGTACATATTCATTGTTGTTTATTGTTATTTTCTGTCTAGATATTGTGTCTACTTTTAAAAAAAAATTGGTCATTATAATGTTTGCTACATTGCATTATTGATCCAGATAGGCCTAAATATATTTATAATTATAGTTGAAAAATAATGCATTGTTTTTATAAATGTTGTTATACTGTGTCCGTGTGACAACCGTTTTGGCGGCAGTGTTTTTTTGTAATAAACTTATCTCTCTTATACATATAGTTATTTTTTTGTAAAATTTTACATATTTTAATAGCCCCACAGATAAGCTATGCTTGAGGCTTTGTGGGGCTATCAAAAATGTGTTTTCAATTTCATGAAACGTGTTAAAGACTTTAAAAGAAAAAAAAGAAAAAAAAATGAACGAGATAGTGGAAAGATGAGATGAAAGGTTATTGAACGGAGGCGTTTCGAACGGGGGAAAGAAACGGTTGTCAAGGAACCTGCCCAGAGTGCACTTCAACGATCGGGGGAATCAATAAAAAAAGACACAGGATGGTCCACCATTAGGCAAATATTTGAAGAGGAAATTTGTATCTTAAATCTATTCAAGGTGGATGTACGGATGCACACTCAATGACCAAGAATAAATGTAATGCTTGTTTGCTAGGTCAAGGTTATGCAAAGTGTTACCTTTGTTTTCTATCAATATATGAGACCTGACAAAGTTGGTTGTCCCCAACGAGGCCCAAGGGTGACGAGATGGGATAACCACAAGGGCGATCTGATTGTTTGCTCAACGACCCCACCAACAGCTAGGTTATACGGGGGTACGAATGAGAAAGCTATTATGAAACTATGAAGTGATGACAAGTGAAAGGACGTTTACAGCACCCCATGCCTTGTGCGGGACTCGAACGCACGCCCAACGGTGACATCAGCTTCCTCACCTCCCCACAACCGACCTAATCAGACGCTATGTAACGTAGGCGGCGGCAACCCAACATCATTGAGGGGCCAAGATAGATAAATGTGTCAAGTTTGTTATAGTTAGGGCCAACACATGATTATTGGGGGGTTAGCCGACCCCCTGGTTATAAGACCAACTGTCAAACTTATTATTGAGTTTAAAGACACACTTTCATGACCCTTCAACGATAACCGAGATCGATTGTAGTTGGTGGATAGTAAATAAGGTGCCGGGAAGATGAGATGAACTGTTACTTTATTAGACAGGTGGGAAGAAAATTGCTGTGACCTATTGTTAAGAAACCATTCCCGTATTCACTTTCATGAAAGAGGGAAACCGCGAGAAACCTCTGTCAGGATGGCAGGAATCAAACCTGGTCTCCTGAATGACAGTTCATGGCACCAGCAACTGATCTACCCGTCTGTCAGGATAGATGACCATGGCAACAGCCGAAACTTCGTGTGGCCATGTATCGTGTTCTTTCAACGGCTCTCCACCGTGAGCAGGCCCGTCTACTTATGAACCTTGGTAACCAATCAAACCGCGGTCCCTGAATGACAGTTACGCCTCGATTATGATAGTTTGGTTGTTGCTCACCTGTGCTCATATTGGAGTCTTGGCTATGAATCGACTGGCCGGAATTGACAGTAGCTTGGGGCGCCATCTGTATCTGTGTGCCAGCAGACATCTGGAAACACAAACAAACGCAAACACGTTAAAACACGGTCACACAAAAACACGAGGCAAGCCAAAATATGATAGCGGTGACAAGTTTGAATATTATTGAAACATAATAATAATGTACAACTGGAACCAAAAGTAAAAGTACCTTTTTCGATCTGGATAAACCAGTCAACAATGTAATATTGCACAGGATTCAACAGATATCAGTCCAACAGAAAACGGACTTTTAATTCTGATTCAAGCTCAACCACGAAGTAGGCTCAAGATTAAAGCGTACTATCAGAACTTGATCTGGAACTAGTCGGAAAGAGTGAATCGACGTGACATTTTGTTTGTCTTCTTTAGGCGTCTACTAGTCACTAATACAGTAGAACATGACATGGCCTCCCAATGGAGCTGCCAAGAGGGTTAATTTATTCACTTCCAAGATGAAGGCATATTAGAGAATCAACTAAATTATGGTTTTAGAAGAATGCTGGCTAAACCCACACCTTATCTGCCAGCTGCCCTTTGGTTTTTCAAATTCGTCCAACTTCACCCTTTTAATCCTCAATTGAATAACCGTGGGTTGAATAGCATCTATACCACTTTTATTCTGAACATAGCATTTATATTGTCAATACATTGAAACGTAGCAGAGACAGACGTTTGTAGCGCTTTGTTATTTCTTCAAAAACATGATCAAAGATCATCAAATGTATTGAAACATGGAGAAATATTAGAAAAACATGGATCCAAATATTTGTAGATTTCATTGCTTTCTTCACATATATCTACCTATTGTCATCGGTCCCATTCTGACGACCCCACCTACGTCAATGCCACATGGGGACTGTCACTCACTGAATGATGAGTTCCAGCCAAGATGAGTCAAGGTCGTTCTAATTAGGTCAAGTCTGAAGATAAGGTAAAACCTCAATGACCCAGATTAAGAGACCTCCTACACAACATACTGAGAATACAAGATTGGGCTTGAGAAGGGTTCACCACCCATTAGTTATAGCTAGGTATAAAATGATAACTACCAGTTATCTTAATCTTGTACAATTAGGTAGACATCTGTCTATTAGAAGAGGTTTTCGTTTGCATGTTTAAAACCTTGTTTGTGACGTAATATGGTTGAAAATCCTTTTTATTATGTAGTGCCCCATTAATTATTGATCTAACCACAATCAATATTTCCATTCCGAAACTCCACAGAGCTTTTATTGGTAGCTGACAATGTATAGTTTTGGTAGTACACGAGAATATCAATTGAAATCAATTGAAAATTACAAGAGAAATCAACAGAAAATTATGTTGTGATAAATTACTAAAGGCCCTGAAATCTTCTCCCCTAACATATTTATCCAGAAAAACATCTACATTAGACCTGGACTGAATACAAACACATTTATTTGAATGAAAATATGTTCATTTGTAAATATACGTATTCAACATTCAACTATTTGCGTTTTTATTTTTTCATTGGGTTTTAACGACGCACTGTAATGATTACTAAGATCTATTGGCGTATTTGCGTTTTTATTGTGTGTACATTAATCAACTCAACATGAATCAACTGATACCGGTAATTATTTGCTATCTTTAAGCAAGAATGCAACACTGGTAACTGAATCAGGCCTGAAAAAATCAAGTTATGAGTAAAATAAATTGTATCAATACATTTTCAAGAAATGAAACCGTTTTGAATATATATATTTAATAAATAAATATCAGTGAAAGGTATTGTAGATAATCTGTTAGGGCCCATGTCATTTTTTTTTTGTTATCTATTTTGGGATTCAAGTAGGTTAATGAGGTTACAGACACACTACTAAATAATATCTCCAAGTCAAACGATTGCCTCTAAAAAAATCTCAATATTCGAGTGGTTAGTTGATTAGCCACAAGAAATGTCAGTCTCCTTCCTTTTTTTAAATATTGGGTTTTAACGACGCACTGTACTGATGACTACGATCTATTGGCGTCGGTGGATGATATATGAGATGGTGGGATGATGAAATTAAATGCTATTTTATTAGGTGTTTTGCATAGTGGGAAGGAGTCGGTCGTGGCCTGTTGCAAAGGAACCATCCCAGTATCAAAGACTTTTATCTACTGCGAAAAATTATGGTCACAGACAGCGCAGTCCTGGTGTTGAAGACCATTAGTTTTAAATAATCAAAATGGGGTGGTAAGATCGCCCTTGTGGTGCCCCGTCCAAACGATCCTATCTTTCATCCATAGCCTTAATTGGGGAACAATGATTTTGTATCAAGTTTCGATGTTATTAAAAAAAAAAAAAGTATCAACCTGAACGAGAGAGGGAAACCACGAAAACCCCTGTCAGGATGGCCGACATGGCGGGAATCGAACCCCGGTCTCCCGAATGCCGGCTCAGTGTGTTACCAGTCGGCCACGCGTCTCGGTGTCTCCTTGCTAGCTAGGAAGGCTTGAAATAAACCTGCATTGTGCCCAGATGCCATTTGGAGAGCCAGAAACAGAGCGAGCAAGGGTGGTTCGCGGACCACGCAGCGCACTTACATTACACCCGAGCTCACTCTATATTGATTATATCAGAATGTCTCCCCACAGAGTGACTTTTCAAACACGGTAAACCGACGATAGAACACACGGAAAACGAGCTACACACCATTTCTTTTCTACTACATTTCATTTCGATCATATAATAATTACTATTATATATATATATATATATATATATATATATATATATATATATATATATATATATATATATATATATATATATATATTATTTTTCCCAACAATACTGTTGAATAGCTCTTCATTTCTTAACTTATCACTATAATTTTGATAAATCATTGCCCAAGAGACTCACTTCAAAGTGAAAAATATCAACATTCGTGTGTTTTGTGTCCGGATACATATCACAGAAACAGTCATAATGTGTTCCGGACGTTCGGAAACTGAAAGACTTTTATCTAATTAAAATGGGGTAGTAAGATCACCCTTGTGGTGCCCCGTCCAAACGATCCTACCTTTCATTCATAGCCTTAATTGGGGAACAATGATTTTGTATCAAGTTTAGATGTTATTAAAAAAAAAAAAAAAAAATTGATATGTTGAATAAGCCATGTTATATCTAACTGTTTCTCTGGGGTGGTAAGATCTCCCTTGTGGAACGATCCTAACTTTAATCCCTTGCCCTTATAGGGAAACAATGGCTGTGTGTCAAGGTTCCAATGTTAATAAATAAATAAAATATATATAATACTACATTTCTACAATAACAATTTTACTATATATATTTCAAAGTCGACTTTTTTCTCTCTGAATACATGAAATTTACCCAGCTCACATATCTATGTACCAAGAATCTACTGAGATCCAATTCCCTTCGACTTTTATTCCTTCAACTTTTCCTCTTTTCCCAAACACAGACGGCTCACGTGCGTTTTTCAACAAAACAACAACAAAAAAAAAAAAACTCTCTCACCATCCCATCATCTCATTACTCATTCATCCGACGCCAATAGATCTTAGTAATCATTACAGTGCGTCGTTAAAACCCAATATAAAAAAAAATTATCAAAATAAATTCTTATATTCTCAAACATTCAATTCTCAGTTATTATTATTGTAAGCTAATCAACCAATGTCAGTCAATGTAATTATATTCATGTATCTATGTTCTGTATTTATTTGAAACACATTAAACAATAAAACCAACAAACAAACAAACAAACAAACAACCTTCTAAACGGCGAGTTTGTTCTGGCATCGCCAGCGTACAGTAGTAGTTGTAAGTGGCCTGTTTCAATCAAATGTTGCCGCAAGTGTGTGTGTGTGTGTGTTCAAGGTATTTACGTCTAGCAAACAAAGAGTGACCAAGGTAGTTCGGCACACATGATATGTCGCCGGACGAAAATAACTGCGCCGGTATTTTAGTAGTTTATAATATTACAATTACGATTCTTGTGTCTGTCGAAAGTGTGCAGCGTTGCCGTTCGATTAGGAACATGGTGAGCGAACCGGAAATTCTAATATATTATGAATTGTGTTGTTTTACGGCGCTTCAACAATATAATATATTATATATATATATATATATATATATATATATATATATATATATATATATATATATATATATATATCTGTATATATATATATATATATATATATATATATATATATATATATATATATGTATATATATATATATATACATATATATATATATATATATATATATATATATATATATATATATATACAGATATATATATATATATATATATATATATATATATATACATATATATATATATATACATATATATATATATATATATATATATATATATATATATATATATATATATATATATATATATATATATATATATAAGATGAATTAAAATTCTGGTATATCAAGTGAAAATTGTTATTTATTCGAACAATAAATACAACCTAACGTTTCGATAATGGATCAAGGAATCAACTTTAATAATACTATATATATTTTTTTTTCTTCTTATCAATATCGAAACTTGATACGAAATCATTGCCCCCCAATCGAGACTATGTATGAATGGTGGGATCGTTTGGGCGGGGTACAACAGGGGCGATCTTACTACCCAATTTTAATTATTAAAATGATAAAATCAATAAACTTTGACACCAGGACGATGCTGCCTGTGACCATACTACGGTATATCGATCGAATATATTCGATATATCTAGCGAAATTTGCAACCGCTATCGAAGGTATCAGATCGAGAAAGAGGAAAGAGTATGACGTCAGACAAATCGATGTAGACGACCGTCTTTCTCATGTGGCTTGGTGTATCGATACACTCTCATCAGAAACGTTCTATTTTACTTGATTCAATATTTTAAAATCGATATCGATCAGTTCGAATATCGAACGAATCCAAGTACCATATCATGATTGGATGATTCGTACTCCCAATTAGAGACCTTGTAGAGAGAGATCGTTACCGGTAAGCATCAAATAAGTAATTTAGAAGTATTCGTTGAGTGTTCCTATATATATATATATATATATATATATATATATATATATATATATATATATATATATATATATATATATATATATATATATATATATATATATATATATATATATATATATATATATATATATATATATATGTTAAAAAAAAAAAAAAAAAATATATATATGGTATACTGATGTAAAAAAAAATTATATACATGTATATATATATATATATATACATGTATATATATATATATCAGTTTCGATAGCGAATTAATCGAAACAGTTAGCGAAGCTATTTATAAAAATACATCCACCGATAATATCGCAAGGCAATCTTAGACCTGGGTTGTAAGAAATGGCCGTGCACATCCAACCGTGACTGTGTATGCAAAACAAGCAATCTATTTAATTCACTGCTCACATCTATAATATCGTCTCACTCACACGAAGTGCACAACGCATTGTTTCAAGACGTGGCGTGACGTCATCGGGTTCAGTTCGCCTGTCAGGAGAGATATTTCATCATTTCTGGAGCTGGCCGATATCCTGAGGGACTGTCACGTTTAGTGATGGGACGTTGAACATTTTCAATTCATTGAAAATTTTCTGTGAATCCAATGGATTTAAATGAATTGTTCTAATTCATCACCATTGTTTTTTTTTCAGTGATTTTCAAAATAAAATCATCAGATTTCTTTCAATTTGAACATTGAAAATTTTCAACATCTTTAATCATCAATTAGGTCATTTTCAGAGGACTTTTCAAAAGAGGACAGTACAATTGAGTACTGGCCTCACCTACGGGTGATCGCCGAGAAGTCAACACATTCACTGAGGATCTATCAATGCATGTTCACAGACTTCAAAAAGCCAGTTATTATTTTATGTAGGCCCTATTCATTTATAGGGTCTTGTCAATCTTGTAGGCAAATGCACCTTCAATGTGTGGTTCAACAAATTGTTTTAGAAACATTGATATCAAACTCAAGTTTCTTCTGTAACGACTTATATGCCATGAACAAATAATTTTTGAAAAAATTTCAAAATTATCAACGAAAAAAATTGTCATGAAGATTTCCAGCGAAAAAAATTTTCATGAAAATTTTACATTTTTTATTGAAATTTTTTACATCACTAGTCACGTTCTAGGGGTTGACGATGATTTGAAGATTCGAGTGAAGACGACGAAGAAAACGTGCAAGTTCGGTCAAGTTAGTCATTGGTTTTGAAATGAAAGAGGATATAAAAACATTTGGAAATTCAATTTTCAGTTTATAATTGATCCAAGAGGACCACTGGCCGAAATGCATTACTGCTACACTACATGTTCCCAGGGAGATTATAATGTCGTCGACAAACAATTAGGAACACTTCGACGGTTCCAGAGGAACTTGCTAGAGAACATGTGTTTGAGAAATGTAGTTGTGTTACTACTCATAAATCTCGTCCTGTAAAGACTTTCACCCCCAAAACACCACAGCTATACCAACATAATTAACGCTTCTAGTCGTTATGTTGGCATATATTTCTTATACGACTCTCGAAACAAAAACACGAAGAATGTCTTCTATTATTGTATGGTATAGCTTCTCTTTCATTAACTATTTGCTTTTATAGATACTTGGATCTAAAAACAGACAAAGAACCAAATAAGGTTTTAGATTATATATTGTCTCTAGTCTATAACTCTATTGTATAACTTGAATAAGTATGTCTCTCTCTCTCTCTCTCTCTCTCTCTCTCTCTCTCTCTCTCTTTCTCTCTCTCTCTCTCTATATATAATTCATTACAATTAATTAAATAGTACTGTTTGCTCCATTTTGATAACACAAGATGTTCGTGTCGAGTATTCATGGCACACACTATTACATTTCACGATCCACATTCTTGACCTGCCATAAGCTGCGCATTACCCTGATAGACCTGCCATAAGCTGCGCATTACCCTGATAGGCCTGCCATAAGCCGCGCATTACCCTGTTAGACCTGCCATAAGCCGCGCATCACCCTGATAGACCTATTTTCACGCGAGTCGGAAGTGTATCGATCCAATAGGAATGATAAATAAATGAAACTCTTCCAAACAGCGAACCACCCCTGAATGTGAAGAACGTTAAAGCAGCAACACCCTTCCCTAGAATTAGCCACCATCTTGCCGAGCTGGGCCAGGTTAACCCCCCCCCCCCCTCCAGTGACACAATCACCGCCTGCTTGCCGCTTATTATCCAGATCGTCACTGCATGCCGGGGGGGGGGGGATACCGCGTGGGAGGGGGAGGGGGGATAGAACCCAAGCACGGCAACGCCTCACTGACAGTCCTTCGGATACTCGGCGATCTTAGACGAGAGACGATGTAGAGTTGTAGATCAACATATTCTATCATAACTTCATTTTTTTTCATAAAAACGACATTATTTTTCACACTTTGCTTTAATTGGGGAACAATGATTTTGTATCAAGTTTCGACGTTATTTAAAAAAAAGAATATATATATTATATATAGGCCTATATTTTCAGATTACTTGATACGTAAGCCCTGTCCTATATTCATTTTTGTTATAATCATTATCAACTCGAATAAGTAGTAATAAGGAGAAACAATGTTGAATAGAGCTGAGGAGTATTCGTATAGCTAGGATGTTGGGGTGATTTACCGCGACGAGGATTACAATTGGAACACAACAGCGTCTTTCAGAAGCGCCAAGACGTATCGAGATCATGTAACCGCCACTTCAACTTGGTCGACGACCTTCTTTCGTTAATTGGTTAGTCTGTGGTTTGCTTAACGACCTCACCAACAGCTCGGTTATTGAGGATCTTATTTATATTGGGTTTAACGACGCACTGTACTGATGACTACGATCTATTGGCGTCGGTCAATGATATATGAGATGAGATGAAGGGTTATTTTATTAGGTGTTTTTGGATAGTGGGAAGGAGTCGGTCGTGGCCTGTTGTTAAGGAACCATCCCAGTATTGACCTAAAACAGAGAGAAACCGCGGAAAACTCATGTCAGCACGGTCGACCATGGCGGGAATCGAACCCCGGTCCCCTGAATGTCAGTCGGCCACTCGCCCCAGTGGGACGGTGGATGAACACGGGACTCGAACCCACGCCCGGCTCGACTTGCGATCCTCCCTAGTGGATACAAGTAGCCCGTGTGCAAGGCGGGGAAGGGGGAGGAAGGGGGAGGAGGTCCAGATACAGGATAGACTTGTGGAGTGTGTATACAGAACATAGGAATATAGTGAGCATGATATTGATTAGATTTGTATGTTGAATCTCTCTCTCTCTCTCTCTCTCTCTCTCCCCCCCCCTCCCCCTCTGTGTATCGGTGTGCAAGTATCAGACGTTTGGCGTACGGTATTTTCCAGGGGCAAATGACACGGCATGCACGATGCCGAGCGTGCGATCGACACCAGCGGCTAAAGAGGGCTCTGATAGCGAGACGGCGACAAGCAAACGGGCCGCCATTGACGGGAAACAGCCGAGACAACTGGATCAGCCACCGTCTATCAGGAGATCATATAGTGTGAGAACCGTCGCTTCAAACACTGCATGGAGGAAGTTGGGATTCATGGTTTATACAAACATTTAGCTTCACAGATATGTCATTGGCTTTATATATATATATATATATATATATATATATATATATATATATATATATATATATATATATATATATATATATATATATATATATATACGTATATATATATATATATATATATATATATATATATATATATATATATATATATATATATATATATATACGTATATATATATATATGTATATATATATATATATATATATATATATATATATATATATATATATATATATATATATATATATATATATATATATATATATATATGTTCTTCATCCCTTAACCACGATGCACTGACACCAACATACTATATCATAATATAAAGGTGTACCGACTCCCATCCTAATAACATGGACGGTATTTGTGGTTTCTTGCGGTCAGTTCAGAGCCAAAGGTCCCGATTGCTCGCGAATGATATATGAGATAATGGGAAGATGAGACGAAATGTTATTTTATTAGGTGTTTTTGAATTGTAGGAAGGAGTCGGTCGTGGCCTGTTGTTAAGAAACCATCTCTATAATTACATAGGGAAACCACGAAAAACCCTTTCAGTATATCATTTTCAATTGAAAGAAGTTTGAGAAAACTTTTTTGGAAACTTCAGGAGTTTTAGGTAAAAAGGGAAAATAATTTATACATTTAAAAATTAATAAAATTACGGAAAAAGCAATGAATGTCGACCATGGTGGGAAATGAACTCAAGTATCCTGAATGACGGTTCAGTGTGCTAGCCACTCGTCTCAGTCATGTTTCGACACGATAATGACATTAGAATGTTATTCGAACGGAATTGAATTGTCAGCCTGTATAAGTCACTAAGTCGAGTTCAATTATAAATGTGCGCGATAAAAATGACGAAATCGTGCACGGTTATCGCTAATGTTAATAATTATTACCAATCAGAACTATGTCAAACAAACTTTCAATTTGTTCTCTGCGTACATTCATCTCTTTCTCCATTTCTTCAGCTGAATAGAAGTTTACAGAGGGACCTATAGCCTTAGAGTAACATTTTCAATGTCAATATAACATATAAACGATCGTAGTGACTTTCTGTCTGAACGAATTCTAGTGAAACTGCATTCAGAGAAGTATCTAATAAAATATTGTCGATCCACAATAAACATTCACAATATGTTGAACAAAAATATATTACGACAAAGATATTTAAAAGTGAAATCTCACAAAATATTCTACAAAAAAATTTGATCGACAGTTATTTTAAGAAGTAAAATCTCGAATTATAGCTCGAGGTAAAATGCACCAAACATTGTCTACCATAGTTTCTTACGCTCATTTAGTTGGTCGTGAATCCAAGTATTAAACACATCTATAACTAGCTGGTAAGACAGTCCCCCCTCTCACCACCTGCCCCGAACTACCCCGGCCCAACCGACAATAACCGCTTCTTATGAACATGCTCGTACTTGCTGCCAAGGGGAGGGGTAACTACAGAGGGGGGAGGGGGGGGGGGGGTAACTGGAAGGGTGTGTATGGATTACACAACAACCACTGTGAAGCAGCGCCGGTGTTTTTTAAAAGCTTACTTTCAAGGGGGGGGAGGGAGGGGGGGGAGATTCCATTACAAATCAAGGGTCTATAGCGCGTATAACAAACACGACAAGGGCTATTTGCAGCTAAACAAGAGTATGTTGTAACGATGGAGTTGTTTGTCGATGTATACAAACTTATATGATGATTTTTGTTTGCTTAACGACCCCATCAACAGCTAGGTTAAACGGGGATACGAATGAGCATGTGATTATGAAACTATGATGTGATGATGAGTGAAAGGACGTTTATCAAAAGCCCATGCCTTAAGCGGTACTCGAACCAATGTCCAACGGTGACTTTTCTAAAGCGGTGCCTCAGCTGACTGAGCTACCGAGGAAGGCTACAAACTCATGTAGATTATCGTTTACATCTCACCGATCATCAATCAGAATAACGAAAGTGTTTATTTACCGTGTATAACAACAACAAGAGTATACAGTTAACAAGGGCGAGGTTTAGGCAGCTGACCGTTCTTCCACCTAACCTTCCCTACCTGGGAGAAAGTGGACAATTGTAATATATCGATATATTGTCTCCTATTCGATAATCGTATCGAGTATCCAAAGATCGTATCGGAGTTGTCCTGGTTGATTGGCGGTTCAGGAGGAGACCAAAGTCTACATCTTTGCGCCAAGGACAGTGATTGGACAAGTCATACAGAAAGAAGGGAAGCTATGAAGCGACTCAAATAATCGATTTCAATAATCGAAACGAATCATATCGATGGTTAAAATCGTTAAGATTGAATCGATTATCGTATTGTTCGGAAGAATATCGATTATTGTTCGCAAATCTAGTTTTGAATTCAACTGATCTGAATTCATTCGCATAATTCCTCCCACATATTTCCCTCTTGGGTTATTTTCACGTGATTTTTAGAAATTTCGAGATTTATTTCTCTCAAAAAAGGTTCCAACCGATTGTGCTTCAACACTATAGAGTATCGAGCTAGATGATGACACGTGTGTATGCCAAGTTTCAACTGAATTTGTTTTCGTTCGAACAGTGGATCGCAAAAAAAAAATTCAGAGTACGTTAAAATGGAGTCTTCACTTTGCTCATCCAATAAATTATAACCTCCACGATCGCCCATCCTTACCAATGTATTTTTTTCACATTCCGTGAATTTCTGACCTCTTGGTCGAATTCCCTCACTTCTTCTTTCCGTTTTCCCCGATCGGTGGGAACCTCGTCTTGAAGAATGCATTCTATAATATTTATACTACACAAAAAAGTTTGATGTTACAACCAACTTAACATCTGCATTTACAGTAATTAGCATTCACTCGGCTCAAATCGCTCGAACGAAGAATCGAACCAGTTTTTTTTTTCGCGAAATGTGTCTATGTTTACGCTGGGCAAATAATTCCCATGCATCGGTAGACCCGTTACTGTAGAATTAATTGCAAATAATGCACTCGAGGTGAGAAATTGCCTGCATAAGTTCATCTATAGTTGCTATACGTCACACAAGATGGTCGACACTAGAGGTTCACACAGAGTTTAAAGAAAGTAGGATATGAATCCTCGATTAATTAATACATCATATACAATTTATCGATAGACCAAAATTATCATCAATATATTATATTTAGGTCCCGTTTTACGAATGATAAATGTGTTGATTAAGCGATGATTGGTGGATTAACTTGTTATTATCCTTGGTATTTTTGTACCCCAATTAGTAATTAGCTTAACTAACACATTTTTGTCATTGGTAATATAGGGGTCTAATTAAACTATAGGTTAGTGCTCTTGAGAGTCAGTCTTACCAACTAACGATTAGTGGATTATAAGCAATAATTAGCGAATTAACTTGTTATCGGAGACCGTGAGTTATGTGATTGAGCAGTTCTGTATAGAAACATGAACAGAATCGAGTAATGTCCACGTCACGACTCAGAAGATTGCAAGGCTGTGGAACAATAGGCCTAGCTATAATCTCAAGATTAAAAGAGCATTGGGGTGTTTTTGATGTTATTCTAGAGCTAGATTGTGTAGAAAGCAAAAATCTTGGCAATGATGGCTAGAAAAAAAGTAAATATTCGGACAAAGCTTGGAAGTCGACGATATCAAAGACGTATAATAATTTAAAAGTCCATTTTGTCGCCCCTAAAATGTCAGTCCAAATAGGCCTACTGAAAACTAAGTGAATATCTGTTGTTTATTATTCATTTTTGTCAGTGTTCTCTTTTTTTCTACATCAAGTGGGAACCCAAAAACCAAATGTTCCCTGAATATTCCCAATTTGGAAAAATTCCCAGGAATATTTCTTCAATCAACAGTCAAGCTCTTCAGGGCTTTGTGGACATCACGTGACTGTTCATTTATTTATATGTATTTATGTGTATATATATGTTTATATATATTATATATATTTATATAATTTATATTTTATATGTATATTTTTATATGTATATTTATGTATAATATGTATAATATTTATGTATAATATGTATATTTTATACATATATATTTATATGTATTTATGTGTATATATATGTATATATATTTATGTGTTCTTTTGTTAAAAAAAAAAAAAAAAAAAAATACGGGAATTTACCCGTCACCAAGTCTTCGGTTATGCATTTCCAGTGTCGCGATTAATTTATTCACCGAATATGAATTGAATCCTTGGGCACCTACAATCATCAGTTTCCTCAGTCTATAATGACGACTTGCTTGGTGTCGGTGTCGCGCATAGTTCCGTGATATCATAATACGGCACTGCACTGATAAAAACACCGAGAGGCCTTACAGAAGACGACGTTGCCAGGCGTACTATACGGTCTGAAAATAGACAAGCCTGCTCGAGCCATCAACACACGGACACTCTCTCTCTCTCTCTCTCTCTCTCTCCAACTCGTCATAAAGGACACAGTGCTCAACAAGAGATCGATATGTAGCGATGGTAGAAAATAGTTTTACCTGTATTGTTCTTCTGTGGCCCTGATACATCGCGAACTATCGCGTATTTGACAGATTATACGTTATAGATTGCTTACATACCAAATATGGTGGCAGAAGTCACACAGTACTCTCTCTCTCTCTCTCTCTCTCTCTCTCTCTCTCTCTCTCTCTCTCTCTCACGCGCAAGACAAGTTGCAACGTTTATACTTCATAGAATTGAATTTAGATAAGGTAGGACCGATCATTATCGAAAAACCAAATCACAATATTTTCTCTCTCTTTCTCTCGCGCAATATACAGGTTGCAGCGTTGATACTTGAGGGCCAACATTTTATAGTTTGCCATCTCCGGTGGCTCATCCAGTCAAGTCACAGCTTCAGGGCGTGGGTTCGAGTCCCGTATAAGGCAAGCTGGCTTTTGTCCACATCATCCGTCTAGCATCCGCTCTCTCTCTCTCTCTCTCTCTCTCTCTCTCTCTTCAACGGTTACATAAATTAAATTTGAATAAAGTAGGGAAATTCAACACTCTTTTTTCCAACCACAGCTTATGATAATTATCAAATTAAACAAAGTAAAGAACTTTCTACAATGCCCGGATGAACATGAATGTCAATCTACAATTACATGGCCATTTGTCACTTACAGTTATATTTGTCGAATATTAACCTCTGCATTAGTATTCAAAACGGGTGTTTTTACTGCGTTTTCTTGACAAGGTTGGTAATAATAATTACAGTATATTGACAAACCTTTTCAACTGGCGTAATATGACTGGTCGTTGAAATGAAACCAGACCAAATATTGTTGAATTATACAAGTTGTATAGGTCTATTATGTAGATTTACAGAGGCGAGTGGTCGAGTGGCTAGCACTAGGTACCAATAGCTAGGTTATACGGGGGTGCGAATGAGCAGGTGATGATGAAATTATCAAGTGAAAAGACGTTCACAATAACCCATGCTTTATGCGGGACTCGAACCCACGCCCAACGGTGACTTCAATTTCCAAAGTTCCTTACCTGACTTGAGCTACGGAGGGCGGCTACGAGTAGTAAATAGTTCCTAAATACTCGATAATTTCGATGAAATATGAATAAAAATGTGTGTAAATAGCCCACATCGAAGACGCTTGTAGTGCTAACATGCAGTCGAGCGCCGGAAATGAGCTTCTAGGCCTACTAGACATCCGCTCAGCAAACCATGTCACAGTCACTTACAACAGATATCATTCCTATCCTCACGCGATGTTCAACACGGCCGTCTTTAATCCAATTACAATTACTCGATAACAGAGTTAAATATACAGACGGAGTAATTGTTTTACGTAGGTTTTTACACTTTTACTAAAGATTATGGTTTGCTTAAAGACCCCACCAACAGCTAGGTTGTACGGGGGTACGAATGAGCAGGTCATAATGAAGTGATGATGAGTGAAAGGACGTTTACACAAACCCATGCCTTATGCGGGACTCGAACCCACGCCCAACGGTGACTTCAGTTTGTGTAGCGGTGCCTCAGCTGACCGAGCTACCGAGGATGGCTTTTTTTACTAAATATACTGCTACATATCTTTGAGGAAGATTCTGTCACACACTTGAGGAGCGCTAAAAAAACATAATGAAAATCAATTTATCAAAATATAAAAATAAGAGTAACATATTTGAAAGAAAAATGATTTAAAAATGGGAAACACAAAATCCAGAAATAGTTGTAATCAAAATGACATAATAATAATGCCAACTTAAAAAAAAGGTAAATCAATTATGCTTATAATGTGCGAATAAGAAAACGAAGAGAAGTAATAATGAAATAATAATAATAATAAAAAACACAAAAAGAATAGGAAAGAGTAATACAAAAATCAACGCTGAAGGCTGTGAAAATGATGTCTTGACATTTGCCCCTCGAATGGCGAGTAAAACAATGCTATGAATAAATTTTCTGTTTTAAAGATGATTCAGTTGGCAAACGACCGCCTTCCCTCGTGAAAACGAGTCTATTTCAAGGTCGGAATGGGTTCAATGGGGAAACCAATGCCGTGCTCGAGGGACAAAAGGGTGAAAAAAGGTCGTAAAGTAGGTATTTCATACAAATATAATATAATAATACGGCTCAATCGTATTTACATGTAGGGTTGCAAATACACTGGAAAGAGTGAGATAGATCTACCTAACCGTTGTAGCGTCTTTACAAACCCGTCTAGCCGCCCTCGGTAGCTCAGTCAGCTGAGGCACCGCTTCAGAAACTGAAGTCAACGTGGGGCTTGGGTTCGAGTCTCGCATGGCATTTTGTAAACGTCTCTTCATTAATCATCAGATCATAGTTTCATGATCACCTGCTCATTCGTAACCCCGTATAACCTAGCTTTTAGTGGGGTCGTTAAGCAAACAATACAAACCCGTCTAGGCCCCAACACACTGCATTGCTTATATCGGCTGATAGATCGAACAAATGTTGTTACGGTGGCGCTGCGGTAGATTTTGGACCCCAAGGTAGCCAGTTCGAACCTCGCCGTAGTCAAATTCGTTTTGATTTCATGAAGTTACGTTTTTGATAATAGTTCTAATATCCTGATTTTGTGGAATACGAAATTAAAATATAGAGTATTAATGCCGTAACTCAGTCGTAAGAGTTACCATTTCGGGGAATTGGTTGGGACACATAGAAGCTATGGTTGGGGTTAGTTGGGTTAGGTTTAGGCTTCTTGGATCGACACACTGTACTGATGACTACGATCTATTGGCGTCGGTGAATGATGAATGAGATGATGGGATGAAAGGATATTTCATTAGGTGTTTTTGGATAGTGGGAAGGAGTCGGTCGTGGCCTGTTGTTAAGGAACCATCCCAGTATCAACCTGAACGACAAAGGGAAACTACGAGAAACCCCTGTCAGGATGGTCGACCATGACGGGAATCGAACCCAGGTCTCTTGAATGACGTCTCAGTGATGTTTGTTTCTTGTATTTTGCTTAGGTCGAGTTGAAGAAGATTTATACTCCTTTTTACCAAAGAAAATGTGAGGTATTTACAGTTTATGCAGCAATAATTGTAGCTAGTTTGGCTCGCGTTGGGGCCGATACGGGATTGCCCCCCCCCCTACAGTGGTCAGCTGATCACAGGCCGACAGAACCCGAGATGACCCTCGCTTCACAGTCGTCTGTCACGTGACACAATGCCTTGGTACGCTCGTGACAGATCCGTGCAAACAATAGTACTAGCTTCCACAAGAGGCGCGAACCACCCGGGCGTTAGTGCTGTAGGATAGGAGAGACGGTCGCTCGGAACCTCCGTCTCTCGTGGATACACTTGTTCGAATATACTTGTGCTGAAGTGATATGAAATGATGCGAATCACCCGTAGGTCAGTGGTGTGGGATAGGGGGGACGGTCGCTCGGAACCTCCGTCTCTCGTGGACGCAAGTACATACTTGGTACCGACTAGATATGGAGGCTCGAACCGCCCGCTCGTCAGTGATGTGGGATAGGGGGGACGGTCGCTCGGAACCTTCACATCTCGTGGACGCAAGTACATACTTGGTACCGACTAAATACGAAGGCTCGAACCGCCCGCTCGTTAGTGGTGTGTGATAGGGGGGACGGTCGCTCGGGGCAGGGGTAAGTACAGTAGTAGTAGACGGCCAAGGTGTGTAGATGTGTGCAGGCCGGCAATGTGACAACAGTGGCGTGCGATAAGAGCCCGAATAGCTCGTCATTGATTCGCGGGCGAGTGTGGGGGGTAGGGGGGGGGGGGGTAATAACATATCCCACATTGCATACAATGTCTATCGGTCGGCCAACCCGAGGTGAAACTTCAATATGCTATATAGGCCTATATTTTCACGGTCAACGGTTCAGAAAAAATTATTAAATTCAAATTATTTATGAAAAATCTCAAATGAACATTAATTCATTTTCATATAAAATCGTGAATTCCAATACTTTCTAATGAATATGTATGCCTATATGTCGGCCTATCAAGAGTTTTGAAACAAAGATTAGGAACAGCCGAGCCGTGATGGGACGGGCGTGGGTCTTGAACCCGACGATCGGGCACGTCTAATCTAGGACTAGGTTTAATGGACTGGTTTACGCTGCAGCGGAACCCCTGACCGCTGGTCGTGGCAGATGGGGGAGACGGGCGGTCGTCCACGTCAGTTCGTCTAGCAACGAGACAATTGTATAGAAACGTTAGTAAATGTAGATGTAGATTCGATGAGGCGTAAACATTCTATGATGTGATGATGAGTGAAAGGACGTTTAGAAAAACCCATGCCTTAGGCGGGACTCGAACCCACGCCCAACGGTGATTTCAGTTTCTGAAGCGGCGCCTCAGCTGACCGATGAACTGATGACCGAACTTTTGAACGGTGTGAGATATCAAAATTCCAATAACCGAGAAACACAAGTAATTAAATAGCTTCAAGACGGTACGAGTTATAACATTATTCAAGTCATGTCGCACAAGTGGCAAGCGTGTACAGTTTAAAAAAACATTTCTTCAGCTCTACGGAAGTTCTGTGTGGCTAATATCTCACCTCGCCACATGCGACTGCCTGCCCGCCCACACCCTCTGGCGGGCGCCAAGAATAACACCGCGGATCAAAATGATACAAGAAATGTGTAAATCAATTTGTGTAACTAACTTTATATATGTTCCTCGTCTCACTGCTCTACAGGTCGCTGGACTACCAACATCGGAAGACAAAATACCGGTTAGAGCATGCACTACAATCAGAGCTCACTGCGTGCTCCACCATTTTGTATTTGTCTTTCGAGGAAATCTTTCAACCCTAGAGGGCATCACAGCCCTGAAACTAGATTCTAGCGAGTATCAACTGTACTAATTTCCCCAACTTTGAAAAAAAACTAGAAATCTTCATCTGAATTTAAGAAATTATTCATTTTCTTGTTTTCCAGAGACCACGTGTCATGACGTAGGCATTACCGATTATGTATAGAAACAAACAGAATTGAGTAATGTCTACGTCACGACTCAGATAAAGAACCCGGTCCTGGAGGACAAATAAATAAATTATAATATCTGAAATTGAGACGCTGATTTCTAGTTTCCTCTAAAATTAGGGAAAATAAAATATCGTCGTTATTGGATAGAATTTAGTTTCAGTGTTGTGATGTCAAATCGTGTTAACTCATCCCGTAACATATGACCTATTAGTGCGTTGTTTCCAGTTTGCGCAACGCGTCAGATTGCTGGCGTGCCTTCCTCAGCCTTAATTGGTAACTTCAATTGAACCAGACCGAAACAATGTGACAAAGTGACAAGTTCTGGATATTATTATATATGTAAAAAAAGTCAAGGCCTACACAATAACTTAAAATCTTACGACACCATCAAGGGCAACTTACGAATCTTAGTGCAGGAATTACCAACGTTTAAAGCGTCAGTTTAAATTCCTTATCGCCATGGTTACCCGTACCATTTGTTATCACCTACTCTCAGATAAAGACTAGTTCTGGACTTAATAATACCAAGCCTTATTCAAGTACTAATCCGTAACTACTAGTTGAGGTAGGAACATAACATACTTAACCAAGTGTGATAATAAGTTAATCCACTAACTATCAGTTAGTAAAACCGAAGTTTCACAACAACAAAAAACTACATACTGAGACGAGTAGCCTAGTGGTTAATACACTGGACTGTCACTCAGGAGACCGGGGTTCGATTCCCGCCATGGTCGACCATCTTGACAGGGGTATTTCATGGTTTCCCTCTGTCGTTCAGGTTGATACTGGGATGGTTCCTTAACAACAGGCCACGACCGACTCCTTCCCACTATCCAAAATCACCTAATAAAATAACCTTTCATCTCATCATCCCATCATCTCATATATCATTCACCGACGTCAATAGATCGTAGCTATCAGTATAGAGCGTCGTTAAACCCAATATAAATAAATAACAAAAAACTAGCGTAAAACCCGATTAGTGGCTAGTTTACATGACTGTTAGTGTAGGTATAGAACGATTTGTCCCGTCGACCATTGCGCATAGCTGTCATGAACAAGACCCAAGATGTCTGCGAATAGAGGCCGTGCGGATATCTCGACTATTCACACTAGACGAACAGCACGATGGGCACGTAAATACGTGAATCCAGTCTCGTCGGGGGAAGCTCGAGAGCTCGAGAGCGAGAGAGAGAGAGAGAGAGAGAGAGAGAGAGAGAGAGAGAGAGAGAGAGAGAGAGGGAGAGAGCGAGAGAGAGAGAGGATGGAAATCAATGTGGCTGCCGACAAACTAAAGCAACGTTCAAGTTGTTCACAAACACACACACACACACACCGAGTCATATCTAGACCAAGTTGAAGGTTCGATCGATAGTCTCGCGAGCATGCACGATGGTTGGCGAGCGAGGGTTTCGGGCCGGATAACGATGATGTTGATATGGTAGGTTGCTGTGCATTTCATTTGGTTTGTTAACGTGGCTCAACTGGAATTATCGGAGACGCCATTGGCCAAAACCACGCACTTTATTCACACTCAAACTTACGCAAGGATTGCTCTAGTAAGAGTCCACGGGAGTCGATTTAGCGAAATATCAGTTTTTTGGTGATAACTTTGGAACGGTATGAGATATCGGTTATAATAAAGGGGACACACATACTTTTAATACCTTCAAGATGGTATAAGTTGGTACTATTTAAATCATATTTTTGATTACTATTATAAATATGACCGATATAACATAAGATTTGCTTAACCCACAGATAAACTACACTTCGTAGTTTTGTGAGATACTGTGTATGTAGTGGTTGTTTCCTTTGCTGCGATTCATCATGTATATATTGTTCATGAAAATGTATGAATGTCAATTATCAGCGAATAAAAAAACAATTGCATTAATGTCGAGCGTATATACGGCTGAAAAAAAGCAACATTTTTTTTGCCGCATACGCTCTTGACCATTATGCGACACGAGTTCTGTAATTATGTTGTAAACCATCCCGAAGGTATTAATTGTAGATGTGTTTCATCTTGAGTAGAATTTTGATATCTCATACCGTTCAAAAGTCATCACCAAAAAATGACATTTCGCTAAATCGCCCATGGACTCTTATAAGATCGAAACTTGATACAAAATCATTGTTCCCCAATCAAGGCTGAGGATGAAAGGTAGGATCGTTTGGACGGGGCACCACAAGGGCGATCTTACCACCCCATTTTAATTATTCAAAAACACATTAAAAGACTTCAAATTCCAAACTTTAAATATATGACAATCCAACTATTTAAAAATTGAACTTTAAATATATGACAATCCAACTCTTTAAAAATTTCAACTTTAAATATGACAATCCAGCTCTTTAAAAATTTCAACTTTAAATATATGACAATCCAGCTCTTTAAAAATTTCAACTTTAAATATATGACAATCCAACTCTTTAAAAATTGAACTTTAAATATATGACAATCCAACTCTTTAAAAATTTCAACTTTAAATATGACAATCCAGCTCTTTAAAAATTTCAACTTTAAATTCATGACAATCCAACTCTTTAAAAATTCCAATTTTAAATTTCGTAATTTGGGCTCGTTTTACTTGCGGTGGAGGTGCCGTGTTTATTGGTATCGCCATCACCGTGTGAACCAAGGGCAAGAATGACAGGGTAGGATCGTTCGGACAAGGCCGATCTGACCGCCCAATAGGAAACGATCACTCATGACGAACAGAGTACGTCACGAATGACAGGCTTGACACTTTACCACCACACCCAGCCGCGCTGTCAGTCCGATCGCCCGTCCCCCCTATCCCACAACACTAGCGCGCGGGTGGTTCGCACCTTCCCATCAACTATTGATATTACGTAATCTAATTATAATTAATCATCGAGATGTATATATGGCCCAGTGGTTAGCACACTGGACCGTCATTCAAGAGACCGGGGTTCGATTCCCGCCATGCTCGATTATACTGACAGAGGTTTTCGTGGTTTCCCTCTGTCGTTCAGGTCAATACTGGGATGGTTCCTTAACAACAGGTCACGACCGACTCCTTCCCACTATCTAAAGACCGCGGTCAGTGATCGTCGAGACCGTAACGGGATTCGAACCCAGGTCTTCTAAATGAGCGTAGATTTTACTTATTGCTCGGCCACCTAATACGAAACAACCTTTCCAACTCGAACCCAGAAACTTGAAACACCAATTAGTCTAATTAACATGTAGCTGAACTAAACAGTCTTTAGCTAACCCACCTAACCAACAGCTAACCCCTACCCAGCTAACCCAAGTAACCTCTAGTTAACCTCACTAATCTACCCAACCAATCTATAACCCGAGGGGTCAACAACTAGTGAATTTGGTGCACACCTGATTTCAAAAAGATTTCAGGAAGATTTTAAGGGATTTCAGGAAGATTTCAAGGAATTTCAGGAAAATTTCAAGGACTTTCAGGAAGATTTCAAGGGATTCAGGAAGATTTCAAGGGATTCAGGAAGATTTCAAGGAATTCAGGAAGATTTCAAGGGATTTCAGGAAAATTTCAAGGACTTTCAGGAAGATTTCATGACAAGTGTACACCAGATTTCAGGGGAATTGTTGACAACTCGCATTATCTAACAGTGTATACCATGGTATACAGCTCACTGTGCATTTCACAGCTCTCACTGATCCGATCCGCCACTGACATCCCAACCTAGGCACGGCCATGTTGATGACATCGAGCCGAAAACAATTTGTCGGTGCAAATTCGTCTCATCCGGCAACGTCGATCGTTTACAGAACAATCCCACAATGCACTAAACACACACACACACATACATACATACAGGCTAATCCTTGTCGACCGAGGGGGAGGGGGGGAGGGGAGGGGGAAGAGGGGACGTCAAAGTAATTCCACGGTGTTTCTAAATGCGCATCTCGTTCACTGCATGCGTGAACCAGTGGCCGGTTCCGACCGGGTGTCTCGCTCATGCCGTACGGTTGACGCGCGGCCGGTTCGAGCCGGCGAGAGAACGCGAGAATAATGGAGGAAGTGAACGGCCGCGAATGGGAGACGGATCGAAACGGTCGCGCGGTGATGGCGTGTCATAGGGGGGACGGTCGATCGGAGGCTCTCATCTCGTGCGGACGAGTATTGTATGATTGTAGCCACGAGAGATGAAGGAGCAAACCAATTCCGAGTGATGGAGGGGAGACGGTCATTTGGGAACCGTCACCTCTCCTGGATAATATATATATATATATATATATATATATATATATATATATATATATATATATATATATATATATATATATATATATATATATATACACATATATATATATATATATATATATATATATATATATATATATATATATATATATATATATATATATATACATATATATATGTATAAAATGACATAATATATTTGGGCTTGGGGTATACACTCAAGATTTTTTATGAATAATTTGTAGTTCTTAACAAGAATTTGTCTTATAATCATAATATTTGTTCATAATATTTATATTTTGGCTCTGAAAATGACTGCTATAATGTAGTTGGAACGTCGGGCAGTTATAGATATTTAACGTTCAAACACGCCTTCTAAATCAACCATAAAGAACTAACAAATATATCTATATATTTAATATAAATACACCACTATCCCCGAACGAAGGGTCGAACCCCTCGCGCGCTAGTGGTGTGGGATAGGGGAGACGGTCGCTCGTGGCCACTAGTCCAGATCGCGGAGTGCAGCGGAATGCAATCGCTCGCCATTTCAGTCTTGTCGGGCGGGTAGCGGCGAGGCGGGGGGCAGCGCGTGATGATGACCCGACAGGCCTGCCAACGGCATATCAATTCAACTTTCCTCGCCGTTCAGATTGCTGGCCTTGAGGACTACACAACCCTCGATCAGATCTCCCTGATTTCAAAGTGAACCAGACTCTGGAGAGCGTCGTCTCAATGGCAGAAATCAGGACGAGGGGTGAACAACTAGCACATTGGTGTACACCTGATTTCAGATTTGAGGGATTTCAAGAGATTCCGGAGATTCAAGGGGTTCCGGAGATTTAAGGAATTTCAAGAGATATCAGGGATTTCAAGAGATTCCGGAAATTTAAGGGATTTCAAGAGATATCAGGGATTTCAAGAAATTCCGGAGATTTAAGGGATTTCAAGAGATATCAGGGATATCAGGGATTCAAGAGATTTCAGTGATTCCAAGAAAGTCCAGAGATTTAAGGGATTTCAAGGGATATCAGAGATGTCAGTGATTTTTAGCGATTCCAATGATTCCCTGGGATTTCAAGAGATTCCCTGGGATTTCAAGAGATTCCAGGGATTTCAAGATATTCCAGGGATTTCAAGGGGATTTTGAAGGGATATCATCATTATCAAGGCAAGTGAACACCAGATTTCAGTAGTTGTTAACCCCTAGAATTAGGCTATAATCAATGTTTTGCCCCCCAAAGAGACATGACAGGCATTACCAACTCTGTGTAGAAACAAACAGAATCGATCAATGTCTACGTCATCAATACCGAGCTAATGAACAACCATGTGTTGGTTCAACACGTCAGGCAAAACCCTAACCCTAACCCTAACCCTAACCCTCCCCGTCAGTCAAGAGGCGCGACGAATACCTTGTTGACATTCGGTTGTGTACCTTGACGATTACCAGTCAAGAGGCTGATATCGCCAGTCAAATCATTATCAGTGCTTTTTATTACATACCTGATTACGTCATTCAGTTGATTACTTTGATTAATTCATCGTTTATAATCACAGTCTATAATTATACCCGTGGTCACATTTAGTGCTTAACGTCGGTATTACAAAGTCTGGCTAGCCTTATTCTGACAGTTAGTGATAACTAATAACACGACTAAATACTATTTTAACTGCCAGTTAGAGCTATTCCCGTGGTTACAATTAGGACCAATCATATTCGTTCAGCGATGACAATAGTGTGTTTCAAAATTCAACTGTATTTGAAAACAAAAACATGTTTAAACCTGATTTTTTTGTTCAATTGTTGGCAATGATTTACATCGTAACTAACCGGAGAAGAACCGCATGATTTACAGTATACGTGAGGCACTTGACCGCTGATTGACGTTTCCGTCACTTTTCGGTTACCAAGAAAGTAATGAAAGGAAGAAGATCCAACGAACTGTAAAAATGTGTTTATAAACTGCCTGTTATTGAGACAACGTCAACATACAGTGATATTGATCGAGCCAAGCTATAACAATATTGAATGTATTTCCAATTATAGAAAGAAATATAACAGCAAAAATACCAGGTTGTATTTTAATTTTCTTGACACTGTAAGAAATACAGTAGGACGAAAATTAGCGTTCGCAAGCAATATTTTCGGTTCTTATTCGATTAGATAAATATACAGAGCTTATACGTCAATTAACGGTAGCAGCTTACTGTACGGTACCGTGGACCGCAGACTTGATTTTTAAATCAATACATTTCATTTGTATGCCTATACTAGTCGAGTAGATCTGTTACGCTGCACTGAGCTGTCACGACCGTTGAAATATGCGACAAATTCCAGTCTTTACCGTGATTCACACAAGATTCGGATTAAATTGATTGATTGTTTTGATTAATTCTGCCTTCGAAGAGATTTTGCTTAAATCAAAAATTCGAGAAATCGATAAAACATGTGTCAAAAAATATAAAAACAAAATCACACTTCGGAGTTTATAACACGATCTAATTGAATTGAAAACACATTATTAATGAAAATAGATCAATCAAATAATAGTAATCACCAAATTAAGGATTAAAATTCAAGAATATAAAAATCTACAAAAATAAGAACGTAATATTTAAAGAATAATAAAAAAAAAAAATCACAAAAATGAGAACGTATGATATTAATAAAATGACAATGGTCGTCTCTTCCGGTCAACTAATAGCCCGTTTCGAGCCGCATCCCAGGTCTACCACCGCACCGCACCGCACCGCACCGCAGCGCGTCACGATAAGATGTTGACCTTGCCCAGGCTGTCACAACACGTGAATTGCACTATAGCTGCACCGTGAACTCTCGCTACACTAACCAGCACGCCAGGTATTACCAAACACACGTACAGCGATCTACAATTTCACCGATAATCCTCCAATTAATCACTCTAAACAATCAATCACTATTTAACCGAGATTTAATTACCTACACATCAGCATATCGCACTGCACTATAACCCCACTTCGATGACACAACGAAAAAAATAACTAATTCAACAATTTCCATCAAATATTTCCACGAGATTCAATTATTAAAGTGAGAAACAGCCATTGAACAATATTAAATATTTAAAAAATCTTGATCCAAAATGACCTCGCCACAGTGACGTACATTAAATAATTCCTTCATTAGAGAATGAATAAAATGGATGCCTGATCTACTTGCACGAACGATTGTAGTGTAAAACGTCAAAGAACGTATATTCCACGGTCTATAAATAACAAATGGTGGTGCATAATGAGATTCCTTCAGCTCGACGGCGACCTGAATTTATTCGTAGGTGTAACAATAATACGTAGACGTGATGTGTACGAAACTTCCACACACCGAGCGAGAAAAGAATACGCAAATAACTTTTTAAAAGCTTGAATCACCGCTTGGCCTGCCTAATCATAAGTAGGCAGCCTTTAAAACACACACACACACACACACACACGTCTGGGGCAACAGACATTGCAAAAACAAAAAAATAGACACGAAAAACCAACATCGAAAAGTAATCCAGAAATGCCATCAGCGATAAAAATCGATTCGGGGTATCACTTTTTCCAAGACATTTTCGAATGTAAATATATAGACATATATGCCAAAAAATGAAAAAAAAATAACGAAAAAAAATCCAGCTCCACTGGAGATTTTTTCCACCATCAAAAAAACCAAACACAAAAAACCGAACATCGAAAAGTAATCCAAAACGTCACCGAGACGAAAATCAATTCGGATATCGCTCAATCCGCGACATTCTCGCAGGTAAATGTAGACGAATCCAAGAAAACGAACGAAAAAAATCCAACTCCGCCTCGAATTTCTTCCGCCGTTGCATACACACAGATTTGATCCAAGAGGTAAGCCATTTTAATTCCGACGAATAACACGTCGTCTCAGTGCGGAGCGAGGAGGTGTGTTGTAAATACGTTCACATGCACCTCGTCGATTGTGTCGACTAGGTCAACTGTACACGATCATAAACACATCTAATATTTCTACTAGGAAACCTTCATGACAAATACCTTTGGAAACTGCCAATAAGTTAACATCAACACAGAGTCCATGATGACAGAAAGTGTTGCGAATCACAAGGCTCATTACCGCCGCGCTAAGCCGTCCATTAAAGGGAAGCGACACTCGGTGACTGACTTGACGGGCGGGCGCGCGCTCGCTCGGGGGACCCGACGGCGACCCGAGCACGCTCGGCAACACTGGAACAGCTGGTCTGCCCTCTCTCTCGCTCGCTCGCTCGCTCCTGGCTAGGCAGGCAACCCGACAGCCAGACACTACGATCGGCCATGATTGTAAACACTCACACATCGGCGCACAGATACACACACACACACACGCGAGATGAGAGCAGCGGAGATCGATAGGAGGCGAGTGTAATTGGTCCAGATATGCCACGGCGAAACCACATGTGTGACGGTCGACCAATAGGCGTGGAGCTGGGTAGGAATGAGACGGTGAAGGATTTTGGGGAAATTTTCCACTGCGGAATCATTTTCTGAGCAAGAGATTCTTGGTTCGAGTCTGGGGACATGTATACGCGATTTGGCTACAATAACGTTGAGGGAGTGATGCATGGTGGTTATACAAATAGAAAGAATACGAATAAGGATTCCATTTTAAAAATTAAAAATAATCTTTACTATTTTTTCTATGTTCACGAATTAGTGTCAATGAATAAAAAAAGTATACCAAGTCCAAGATAATGTTATGCTCTTTAATTTTTAAGCCATTATTTTTTTTGGTGATAATCCAATCAGTTTCTAGATAATACGTCAATGGATACGTCAAAGAATGTGATGAAATTTATTGACGTATCATCGATATGACGTTTAATAAAAAATAATTCAATTCACACAAATACAAAGTAATTAGACGAGCTTTAGCGAGGATTCAATTTGACATACTGAAAAAAATTGGTGTTCGTTTTTATGTTTGTCGGTTTTCTACAGGTCAAACGGCTACAGCTATCAACTTCAAACTTTTTGTCACTATGGTTCCTCATCTAGCTTAGATCTGTATAGTTTGGTGGCATTATCGGGTGATAACTTTCATTTTTATGAATTTTAGAAATTTCAAAAATACCCATTAGAATAACACAGCGAAAAAAAAAGAAAATATTTTCATTTTACGAAAAAATGAAATTTTGCGTGAAGTTGAATTAAATTCTGATACACATTTCTGAAAACTTTCAGCTTGATCGGGTGAGCCACTTTGAAGAAAAAACATAAAATGTGCTAAATTGGTACCACTCGAAGCAGTTTGTATACCCATTTATAACTTGAATGTCATCCAATTGGCGAATGTAGGCAAAAGTTACTAACAGCGCATATGTGGCGTTTTCCTAGTATTAATTAAGGAGTATCTTGGGAGTTGACATACTTGTTATTCAATGCCACTGTTTTGTGGAGATAGAAACAAGAGTGAGGTGAGGATCAGCTACTTGGAAACACCCCCAAACCAGTAACATAGATTTTCTTAAATTTTCCATTTTCTCAATATATTTACTTCCCTGAGGTTTGGTATTACCAAGTCCAGTTAGCAGTTATCTGAGAGTTGGTGAAAACAAATATCACAGGTAACCATGGTGATAACAACTTTTATCTGCCAGTTGGAGCTACTCCCACGTTGGTAATACCGGGCCTAATTCAGGGAAAAAATAGAAATCCTCATCTCTATTTAAAAAAAAATACTTATTCTGTTCTTCACAGACCATAAGTCATGACGTATAGGCATAGATTCTGTATAGGAACATGAACAGCATAGAGTAATGTCTACGTCACGACTCAGAAAGGCCGGGTCCTGGAGGACAAATTACTTGATTATAATGTCTGAAATTGGAATAATGATTTCTAGTTTTCTCTAAAATTAGGGAAATAAATATCATCATTATTCGTTAAAACCTAGTTTCAGGATTGTGAAGTCCTTTAAGGACATGCACAGGTTTCGGGAAAGTTTCCATTTTTGCGAGTCTCGAAATCACGGATTCTGGCTTTTCTTCCGAGCCTAGGCCAGAGCTTCCCAACTGGCGGCCCGCGGTATGATCTCATGAACCAACGTAAAATCACTGCAATTTATTATTATAACATTCTAACATTCAGTAAAATTGAGAATATATCATTTGGCAAGGTGTGAACTGTTGTCACAAGCTAAACGGTACGGGCGGCGTTCAAAATGACATGACAGTCCATAATTTCCGACAAAATAATCGTATTCTGTCCTGCCGTTTGACTTGTGCCAACAGGCGCAACCATTTGGCAACCTTGTGAGCTTCCCCGCTTGCGTAATATCAGTAATATAGATCTAAATGAAGATTTAAAGACGAAAAGTGCCATTCAAGTCATTGAATTTTTATATTTAAAAAAAAAAAAAAATCAGTTGTAAAAATCTTGAATGTGTGTACATTAAAAATATGCTGTCTGTATACCGGCGTATACTAGAAAAAATATTGAAATATGTTAAAATATGTTCTTTGTATACAGGAGTACCGGTCAAACAAGTAAAAACAATTGAAAACAAGTGAAAAATAATAAAAAATCATTGGACCACGTGGACTGTGGCCCACGGTAAAATGGCCCTCTGAGATATCTGGACGTCTAGACCGATCAAGGGGGCAGTTTTCCCACAGCGTAAGAAAGAAGTGTTGTCCAACGCATAAAAAGCAGTTCACATCTGAAATACCTCCATTGCTCACGTGATCATCCAGTTTTTCTCGCATCGACTCGACTGATATTCCGTCTGAGAAAGAATTGTCAATGACAGTATTTCCAAAAATAGCTCCCCCCCTCCTTGATGACGTTATTCATGACGATGACGATCTACCTTACACCGATACTTGACCAACTTGACAAACACAAATATCTCTACACATTTTTCCTATAGCTGTCGGGGGTTATCAACTCCTGAAATCTGGTGAACAATTGCCGGGAAATATCTTGAAATCCGCTGAAAACATCCTGAAATCTCCTGAAAGTCCTTTGAAATACAGGAAATCGCTCTGAAATCTTGAAATCTGGTGAACAATTGCCGTAAAATCTCTTGAAATCCCCTGGAAACATCCTGAAAATCCTCTGAAATCCTCTGAAATCCTGGAAATCGCTCTGAAATCTTGAAATCCGGTATACAATAGCCGTGAAATATCTTGAAATTCCTGAAAACATCCTGAAATCTCGCGAAAATCCTTTGAAATCCAGAAAACCACTCTGAAATCTTGAAATCCGGTGTACAATTGCCGTGAAATCTCTTGGAATCTCCTGGAAATCCTCTGAAATCCTGGAAATCGCTCTGAAATCATGAAAATCGCTCTGAAATCTTGAAATCCTATGTACACAGAATGTACGAGTTATCAACTCCTCGATAGCTGTGATATTTCACGGATCACTTTTCCACGATGTGATTTACATTTAAAAAGACAACTACATCATTCAAAATCAAATATTCAAATCTGCAGTGTTTCCATATGAAGATTCCGACCATCTTTCGTGAAAACGAGTATGGACACAAGAAATACTAACCAAACAATGTATATTTTAATCCATTTCAAGCGGTGCTCGTCAGAATTCTGTGGAGAAGCAGACCATACAGGTATTTAATTAATTTCTACAAATTACACAAATACGTTTTTTTGCTCGGTATACGCGAGCACACACCTCCCCTCCCCTCCCCCCCCCCCTCTAACCACTCAACAATGACGTAATAATACGCGTAGAAATAGAAAAACAAGCTAATTGCCATGCGCTGAGATGACTATCGCGGCCACAAGTAGGCGATCCGAGACCCGCGTCAATACCTGGCTAGCACGGGGGTTCCGGATTGATATTAACTGCAGTTAAAACATTCATGAGACTGTATAAGGCCGATGCAGTGCCAACCTAACTTGTCGAGAGCAGCGTGCACCTTTGGTTTTTGGTTGGTATGACTGTTGATGAGGTTTACGTTATTTTATCTTCATAACTGGGGAAAACGCAGCGTATGCGTTGTGGGATGAGCGAGATTTTATATGAAATGTACTGGAAATAGCGAAGATGAGACGCCTTGATTTGGGATCTATCAACTCACTGCATACATGATTCATCTACCAGTCATTTCAATAATTTTACGAACCATTTATTAGTTCGATCTCGGTGTATTGACACCAACATACTTCATCACATAATATAAAGGTGTTCCGACTCCCATACTGATAACATGGACGGTATTTGTGGTTTCTTGCGGTCAGTTCAGAACCAAAGGTCCCGACTGCCTGTCGCGATTCAGCGGATTCCCTTGTGAACTAGATGTAGATTATATAGAGTGGCTACGGTACCGGTGATATTGCTGAACTTACAAAATCCATCTTTTTCGTGTGAAACAAATGCTTCTGACCGCTGAATGATGCTGTTTCTGAACTACTGATCCGTGTCATAGCATTGTTGTTGTTTTATGTATAGTTCGATATATAAAAGTGATCGTTGCGCTACAAGCAATTGGGACCCTGGACTCAGATTCTGAACCCAGAAATGATTCACTTTGAAGACGCGAGTTGGTACACCTTCTTCATGTTATGATAAAGTGTCTGGTATCACCACTTCATAGTTCGATAGTTCGTGAAAACTGTTTGTTTGGGGTGGTAAGATCGCCCTTGTGGTGCCCCATCCACCCGTTCCTCCACCTTCATTGACAAACAATAACTCCTCGTCAATTTCTCGATGTTAATAATAAAATAAACAAAATCGACCATCCCTCCTGTCCCGTCTTTTAAGCTGATGACCGCCAACACCCCCCCCCCTCCCCCCCCACCACGTATATACATGTGTGAGAGTGTGGTATATAAATATGAAATGGCATGTCGAGAGAGAGAGAGAGACAGAGACAGAGGAGTGATAGAGTGAGTGAGTGAGAGGGAGAGAGAGAGAGAGATAGAGAGAGAGAGGCTGGTACAGAAATAGCTACCGCGCACACCGGTATACAATAATTGCCTTTCATGTAGATAAACCCACTAATCGGCCACTGAAAAAAACTGGGGCTTCGATTCCAACCCGGACACTTTGTCAAGTTGGCAATGGCGACGAATAAATAGTGGGTGAAATTTCCGTATGACAATGTTTGGGAAAGAAAAGAAAAAAATAACAAAGCAAATCGTAACAAATAACAAAGCAAAATAGAAGAACGGAGGAATCTGCACTGGTGGGTTAGTGATGGTAACGCGCTTGGTCCGTGTGACCAGGGAGGTGAGGGTAGATCTCCGCTCCGCCACTGTTACTGAGGGGTCTACCAACAGTGATAAAGTTGTCAAGTCATATAGAAAGTGTTGCGGGAACATATAGACGTGATTTCAAGGAGAATTGGGGAATAAGGGGAGGGGGGGGGGAGCCGAATTGCCCGATAATTGCACAGGTGTCAGATGTTTGATTTATATAATGCTACGAATCATGTTGGTGAAATAATAGACTATACACATTATTATTGTGGACACACTTGCAACAAGGAAAAATATGTTTTGGTAATATCTCATTCAATTTTATTATACATTAAAATTAATCGAATTCTTTAATTAAATTACTAAATATCATTATAAAATTAATGAATAAAAATAAATTATTAATTAAATATAATTATCGTTTTTATCGAGGGGACAGTAGTAATAGTTGAGCCTATCCCATGCCTATTGGGTGGGGGGGAGGGGGGGGCACTAACCTCTCGGCTCTGCCGTCCATGATCTTTAAAGAGGTTTTCCGTGGTTTTCCTCTGTAGAAGCGTGAGGTTAGGGCGGTTGCTACAGTATAGGCCACGACCGATAGCTTCCCACTTCTATTGCTTCTCACACTGTACCCTTCCCATTACCCCCCAAAAAACCTTCACCTCCTCACCTCCTCATCCCATCATCTCATTGGTCATTCATCCGACAGAAAAAAGTGCATCGTTGAACCCAATAATAGAAACGGGTGGAAGATTTGAAAAGATGATGGAAGAAGATTCGAAGAAAAAGATAAGGAGTCCATCCCATTCCACGTCTAGCAAGCCATGTAACCCTAGGAGGATTTAACTATATTTCATCTGGAGTGGATATGAGCTGGTACGGTTGAAGCCACTTTCACTTTCTAGATTTCCCCTCGATCCCCTTCGCCGCCATCTTGACGCTGGCAAGAAATGTAAACAGCTGAGTTCACGAATGGAGCACAGCATAGGTTTTATTATTTTTTATTATTATTTCGTATCTTTCATAGATAGCTATTGTCCTAGGCCATATGTAGGACTATTTTATTTAATCTAATTCATTGACTGATAATTATTTCATTGTGATACACTAGTCCTAGAATTTGATATTTTTATGTATGTTCAGTAAGTTTTACTTCACAAATTTCGTTTTTTATTTAATTGTCGAGGCAGATTATATTCAATTATTTTGCAGCTTATTTCAGATTACTTTATTTTATTCTTTGATAGTCGATGTAAATAATTTTTATGGCTTCATAAATCAAATATTTTGAGAAACCTCTCTAGTTTTAAAGCATAATTAATGAAGGGTATATTTTGTGCAATTTAATTGATGGACTGATAATTATTTTATTGTGATAAACTAGTCCTAGTTTGATATTTTTATGTATGTTTAGTAAGTTTCACTTGAAAATTTTCGTTTTTTATTTAATTGTTGAGGCAAATTATGGGCCCTTTGTATGATTTTGAAGTTTATTTCAGATCACTTCATTTTATTCTTTGATAGCCAATGTAAATACGTTGTATGACTTCATCGATCAAATATTTCAAGAAACCATCCTAGTTTGTATGGCATAATTAACTTTTAATTTTTATAAAGCAATCTTTAAGGGGTATTTTGTTCAAATTAATTGATGGACTCAATAATAAAAAGTGTACTGTGATAATATCTAGTTTGATATTTGTTTCTTTTCAAATGTGTCCTAAATTATATTGCCAATTCTTTATATTTTTGGATTAGATTCATTTATGATACTGAGCCTAAATTGGTGAGTTTGTCATGCACCTATATTATTACTGTTTGACAATCAACCGTATATGTAAGTGTATTGGTAGCTGATCCGACCTTCATGTTTCAGGCCTACAAAATGTCAACTTATTTAATTTGTTTTCTATATTTTTCTTTGATAATTGATTTGAATTAGACCTGTACAATGGTATTATAATTAATTTTCGAACATTTTATTTTATACCACTAGTCAATACCGAGTTTTTTGTTCAATTAATAAACTGAAGCATTAAACTTCTAGTTTATTCTAGCTTCAGCTGGAGTTGAATAATATTGTTATTCAACAGATTATAGAGGCACTTATATAAGTACGCATACATTGATTTAGCTTTTACTATGTCTGTATTACTGTTTTGTCAATGAAATGCATTCATTTGTATTGGTAGCTTATCTGACCTTCAAGTTACAGGCCTACAAATTAAAAAAATAATTGGATTTATTTATAATATTTTGTGCTTTGTTAGTGAATTAAAATTATAGATTATACAAAACTAGCTTGACTTTCGACTAAACGAAACTTATAAGAATAAAACAAGTGAGAAATGTATGAATGTATTCCTATTTCATCACCATTCAAGCTGCAACATTTGCTCCTATCACCTTTACAGAATATATTGCATACCGGTAGTTTGAAGTTTATTCAGTTCAAATCTAGTGGTCTGAACAATTGAACATATACCACTTATATTTTACTGAATATCTCACTTGAAAGGCAGTAGTCTAAGGTATCAAATAATTACTTTTTAAAGTAGTAATAAATAATATAAACGTATGAAGTTACTAGGTCTACTGGGTTATGCTATACATTGACACAGTTTCTTGCCAGCATCAAGATGGCTGCCCAGGGAGAGAAGTGGTGGGAGGTGGCTTCAACTAGTAACGTGCGCGCTCGCATGCCATATCCACTCCAGATGAAATATAGTTAAATCCTCCTAGATGTAACCGCGTTGACCGCCATCTTCGACGTGCATTACCCCCCCCCCCCCCTCGGGGTCACAAACAACAGCCTCTCCCGCAGTCGAGCCGATTCCTGTAGATAATTCAGGACAATCTCTCCGCACGTGGCCGAGGTGCCAGGTTCGAGCCCCCCTCACGACCGAGTGGACTCGACCCGAGGGCAAGTGCGAAGGATTGGGGAAACGCAACAAATGTCTGGATACGCGTGAAGTTTGGTTGATTAGAGGCTCGGTGACCATGATGTACGGTCGAGAAATTTTGCTCGCCTCGAAAAAAAAAATTAAATATTGGAAAAGAGGCTATTCGAACCGATCTATAACCGTCTCATTTCATTGCTGTCTAGGTTGGATTAATTGATTAGGTTTGTAATAACCATGTGTTCATACCCGTGTAAATGCATGCATGTATCGTTGTTATTGTTGTTGTTGTTGCTACTGCGTGTAGCCCAATCTAACCTGAACCAACCAATTCTACAAACTTATACCAATGAAATCCAACATGGAACAAACATCAACAAACCTAAAAAAAAAAAACATATATAAATATGCTTTTCAAAATAATGTGGACAAGTCGGGAGGGTCACATATTGTAGGAACCATCCCGGCATCATGCATACTAGACTACGAACAAACCCTGCTAAAGAAGGACG
>OZ023334.1:3597154-3612154 GCA_964007535.1 Brachyptera risi
ACCTGAAGTTGAATATTCGTACAAGAAAAGTTGGATATAAATTAACATCGGAGATTGAAAATTAGTATTATACATTTCAACTAGAAGTAGAATGTAACAAATCACTCAATGCTCTTCTTTTCTCTCTTTACTTCAACTACTTTATTACTTTTTATGTTTGAGAAATACGTCCGAAATTTGAAATAATTTCAAATTTCAATAAAAATTTTACTAAAAATGTAATTTTAATGAAAAAGGCTTAACTGTGGGTTAAAATAGTGAATTAAAAGTACAATTGTTGTACTTATAAATTCACTATTTTAACCCACAGTTAAGCCTTTTTTTCAAGGACTTTGTTGATGTTTTTTTGTTGTAATTGTGTTTTTCCCTCTGTATCAGTGTATTAGACCAAAAATAAAAAAGGATTGATATATATAATTTTATTGCAGGATTTTCCCTTCAGAAAAAAAGCTATATATTTATATATTTTTCATTTATATACATTTCTGAATGGTTCTTCTAGAAAGTGGTGGTCCAAACGATTTGGCCCCAAAACTCGACAGTTCCAAGTTGTATAAGTAGACTGTGCCTGCACCACCATAAGATTGATGATGATTATTGACCCCACCAACAGCTAGATTATACGGGGGTACGAATGATCGGGTGATGGTGAAACGATGGACAGCTGAAAGGACGTCTACAAAAAAACATGCGTTAAGCGGGACTCGAACCCACGCCCAACGGCGACTTCAGTTTCCAACACAGTGCGCTAAAGCTGACCGAGCCAAGGGGACGAAAAACATGGGACGAGTGGTTAACACACTGAACCATCATTCAGGAGACCGGGTTTCGATTCCTACCATGGTCGACCATCCTGACAGGGTTTTTTCGTAGTTTCCCTCTGTCGTTCAGGTCAATACTGAGATGGTTCCTTGACAACAGGCCACGACTGACTCCTTCCCACCATCCAAAACACCTAATAAAATAACCTTTCATCTCATCATCCCATCTCATCATCCCATTTCATCAACCGACGCCAATAGACCGTGGCCATCAGTATTCAAAACCCAATACAAATAAAATGAAGATAGTATCCCTGAGAGAGGACTACGAGTGTACTGCCAAGACGAACACAAGAAGGTTTTGGGGCGGCTACCCGTGATCTCGATAGAGCAGCTACCAGTGTTTGCACCCTTTATTCGAGACGTGGATCGCACTGCAGCCCCGCACCCCCCCCCACCCTCCAGCCCCCGGGACACACAGCTGAGCAGCCCCCCCCCAAGTGTCACGTGACCCACACACCTGGCAACACCGCATTCCACGCCACACATTGCGATACGAGAACATTCGACTCGCTTTCGACAGTTTCTATTCCACGATTCGACAAATTATTATTACCATACATCGATATTTTGTTTTTCACGATTAAAAAGATGATGATATTGCCATTTTATTTGCATTTGTAAATTTATGGTACAATTAATTTAATTTTAATTATATTTCAAATTTTTGGTTTTATATGGTGAATTTATTTATAAACGTTTCATTCTCAATAAATGTAAGTTATAATATAAAATTTAAAAAAAATGCATCATTTATATATAGATATTTAATATAAGCATGCAGCATTCATTTTTTTATTTGACAACTTTACTAATGTGTACGGTCAGGTAGTAAAGGCCTATGGGACAAATATTTTCTCTGGTATTCTCTAATCACATCTGATGTCACCATGGAAAACATTTCTCCCGAATCCTCTTTCTGCCCCAAATAACCAAGCTGTTGGTGGGGACATCAAACAAACTATCTTTGCACGACTTTATGCGAGTCAAACCCCGAACCTTTACATAATAATATGAAATTAATATCACATAATATACAAACAATTTGTCCATTTTGTATACAGGCCTATTATAAGTTATCTTTTAAACAATCTCAATATAAAAAATCAACTACGGTATTTGCATAGAATTACATTTCAACTACAATTGATGTAATTATATGTAATTATGTAACTAGGTTTGTATGTCATATTACAATTTAATGCCGTAATTAAAATGATGTTAAAAACATCACTCCAGAAAACGAGTTTCAATCCCGTTATTCCCGGAAATGAGCACTTCCTTTGTTCCCTCTACAGTCGACACCGCTATCCAGGGTGTATGTATAACAGTCGGCTCAACTAACTTGGCGGCCGCTTTTCACCGGACCTCGGTCTACGTCACCACACGCTCACGCTGTTGTTGTTGTTGTTGGGCAGCCGCTATTCATCGCACCATCGGTCTACGTCACCACATGCTCTCGTTGTTGTTGTTGTTGTTGTTTTGTGCAATCAACACAATCCAACCTACTCAAAGAGTCTATGGGAGTCATTTAACGATTTTTTTTTGGTGAGGATAACTTTTGATCGGTATGACACATCAAATTTCTGATATAAAAACATTTAGTTACTTTTAATATACCTTCAAGATGGTATAAGTTATAACTATTCAAGTCATGTCGCATAATTGTCGAGCGTATACAGCTGAAAAAAAGTAAAAGATCACACTTGTCAGCCTTATACGCTTGACCATTATGCAACATGAGTTATATATAATTATATTTCATACAATCCCAAAGGAATTAAAAGTATCTGTGTTTCCTCTTTAGTAGAATTTTAATATCTCATTCAATTTATCTTTTGAAATACCGTTCAAAAGTTATCATCAACAAACTGATATTTCACTAAATCAACTCCCATGGGCTCTTAATCAACCTATCCTAGCTCAAACTAAACTTATCAACCTAGCCAAACAAGCATCCTGAACTAATTTACTAATATTATTCTCTTTCTTCTTTAATAACATCGCAACTCGATACAAAATCATTGTTCCCTTCCCCAATCAGGCCTAAGGTTGATCTAACGAACAGGCATATCTTCCGCTTGTGATTGCACTGACATCCAGGGTGTATGCATGTGTAACAGTCGAGCTACTAACTGGCATATCTTCCGCATGTGATTGCACTGGTTTATCACGTCGTCACCTCGCCGCACGGTCTTTGTGTTGCAGGAAACCGACCTCTCCGGCTCGCCCGACAACAGTACCCACCGAGAGGGGGGGGGGGGAGTAATTGCGCATCAGATATGTAGCCGATGATGAGCTGTGATATGCACGCCGGGAGGGAAACTGTTCAATAATCGACAAAAGATGCGCTGCTATTATTCATAATTGTCAAACTGAGACGTTTGTTCGAGCGGTTACAACACTGAACCGTCATTCGGGAGACCGAGCTTCGATTCCCGCCATGGGCGACCATCCTGACAGGAGTTTTTCGTGGTTTCCCTCTGTCGTTCAGGTTGATACTGGGATGGTTCCTCAACATCAGGCCACGACCGACTCCTTCCAGCTATCCAAATACCAATAATAAAATAACCTTTCATCTCTTCGTCCCATCATCTCATTCATCATCCACCGACGCCAATAGATCGTAGCCATCAGTATAGTGCGTCGTTAAACCAATATAAATAAATGAATAAATGAATATAATTTTACGTCGTGTAACGTGGACCAATTATAGGCCTATTATATATACTTGGGTTGCCGTTCAATTTGGATATTTTAGGACTACGATTCGATATCGAATTGGAATATTTGATATTCGATCAATTCGATATCGATAATCGAATTTGAAAATCGGTAACGGTTGCAATAAATGATGAGTCAATTAACCGAGTGACAAAAAAAAAAAAAAAAATGAAAAGCTGAACCGGAAGTGAGTTCTATAATTTTAATACTGTTGTAAAAGGGGTGGAAAATAAACAGAAACTGTATAATTCTATGTTCGAGAATCGTGACGTCAACAATATCGCAGTTTTACCATTCGATATTTTCGATTCGATATCGATTGAAAATGTCACATATCGATCGATATCCGATACGAAAGTTTCGATACCCTTTGCACTTTTCATCCAAAACGCGGCGGCAACCAAATTAAAAACACAGAAGTAATCTTTTCCTGAAAACCGTCTCGCTTCCAACTTACCGGAATTGCTCGGTACCGACACAGATCAATATCACGACTAGTACACGTTATTACGTGAGGGGGGGGGGGAGATGGAGGGGGAGGGGGGTACAAGTCGAATCATATTGAAATCAGGTCCTGGACGAATAGAGGGGGTTGGGGGAGGGGCACGTGCCGACAAAACCCCATCGTTACTAATCAATATTTCTCTCTCAAATATCAAACCATCTTGGATAAGAGCCGTTGACCGGGGTTCGATTCCTGCCCATGAACAACCATTGTGGACTGTGGTTTCACCCGGTGGTAGTAAGGTGCATATCTATTTATTTTCATGTTGGGTTCAACGACGCACTGTACTGATGACTACGATCTATTGGCGTCGGTGAATGATATATGAGATGATGGGATGAGATGAAATTAGGTGTGTTTAGATAGTGGGAAGGAGTCGGTCGTGGTCTGTTGCTAAGGAACCATTCCAGTATTGACCTGAACGACAGAGGAGAATCACGAAAATTCCGTGTCAGGACGGCCGACCACGGCGGGAATCGAACCCCAGGCTCCTGAATGACGGTTCAATGGGCTAACCACTCGACCACTCGTCTCAATGTGGTAGGACTTTGCAAATTTGGTATGCTTTGGCTATTAATCTTTTAGAATGGTATCAACTTGATTAGTTTATATTGAATTTATTTTAGTCAAGGATATTAGTTTGGTTTGGTTAGTTTGGTTGGGTTGGTTAGATTGGGTTATTTAGTTCGGTTCAAGCTGTGCGCAAGAAGGAGAAGATGAACAACAACAACAACAACAACAACAACAACAACAACAACGACAACATGTGGTGACAGACCAATGGCCCGATTAATAACGGCTGCCTGTAGGACCTGCACTGACTGTGTTGGTGACAGCATCATGATGCTAGGTACGGGTTTCGAACCCAGTTACGTAGAGATTACTGGAGGGGAAAGAAATGTTCAAGGCAGTATGCGTGCTGAACCAGCATTCACGGGAGATGAAGGTTCCGATCGACCTTCCCCCCTATCCCACAGCACTAGCGCGCGGTGTTTCGGACCTTCTCGAGGATACCAGTAAGGTATGTCCGGTAATTAATAACTCAATCAGTTAAACAAACAGTTATGAAATGACGTAAATCAGAGAAAAAATGGCCACTTGCACAGTACGCTCTGGTTACGAAAAAAAAAAAAACCCAAATCATAGAAAAAAACTATTGAACAAAAATATTTTAAAGACTATCTCAACACTAAAACTAGATTTCGACAAATAATGACGACATTAATTTCCCTAATTCCAGGGAAAACAAGAAATCTTCAACTCAATTTAAAAAATTACAATCAATTGATTTGTCCTCCAGGACCCGGTCCTTTTTCGAGTCGTGGCGTCGACAGTACATGATTTTATTTAAATCGCATCGAAACATGAATGAAACAAAATCTTTGTTCCCCAATTAAGGCTGTGGATGAAAGATAGGATCGTTTGGACGGAGCACCACAAGGGCGATTTTACCACCCCATTTTAGTTATTCAAAACCAATGAACTTCAACATCAGAACTGCGTTGTCTGTTTTTGTAAACGCCAACGTCTTTCCACTTATCATCACTTCATCGTTTCCCAATCAACTGTTATTCGTAACCCCGTATAACCTAGCTGTTGGTGGGGTCGTTAACCAAACAATAATCATCATCATCATCTGTTACCTTTTTCTGTACTGTTTTCTTTTTCATTAGTGAAGTAATATTATTATTTTTTAGTCTAGATAAAAGGTCAGGTAGAGATCGTAGATCGTCGTATGTGGGTAACTCGTAGTTTTAGTTTTGTTCAATTCCAGAGTAAATGGTAATTTCTGTAATATCATGTATAACCTACACAAAAATAAAACTGAGACTTGTGGCCAAGTGGTTAATACACTGAACCGTCACTCAGGAGACCGTGGTTCGATTCCCGCCACGGTCGACCATCCTGACAGAGGTGCATCGTGGTTTCCCTCTGTCGTTCAGGTCAATACTGGGATGGTTCCTTAGCAACAGGCCACGACCGACTCCTTCCCACCATCCAAAACACCTAATAAAATAACCTTTCATCTCATCATCTTACATATCATTCAACGACGCCAATAGATCGTGATAATTAGTATAGAGTGCGTCGTCAAACCCAACATAAATACATAAATAAATAAACGAGGTATATAATAATAATTAGGGCTTGGATGTTTTTAGACATATCCATTCTTTTCTTTCGCTTTGTAGTACTTATAATGAAGTATTAATACGTTCCATGCGTCCCTGACTGCAAAAACATGTTGTTTATTTTGCCTTGAAAAGTATTTTTTTTACATTTTTGGCAAATTAGGTCTTTTTTAGTGTTTTTTTTCAGGTCTTTCCGTCTTTTTTTGCTGTAATTTCTTATTGTGAAGCCTTTTCAGCCGATGATTCACTTCTCATTCATTTTCCCTCTTGATGTTAGAAGGAAATATTCTGTTGACAACTTTGATGTTTGATTTGAGTGACCAGCCAGCAACTAATAATGCCTTGAATATATTTACTTCCTCATTTAAATATCCACTAAAAGTGTACACGCAAGTCTGATTTTTGGTCAAAAAGGTCAAAAAATTAGTTAGCACAAGTAATTAGGCCTATAGCCTCGTATGTACAGAAAAATAAATGTAAAATAAAAAATTTTCATGGGTACTTTTTTCATTTGAAAGGTCTTCTTCTTCACTTTTCAAGGTACTATTTGCTTACCTTTTTGCCAGTTTCAAAGATCTTAAACATCCTAGCCCTAATAATAATAATACTGTGTCGATGAGCTGGCAATGCTGCCGAGGGTTGGTCCAGCAATGGTCACCTAGAGGGGTCGGTAAATGGCCGCACGACGGGTCGACACGCCCGGCCGTCACTGACGCCGCATAGGGGAGACGGTCGATCGATACCGTCACGAGATGGATAGGATCGACGCTTTGTCTCGGTTACCTATGACGTCATATCTCTGCTCGATAACTACGTCACCGTTTTCATGTTAATCTACCACGTGGGTAATTCTCCATTAATGTGAACTGATCAATACCGGAATGTGTCTGTGATATTTATAAAATGCGATCTTTAGTCGGGAAAGTGTTTTCTTCCGTAAGTTCTTGAACCAACATATTATAGTTTAGTATATGAGCCTCCAATTCATGGAAACAGTAGATAGGCTATTACTGATGACGATTCTTTAAATATATATATATATATATATATATATATATATATATATATATATTTATATATATATATATATATATATATATATTGGGTTTTAACGACGCACTGTAATGATAACTAAAATCTATTGGCGTCGAATGAATGATTGATGAGATGATGGGATGATGAGGTGAAGGTTTCTTAGGTAACCGGAAGGATAGTGGGAAGGATGTTATCGTGGCCTATATTGTAGGAATTATCCCAGCATTAGCCTGGACGACAGAGGGAAACCACGAAAAATCCCTGTCAAAGATGGACGGTGGCGGGGATCGAACCGGGTCCGATATGCCCCTTCACCTCCCGGATCACACGAAGCGAGTGCGTAAACCACTCAGCTACATGTGCCGGTCTGGTGATGATTATTGTTTGCTTAACGACCAAATATGTTTTGAGCATTGCTTTCACCCCCTTCCATTCAATTCAAAAGCAATTTACCATCAAAAGAACAGTTTTTAATAAATATGTTTCGAGCATTGTTTTCACCCCACTCCCATTCAATTGAAAAACAATTTACCACCAAAAATACAGCGTTTTTAATCAATGTTTCGAGTTTTGTTTTCAATACTCTCTGCATTCCGGATGACATCTCGCGATACGAATGTCGAATATGAAATAAACTTCTTTATTAATAAATATAACTTTGAATATATTTAGGTATGTATTTTTCTAGACTTCAACGGACTGGTGAGACTTTGGCGCCCTAAACACAGGGCTTGTGGACCTGTGCCTTTAAGAGTCCATGGGAGTCGATTTAGCGAAATATCAGATTTTTGGAGATAACTTTTGAACTGTATGAAATATCATAATTCTAATACGCGAGAAACACAGATGATTACAATAGCTTCAAGATATCATTTATAATTGTCATGTCGCATAACTGACAAGCGTATACATCTAAAAAGACACATTTTTTTAGCTATTTACGCTCGACAGAAATGCTACATGACTTGAATAGTTATAACTTAAATCACCTTTGAGGTATTATAATTATCTACGTTTCTCGCGTATTAGAAATTCGATATCTCACGCCGTTCAAAGTTCATCATCAAAAATGTGATATTTCGCTAAATCGTGCCCCGTGGACTCTTGATACGGCCCTGGTGACCTAGACCTAGACATCTAGAAACGACGAATGTTGTAGCATCATCATCCTAATAACATACCTATTTCATTCAACAATCATTGTAACATCATTCTCAATTTAGAAAAAAAAGCGAAATTAAAAATAATAAACGGCCACCGGATGACGAGTCAAAAGCTGTGACACATCAATAAAATGAAAAAATGTAAAAAAAATAAAATAAAAACGGTCATGTAAAGTAATTACCCGTCGCTTTTTTGAAACTTTCTGTTTTCACACCTCGCCTGTGATAACGCAGAACACGGTCGGGCAACATCACTTGAACCACTCGGCCCGAGGGTGCGGGGTGGGGGGTGCAGGGTGTGGAGGGGGGGGTGCACTGCGGCTGTAATGGACCACGAGTGGGATCTCTTCCCCGTGGAGTGCACTGAGCCCGAGGTAGATAATGCCACCCCCTAACCCACCCCCACCCACCCCACATTGCTACACGCATACTGTCTTGTGTGTGCGGGCTCGGAATCATTTGCACTGTTTCCCCTACGAAAACAAATGGACGCCCATGTTTTGTTTTTTTCAAACGAAAAGTGGGTTTAAATGATCAGTTTACATGAATTCAAATGAGGAAGATTTGGTGAAATTGTCATACACCGAGACGCGTGGCCGAGTGGTAACACACTGAACCGTCATTCAGGAGACAGGGGTTCGATTTCCGCCATGGCCGACCATCCTGATAGGGGTTTTTCGTGGTTTCTCTCTGTCGTTCAGGTCAATACTGGGATGGTTCCTTAACAACAGGCCACGACCGACTCCTTTTCACTATCCAAAACACCTAATAAAATAACCTTTCATCTCATCCTCTCATTCATCATCCACCGACGCCAATAGATCATAGCCATCAGTATAGTGCGTCGTTAAAACCCAAATATATATATAAAAATTGTCATACAGCGCATAGCGACCATGTTTCTTCATCCTGAAATGAGAGTTTTTGATTGGATCTATTGATCGAAACCGCCGCACGTTAACGACTGTTATTAATCAATAGTTTCTCTCTCCTTAGAGCATGATGGAACAACACAATCATGCACGAAAGTTAACCAATTAGGATCAGCCGTTTTTGGTCAAAGTGTGTGAAAAACTTGCAATGGGTCGCTAAAAAAACATAACCCTTGGCCAAATGCTTTGGATACAATTTTCAAAAAGTAAAACAGAAAATGGAACTGGTCGAGATACGCAATAAGACAACAAAGCATGTATTACCGAAGATTTTTCATGATCCCATCATATTATAATGATAATTGTTTGATCAACGACTTCAGCAACAGCTTGGCCAGTCGGGAGGGGGGGGGGGGGGGGATGATGGATGATTGACGTTTATAAGAACATTCAAGAAAGTAGGTCATCAAAAACCGAAATGATCCACGTGGTATTTCAACAAATACTATTTACATCTCGATTGATCAACTCTCAAACGTAGACAATACACTATTTCAAAAATTATACTCTCATATGAATGACAAACATATCTGCAAGAAAAATAAGGAAAAGCGCCGATTGTGTGAAGTTGCTCAATGAACCGCGGTCGGGCGTGATGCGCGGTGCTGTACCCGAGGGGGGGGGGGGGGGGGTACCTCAGTGCTACCAACAAACATGACCCGGGCCAGTCCCCCCCCCCCCTCCTGTGGGAACACTATCCTGTAGGACAGCAGGGAAGTTTGCCGACACCGGCGTGTACTACTGACTAACACGGTCAAGTACATCCACTGTTGTATTTATATTGGGTTCAACGACGCACTGAACTGATGGCTACGATCTATTGGCGTCGGTGGATGATGAATGAGATGAGATGAACGGTTATTTCATCAGGTGTTTCTGGATGGTGGGAAGGAGTAGGTCGTGGCCTGTTGTCAAGGAACCATCCCAGTATTGACATGAATGACAGAGAGAAACCAGGAAAAATCGTTGTTATAACAACGATTTTTCCTGGTTGATCGACCATGCTATAGTATGGTCGATCATGGCGAGAATTGAACCCCGGTATCCTGAATGATGGTCAAGTGTGCTAACCACTCGACCACTCGTCTCAGTGAAAAGTAAATAAGGTGAATAAATCGATTCATTATTGTTTGCTCAACGACCCCACCAACAGCTAGGTTATACGGGGGTTCGAATGAGCAGGTGATTATCAAACTGTTGTGATGATAAGTGAAAGGAAGTCTACAAAAACCCATGCCTTATGCGGGACTCGAACCATCGCTAGATCTGCTTCGTCCAGTTTCTAAGCAGTGTCTTAGTCGACTGAGCCACAGCGGGCAGTATCGTCCCATATCTCTTATGTCATTCACCGACGCCAATAGATCGTAGTTATCATTACAGTGCGTCGTTAAACCCGATATATAAATGAAGAAACCGCTATAAACTACCACATCCTCCATCTTCGACCACCAAACCTGTTCCTCGACATGTACGTTTAGAACCACCGGGCGCTATGTCACTCTCGTCACCTTTGACCTCTCACCACGATCTGACCGGTCACGTGATGTAACACCTTGTTGCCAGGCACCATTACACACACACTCTCTCTCTCTCTCTCTCTCTCTCTCGCTCGCTCTCTATCAGATAATAGTTTAGTTAAAAGATAATAAGCAAGTAACATTGAAACTACTGAGACGTGTGGCCGAGTGGTTAATACACTGAACCATCATTCAGGAGGCTGGGGTTCGATTCTCGCCATGGGCGACCATCCTGACAGGGGTTTTTCGTGGTTTCCCTCTGTCGTTCAGGTCAATACTGGGATGGTTCCTCAACAGCGGGACACGACAGGTCTACTCCTTCCCACTATCCAACAACACCTAATAAAATAACCTTTCCTATCATCCCATATATCATTCACTGACGCCAATAGATCTTAGCCATCAGTACAGTGCGTCGTTAAACCCAATATAAGTAAAAAAATTGAAAAATTGAAACTGCGAAGAGACAAGTGAGAGGACGTCTACAAGCACCAATGAATGCCTTATGCGAGATTCAAACCCACGCGCCCCACATGACTTCAGTTTGTACGCGATCATTCCCAATCATTACCCTCCACCTCCACCCCATATAGCTTCTATAGGCCGTGATCTGCGCCAAAGCAGGGAGCAAGACGAGAGATCACACACACACACCGGTAAGCACAGCAAGCTCTTTGTCTAGCGGAAACCCACGCACACCGACCTCATCGCTCTGTTCGATCGCTCCACGGCGGGGCTGATCGATACGAGTCAGCTGTGAGCGCGCTCTCTCTCTCTCTCTCTCTCTCTCTCTCTCTCTCTCCCCCTCTCTCTCTCTCTCTCTCTCTCTCTCTCTCTCTCTCTCTCTCTCTCTCTCTCTCTCTCTCTCTCTCTCTCTCTCTCTCTCTCTCTCTCTCTCTCTCTCTCTCTCTCTCTCTCTCTCTCTCTCTCTCTCTCACACTCTCCTCGTATCTCTGTGTGTATGTCATTCAATCGAGCAATGCCATCTCGCGGCTCCTCGTCCAAGATACGCCGAGGGGTGCGAGGGGGGAGGAGGGGGGGGGGGTCAAGAATCTCTGTAGATGACCTGGCCAAGAATGCTCGATTCTCAGAGTTGCCACTGTTACACAATTCTGTAACCAGATCTAGTTACTTTCCCGTGAGTACTCTTCACTCTATACGGTTCAATACTACGCTATATCACTGTTCTGAAACTGGATCCAGTGTCTCACTTCCATCGAGTCGGAATTACGTTTACAGCACACTGTACCGTCATTCGGCAGACCGGGGTTCGATTCCCGCCATGGTCGACCATCCTGACAGGGGTGCATCGTGGTTTCCCTCTGTCGTTCAGGTCGATACTGGGATGGTTCCTTAACAACAGGCCACGACCGACTCCTTCCCACCATCAAAAACACATGATAAAATAACCTTTCATGCCATCTTCTCAATCATCATTCGCCGACGCCAATAGATCGTAGTCATCAGTACAGTGCGTCGTTAAAACCCAATATAAATGAAACAAATAAACAAAAACTGATACTTCGACCGGGAATCGAGCCCGTGTCCGACTTGACTCCAGTTTCCAAGATAAATCCATATACGTGCGACTAATCTAGTTCTCCATCATGCCGCCACTGTAAATAGCACCACTGGAAATGTAACCGCTAATATCCAATAAGAGTTTAGCTAAACTTCCTATCCAACTTCATCGCATTCATCACTCGCCTTTTCACTGGATCAGGTCGGAATTTTTTGCCGACATTTTTTCCACTTCTACTACACAAAAGCGAATGAATACGACGAGTATTGAGGGATCGACACGGCCGACCGTTGGTGCTGTCGGATAGGGGAGACGATCGATCGGGCCATGCAGTAGCTCGTGGTGTCATCGGAGCGACGTGAGATGAAGGCTCGAACCACCCGTGCGCTAGTGGTGTGGGATAGGGGGGACGGTCGATCGGAGCCCTCATCTCGTGGATGCAAGTAGATTGTCAGTTCCGTTTGACACGGACGATTTGTGTTCAAGTCCGATTAGTGATAATCTCACTTAAGGCGTCCTCAGTCTCCGTAGGGCGAAAACTCCCCGCCAGGGGGATTTCACAGATGTAAATGATCATATAACTTGAACCGTGCGAGAAACAAAATCAGCAAATACATCAAAAGATGCAGACAATATTGTAAAAAATGTTAATGACTCAAATTTTATAACAACATAGGTGGAAAGATCTCTCGTATGTAACAGTAACACTCGATATATGTTCACCTCACAGCGCACCGTTACATACAAATAACACGTAACATATTATGAATGTTCATTATGGATCGAGAGTATTCCAAGATATTTCTCTGATTGGTGTGAAGCATTTTACTACAATGTGTTCATCCAGAAAGTCACTGCGATCGTTTATATGTTATATTGACAATGTTATGAAATTTAAAAATGAATTTGAATCAAATCAACGTGAATTTAACCGCTTCTGTTTCCTGTTTCTTTTTCAATAATTCTTTTCCAATTTTTGTGATGGAAATGTGTTTTATCTAAGATGTATATCATGTTACCTGACTTTTCTTATATTAGGCCAACTAGTTAATCAACCAAAAATAAAAAACATTATTATTATATTTGAATTGTACTTATAATTCACTATTTTAACCCACAGTTAAGAGCCCGTATCCTAGCTGAGAATATTTCTCTTCGACATGCGCGACCCAAGTTTGGTGTGCGATTTTGGAACTCGGTAGTGGACAGCTATCTCTCTCAGTTTCCTATGGCTATCTCTCTCTCTTGTAACTTGAACTGTTCACCAAAAAAGACGTGCACTTTGGAAACAATATTTGACCGTTCCGATTTACCGCCTTCTCTATAAGTTAACAAATACACTCGGGGGTCCTAGACCGTCATTCTGCGTGTTGTCACTAGGTTGTCACAAAAGCCATCTGAATAGCAGGTAGTATTTTGACGAGATATTTGGTAAACGTTTTAGCTATGGCTCTCACAATAAACTCATTCAGATTCCATCACAGATAATCGAGCTGTGATTCCATACAATATGCTGTTATTTCTGAAATCAAGGAAAGTAATATTCACAATTTTTTTCCTCATAACATTGATACTGGATACAAAATCATTGTTCCCCAATGAGAAAATATATACCACAAGCTATGTATTTCATTGATACTCATATTGGTTAGTCACAATTGCTACTTGTATTCGAAAGTAGGGGTATACGGAGATTATGTTGACCACAGGGAAGTAGATGCAAATTTACAAATAATCATGCTGATAATAACTAAGTATAATTCGTAGGAAAATATCATAACAAATGATGAGTGATCAATTATTAGACGAGCTTTAGCGAGGATTCAATTTCACATACTGAAAAAAATTGGTGTTCGTTTTTATATATTTTTTTTTTATGTTCATTTGTCGGTTCTCCACAGGTCAAAAGGCTACAGCTATCAATTTCAAACTTTTTTTCATCGTGGTTCCTTATCTAACTCAGATCTGTATAGTTTTGTGGCATTATCGGATATCAACTTTTTTTTTATGAATTTCAGAAATTTCAAAAATACCCTTAAAAATTTAAAAAAATTTAAATTTTAAAATTTTTATTTTCCAAAAGATTGAAATTTTGTGTGGAGTTGAATAACATCTTGATACACATTTCTGGGAATTCTCAGCTTGATCGGGTCAGCCATTTTGAAGAAAAATCACGAAATGTGCTAAATTGGTACCACTCGAAGCCGTTTTTACTCATTTATAACTGAAATGTTACCCAATTGGCGAATTTAGGCAAAAGTTTGGCAATGAAGTCGACATACTATTACTTTCCGCTCGTCTAACAACGCGTATATAGCGTTTTCCTAGTCATAAACAAATGATAAGATGAGTGCAAAATGAGTAGTGAGACTAGTGGATCGGTGGCTGAACCGGCATTCAGGAGACCGGGGTTCGATTCTGGACAGAGACCTCCAAGAAGAGTTTTTTCGTGGTGTCCCTCTGTCGTTTAGGTTCATACTGGGATGATTCCTTTGCAACAGACCACGACCGACTCCTTTTTACTATACAAAAACACATAATAAAGTAACCTTCCATCTAATCTTCTCATCAGTCATCACCTTATTCATCATTCACCGACGCCAATAGGTCTTAGTCATCATTCATTACTGTGCTTAGTTGAACCCAACA
>OZ023334.1:3614654-3765955 GCA_964007535.1 Brachyptera risi
GTAACCGGGAATTAGGCAATGAAAACCATCAAATTGGCACTTTTTGATTCAAAAATTGCTCCATATTAAAATTATTCTTCAATATTCAACTAGGCATATCCAATTGTGAGAGTATCGTTTATCAATTGCTTTTTATCGCAAATCCGTAGTGTTTGTAGTTCTTGAGATATATGTGATGGAAGTGCACCCTGTACTCAACATGAAATCTGTCTAAGATGCGGGCTCTTAAGCCGTTTTGAAGGGCTTTGTGGATGTTTTTTTTGTTGTAATTGTGTTTTTCTTTCTGTATCGGTGTATTTGACCAATAATAATAATAAAAAAAAATATATCATTAATGATCTCACACACTATGCGTGGAGCGCGTGCGCACATTGTCACCTAGTTTTAATGCGTATAATATCATTTCTTGTAATATTCAGTTCAGTTTTTGTATCTTGACCGACAACACTATGTGACCTTACCCGTCTCAACATTTCCTTCCAAGAGGTAAAACAGTCCCCCCCCCTCTACCCCGATAGCCTAATGCCTATGTAAGGGCCCCGATACGATATTATAATGCCCATGTAAGGGCCCAGTTAGCCCGTGAGTATAGTGACCGCGGGACGGGCGGTCGACACGATCGGACGTGCCGTGTCGCGAGGAATGTTTGCACAGAGCACTTACTTACTGTGGAGTGAGCTCAGGTCGGAACAAATCGAGAGGAAATTGAGTTTTACAAGTGGGAATTAGAATCGGTTTAGAGCTTGAATTGACGACTCGAAATAGGCGTGGCTTTATCAGTCGGCCAGTTGGATCTACATCATTTGTAGTCATTTCAAGATACCCCGATTGGATATTTGAATTTGAATACAGTTTTAACAGCCCTGTTGATTGGACGGTATGATTTGTGACGTCAAGGGGGCGGAGGCTGCGAGTCGTCTTGACTACAGTTCTAACAGCCCTGTTGATTGGACGGTATGATTTGTGACGTCAAGGGGGCGGAGGCTGCGAGTCGTCTTGACTACAGTTCTAACAGCCCTGTTGATTGGACGGTGTGATTTGTGACGTCAAGGGGGCGGAGGCTGCGAGTCGTCAATTAAAAACGTGGAAGTTACTCTAACGGGCAGTTTAAAGTTGTTATCACCATGGTTACCCGTGTTATTTGTCTTCACTAACTCCCAGATAAAGGCTAACTGGACTTGGTAATACCGGACATTGGCGAAATAACATGATGATTATTGTTTGCTTAACGACCCCACCAACAGCTAGGTTATACGGGGATACGAATAAGCAGGTGATTATGAAACTATGAAGTGATAATGAGTGAGATAATGTTTACAAAAACCCATGCCTTATGCAAGACTAATACAAATGAATACAATGAAATAAAAATGTATTCAAAATGAAAACACAACAAAATAAAGTCTTCACAGTTCCCACAAAACTACTAAAGGTGGCTTAACTGTGGATGTACCGAAATAAAGGTTAATACATTGTGACTATTGTGAAAATAAAAGTAAGTGCTAAATAGTTTTAGTTGGTATGTGATATAATATATTCATTTCTTACGATATTTAAATAAATAAAACAACAGAGTGAGTATGAAAATAAAAGAGTTTGGAAAATAATTAGACAAAAAGATAATAAATATCAGTTCCACCCCCCAAAATAGTTTTACATACGATTTACATTATTTGTGAGGAAAGTTTTCAATTTTCATTTGACATTACGATAATACCTCAGATTTCTAAGGGAGATGGACTTGGATATTGGTATAATTTTATTCACCAACGCAGAATATAGCGTTTTCCTCTCGAATCAGTATCAGACGATTCTAATGAAAACTTGGAATCATGTTTCGCGCTGAACTATCACACAGAAGACCGTCAGTCGGGCTGTTGCCCCTCTAGTGGCCTTGGACGATGTAGTAACAGCCTCTCTCTCTCTCTCTCTCTCTCTCTCTCTCTCTCTCTCTCTCTCGCAGCCACATATCCCACTGACTGACTCATTGAGTCGGCAGCCTACTACTAGACCGACCGGCCGTCGGGCCACCGCCTTGGGAGGACGCCTTGGGAGGACGCCTTGGGAGGACGCTTTGGGAGGACGGCGAAAAGGACGCCTTGGGAGGACGCCTTGGGAGGACGCCGAGAAGGACGCCGAGGAGGACGCTTTGGGAGAACGCCGAGGAGGACGCTTAGGAAGGACGCCTTGGGAGGACGCCTTGGGAGGACGCCGAACTGAGGGGGGGGGGGGGGGTCGTCGTTAAGGAAGTCAAGAACTACAGAGAACGTCCATCTTTACAGGGGTTTTCCGTGGTTTTCCTCCGTAGTCTAGACTAATGCCGGGATGGTTCCTACTACAATATAGGCCTTCCCACTATCCATCCCATTACCTAACAAAGCTTCATCTCATCATCCCATCACATCTCATTAATCATTCACCGACGCCAATAGATCTTAACCCCAATAAAGAATACAATGAAAAGTATCGTAACAGAGTGTTGAGCATTTATCAAGTATAGGCCTATTCACATTACGATTAATTTTTCATGAGTAATATGAACAATCTAGGAAAGAAATGGAGGCGATGGCGGGAAGCGGCGGTCACGGAGAGAATGGAGGTGAAACAAAGATCGGATCGGGCAGAAACCGAGTCTAAATTGAAACTAAACGGATGAAATTAGTTAACTGGGAAAGATATCGAGAAAAAAAACTCATCTCTAGTTGGAGGGCCATTCGAAGGCCACCGCTAACAATCTAGCAATTCGCGTGTGTATACCGAATAATGCTGGAGCGATTGAGAGAGACAGAGATAATGAGACGTTATCGTAAGGAAGGCCTATACACCAAATAACACGCCGAAAGAAAGAAAGAGTGAGAGAGAGGAGAGATAATGGAGCGAGCCGTCGCGGGGTCACACGAGGTCAAGACAGACGCACACAAGACGAGAGGCCGGGTCCTGGGTTCGATTCTCGGGGCGGGGTGGTCCACGGTACAGTGGCACAGGCATGCAACAGATTAGAGGGGGAGGGGGGGGGGGGAGAGATAGTCGCGTGAAAAACTAACCCAATAAACACAATGGAACTGTCCAAGAGGATAAAATTATATGACGATACCGACACGAAAAGTAGGTTTTTTACGATACATTGTCATTATATAGGCTTTTACCGCATCTTAAATAAGTGTTGAATCTATTGAAGAGCTATTATTATTCTGATGTTGATAAACAACCCCACCACCAGCTAGGTTATACGGGGGTACGAATGAGCGGGTGATAGTGAAACTAGAAGGTGAAAGGACGTTGCGGGACTCGAACCCACGCCCAACGTGCGGTTGCGGTCGGAAAAAGTGGTCGATGAAGCCACATCGGATACATCCTGACGGAAATGTACCGACATTGTCCGCACTGTCACTAGCATGCCAGTTACGTAAGCACTTCGCCAGAAGTATGAAACAAATTAGCGGTACATTCTTTCAACATTCAAACATGAATTTCGGAATAACACGTGTTTTTTCCGAAGTTGAAATTTCAATTTCAAATTACTCTACGTATAAATTTACCGTCAATTTTCTAGTATACTTTCAGTGGATTTTTAAGAGGCGACAGCACCTCAGAATCAAATAAAAGTATATTTTTTAAAAATCGTATATTTTCATATAATATAGGCCTATATTTACACGTTTTGAGATACCAACTAAGGCATATAGAGAGCATTACAAACAATGCTCATGTATTACTAGTTTTCTTCTGGTGTAGAAAATAGTCTCATCAATAAGCCTATATAGTTTCATATTTTTGACAATTGCCGATTGACAAATTTCAATATTTGCATTCCAACATACTAGCCAAACGCAACATAAGCGTTGTAAGATGAGCGAGATACCTGGTATAATAGTCGTTAAAGTAGTTTTACCCTTGTTACTATTTCAACTCTGGTATTCTACACACCTTGATGCATGTAAAGAAGACTTCATTGTTGGGCAAATATCGAATCTAGAAGGCAGTGAATCTCGGCAACCTGAATCTGCTTCAATTTCTATAATAATATTTGATGAATAAAAACAGATAATTTAATTATTTTCTTCAAAACGGATGATTCGAATTGCATACAAAATAGTGATAATGTGTATCATTCATGTATACACATTCACAGAAAATTTCATCTCATTTGAAGAGATTTTATTTTTGAACATTTTCCGCCCAGCCAAATCTTATGAGGTTTTTAGAAACTTTGAGATGTTATTTCTCAAAATCGGTCCAACCGATTCATTCCAAAAACTATACAGTTCCAAGTTGGATGAGTTTGCGTGTACAAAAAAAATTTCATGTCGATCAGTCAACCCTTACGACCTGTGCAGTGCCCACAAACAGATGAAAAAAAAAAAAAAAAAAAACACAGACAAAGCTCTATAAGAGTGGGATGGAGACTTCGATACGCTCATCTAATCATTTAGTGAGGGTCAAAGTTTGCTAAAAGTGTATTAAAACAATACTAGCCCATATCGAGTTATTGACTGACGGGTTTTATGTCCTAGTTCACCTTGGGCTCGTTTCGACAAGGGCTCAAATAATCGCTGCGACATCTCGTTTAATATTCACAAAACTCAATTACCTACCATCCAGATCATTACATTAGTAACAACATTCGATACGAGACGTACGTTCGGCCATCAGTCAGGCAAGCTATCCACATCAAATCTTTCTTTTCTTTTTATATAACATCGAAACTTGATACAAAATCATTGTTTCCCAATTAAGGCTATGGATGAAAGGTAGGAGGGGGCACCACAAGGGCGATCTTACCACCCATTTTGATTACTTGAAACTAATGATCTTCAACACCAGGGCTGCGCTGTATGTGACCATAATTTTCCACTGCAGATAAAAGTCTTTCAGTTTCCAAAAGTCCTAACCACATTATAAGTAGAAACCGTTTCTGTGATATATATCTGGACATTACCAGCATTGGTATTAAGAGTGAACAAAACACACGAATGTTGATATCTTCCACTTTGAACCAAGTCTCTTGGGCAATGATCACTTCTTTCCATTAACAGCAGATGTAAAGTTTATCATTATACAAAATGGAAAAAAATTATCATTTTGATGAAATTAATTTGATAAAATACGAATTGATTTTTCTGATAGGGGGAGGGGGGAGGGTGATACTAATTAAGAGCACCACTTGATCATCAGTTTCTATCTTCTATACCAGCAGCGGCGCGGTGGCTCCAAGCGACAGGGTGGCAGGGTTCGATTCCCGCCACTCACACTTGGAGATTTGTCAATGTGATTAAACCCTCTGCTGCCAATAGGTGAATGCCGGGATGGTTTATACAATATAGGTCACGACTGCTTCCTTCCCACGTGAGAATCCTTCGTCTCATCATCTCATTCGCCTAAAGACCTGAATAGATCTTAGTTATCATCACAGTTTGTCCTTTAAAATACGGAAAATAATCCAGTTTCAATTAAAAATTTTCACTTCTGGTACTCCTAAAATTAAACTCATTAATGCACCAAAATCTCTATTATTTGTCGATAATGTTGCATTTAAATTTGAAAAAATTTGGTACGCTCATGTTGGGTACACACATTCTCATTACCAGGCCATCCTCGAGTGTTAGAATCCAGACTGGCCGGGTGTTGCCTTTGACTCCGCATTTCCGTACGAAGTAACAGATCTAGAAATGTTACAGTTCACTTCGCCGTACATTTTTTGAACAAAAACGATAAATTTCACCGACAGTGATTGCCGTTTGCCAAATGACCACTCCATATGTTTGGTTAATAGAGGTAAAAATGAGAAGATAGAACGTCGTATAGAAAAACCGATGTCTGAAAGAAAACTCGAACCCGACTCGACTCGTTCGAGGCGACAGACTAGACTCTCGAGTCCAGTTTTCAGAGTAGTGTGTTCAGATGATTGAGACCATGATTGAAATAACTTTGCTTTTTCACCGCACAATTTTTTCGTCGAATGGCAGAATTAAACGGTGCAACTCTCGGTATCGTTACGTAAGACGGTATAAGATGACCGTAGGACGGTATAAGACGACTGTAAGACGGTATAAGACGACCGTAAGATGGTATAGGACGACCGAAAGACGGTACAGGACGACCGTGAGACGGTATAGGACGACCGTGAGACGGTATGAGACGACCGTAAGACGGTATAGGACGACCGTAAGACGGTATAAGATGACCGTAGGACGGTATAAGACGACCGTAAGACGGTATAAGACGACCGTAAGACGGTATAAGACGACCGTAAGACGGTATAAGATGACCGTAGGACGGTATAAGATGACCGTAAGACGGTACAAAGCAATACAAGAAGAGCATGCTGATAAGTCAAGCTGTGGTCCTACCTGTTGCCTCCAGTCGACGGTGGGCGCCAGCACAGGACACTGGGGCAGGCTGCTGCTGCTGGTGGTGGGCGAGTACGAGTCGCCGCCCCCGGTCGCCACGGTGACCGTGCTGGACACGGCCTGAGCGCACGCTGCCGCCGCCGCCTGGTTGCTAGAACCCTGAGACAACACAAGCAACTGCGTCAACAATCACGTCCTACTTCTACTGCCGAGACCGAGGCACAGGACCATAGGCCTTGTTATTGTACAGCTTGAAGCATAAGTAAAAGTCTCTTTGCTACCTTGTCAATCCAGTCTATATTGCATATTATTCAACAGGTATCAAACGACTGAAGCAGACTTTTACTTATGCTTCAAGCACTACATTGCATGGTGTTGTGTGTTGATGTTTCTATATCAAGTGTTGACTGTTCATATACTCTACATATGACGGAAAATGAAAATAAATGAATAAATAAATAAATAAATAAAAATCAACATTCAGGGGGAGCCAAATTTTCACCCACTCATTGGGATTGAAAAATACATTATTGTTCAGTTGTATTTATTCAAAACGAAGTGTATTCAATATTATATACATTAGTAAATTGTGAGATGCAAGTATTGAACTAGGTGAACGCGTCATGTGTTTCCGCGTAGATGGATGAGCTAGAACATATCAACTTATCTTTGGATTGGTTGTTATATATTTATATATATACACCTTGAGATCCAAACAATTATGTCACTGCCATCTTCTTTCCTAATTAATTTCTATGATAGTAAAGAAAGCTTTGTTTTAATCGTTTCCACACCTGTTGCTTAGATTTATATGGTTTATTAATAGCTTTGAGTTACCGTATTTAAAAAAATTGAATTACATATTTTTTTACATCAAAACGGCCGATCTGATTGAACTAAAATTTCGGAATAAAGTGTATAATTATCATATTGAAATACCCTGGAAATTTGAGTTCTCTCAAAAGAAATATTTTTGATGAATTTTCTCCTCTGGCTTATTCTTATGGGATTTTTCAAAATTTTGAAATGAGTTTTCCTCAGAAGTGGTTCTACCGATTGCGCCTCAAAGCTATACAGTATCGAGTTAGATAAGGACACTTGTGTATGCCAAGTTTCAACTGATTCTGAATTTCCGTTTGACCTGTGGAGCGCGAACAAAAAAAAAAAAATGATGAAAAAAACAGGCACTTTTTTTCGGGTATGGTGAAATTGAGTCTTCGCTTCGCTCATCCAAAAACAATGCTCAAAAAATGTTATTAAATATATGTATTTGATGATAAATTGCATTAATGAGAGTGAATGGAGGAATGGGGGAAGGAACCTCGACACGGCCATAACCAAGACGCAGGGTCGATTAAAAAAAAAATCGCCCAATGGTTATTAGATTTTTGGTGTGATTGATCAAAATGACCTGAAGACAGTAATTTTTTCTCATGTAGGGTATACACATAAACAGGGAGATATTCCTTGCCCGTCGCACCACAGACAACAGCACCTGGTCGAACGGCACCACCACTCATGCTAGGGTATAGGGATCGCACGAGTGGTACAGGTGGAAGAGCCGGGTCGTCAAGAGGATGCTCGTCATTGGCTGGAAGACCCACAGCTGGGGAGATGGCGAGGTACGAACCCACACCCAATCACAGTCTTCAGGTCTTCTGTTGACTCATTCATTTGATATTATGGGGTGGTGGAATCGCCCTTGTGAACGGTTCTACCTCGTCATCCTTGGATGTAAGTCGGAAACAATGACTTCAGGCAACGCCTGCGCACAACAATGTCACCTTCTTATGTTATGATGAGGAATGTTGGTATCACTGAATCGTGGCCACGTTACTCAGGAGCTACAGATGAGCGGATGATTACACAAGACTCAGCCGACTCCAGCTCCAGTTTCCAAGGTGACGACTCGACTGGGCGAGTCTGTAAGATGACTCCTGTGAGATGAGATGAAGGGATGCTGTGGGGTCAGGCGATCGCGTGGCTAGAGACACGGATCCCTCGCAGGACAATACGAGGGGAGGGGAGGGGGGGAGATATATATTAGATGGCGACACATATTAGAGTGGGTCGGATCGATGTCGCCCACAATACGCCAGGGCCGGTGTGTGGAGAATATACTCAGAGTATATTTCGCAGATAAACTCGTGGGCAACGAAGAGGGTTGTTAAACAAGTGAATAAATGTGGAATACAAGTTTGGTGCCGCCCTTGGTGGCTCAGTCAGCTGAGGCACCGCTTCAGAAACTGAAGTCACCGTTGGGCGTGAGTTTTTGTCTAGTGAACTGTCACACATCATCGCGTCAGTTTTATTCACCTGCTCATTCGTAACACCTAATAATACGACCTTTCACCTCATCACCCCATCATCCCATATATCATTCACAGACGCCAATAGATCGTAGTCATCAGTAGAGTGCGACGTTACGCTCGAAATAAATGAAAAAAACGTAGGAAGATGTTCTAGTTTGTTTGTTCCTCATAGGCATTATAAGAATCAAGGAGAAGCCCGAATGCTCACGCGAGCGAGTGTGTGTGTGTGTGTGTGTGTGTGTGTAGGCGTTAAACCAGGCTAATATCGAACATCAGCCGCCAATCAATATGGAGACGTGGCTACATACACACATCTGGGGGCGCATTCCGCTACGATATAATCCGGTTCTAGCCGACTACTTCCGGTTCATCAATACACTTCCGACACAGGTCCAAGTCGAGACTGGAGTCATCCCGTACGGGAATATGCCCCGTGGGTGTTAAGCTGCACAGATAAGAGAGAGAGAGAGAGAGAGAGAGAGAGAGAGAGAGAGAGAGAGAGAGAGAGAGAGAGAGAGAGAGAGAGAGAGAGAGAGAGAGAGAGAGAGAGAGAGAGAGAGAGAGAGAGAGAGAGAGAGAGAGAGAGAGAGAGAGAGAGAGAGAGAGAATGGGAGAATCACACAGGTGTGCCGCAAGAACCTGGATGAAACCGCTGTAAACAATCACAACAGGGAAAATGGAAAAAGGGGAAAATGACGGGAATTGAGGACCTTATTCCGGGATATAAATACAAGATGACTCTTCCGAACTGGGCCGAGTGGTTAATACACTGAACCGTCATTCAGGAGTCCGGGGTTCGATTCCCGCCATGGTCGACCATCCCGACAGGTTTTTCCGTGGTTTTCCTCCGAATAAATGAATAAATGGATGAATGCTGAATTCAAGGTGAGGGGGTCGGAGAAAATCTTTGAACACTTTATTTCTTTATTTATAGTTTTTAGTAGTTTTTTATTTATAGTATTTACAGTTTTTAGTGACAACGAGGTCATTTTACACCGTATAATCAACAATTGGGCCAATAAAAGTGATATATTATGCTTCTCAAGATAGACCTATCTATAAGAAGTATGTATTAAAACACAGGCGCGGGCGGTGTAGAGTCGGAGCCTAACCAAACACACCGGTACAGCGTGTCGTCAAAACCAAGATAATTATTTTCTTTCTTCTTTTAATAATATCGAAACTTGATACAAAATCATTGTTACCCAATTAAGGCTATGGAAGGGCGATCTTACCACCCCATTTTGATTATTTAAAACCAATGAACTCCAACACCAGACTGCGCTGTCTCTGACCATAAATATAAATGAAAAATAAATTGTACAATTTGAAGAGGAACCTTGCGTGACCTTTCCACTGAACGCCGCCATGTTGGATTCCTCCCCACATTCTGACAAGTGCAATGCGGGGCTATTCTTACGCCGGGTGCGTTGTCGGCTAGGTACGCACTTTCCACGCGACACCACGGCTATATTTACCGGTGCTCACATCACATCAGTTCATGTGCCAGACGTCATTTCTTTCTTTCAACTGTATACTGGTCCTAGTCCGATCTTAAGGCTACTTTACATCGCACAACTCATGAGTAAAACATGCAGGGAACGGTCAAAAACAGGACAAAAAGCGCCAATGCAGGCCTTTGGCTCCCAACACATGGTGAGTAAACGGTGGGACCAATCAGTCTAATTATTTTTGCAATGAAACCACATTGAGTATATCTGTGCCTCTACGTTCATTAAAAATCAAAATTTTCTATTAAATTACTCTGAAAAAATCGTAAAAACAATGAGAAACAGGTAGAAATATGTTGATTTTTTACAATTATTTTGAAAGGGTTGAAAACATACCACGAACTAAAGCTCTTCGTACGAGCACGTATTGAATACTAGTGATCATCTAACCGGAGACTGTCAGTCAATACGAGGATTGGTTTTCCGTTGCCAACTTGGGCCCTGGACGTCTGCAATGTAAGCCGGTAGGGAATTCTAATACTCGAGAAACACAGATAATTATAATAGCTTCAAGATGATATAAGTTCCAACTATATAACTCATGTCGCATAACAGCTGTCAAGCGTATACAGATGAAAAAAAAACATTTTTTAGCTGTATACGCTTGAGTCTGGACAGCCACACGACATGACTTGAATAGTTGAATTATATTATCTTGAAGCTATTATAATTATCTGTGTTTCTCGCGTATTATAATTTTATTATAGTTTCCGTCAATACTGGGATGGTTCCTTAACAACAGGCCACGACCGACTCCTTCCCGCTACCCAAAAACACCTGATAAAATAACCTTTCATCTCACCATCCCATCATCTCATTCATCATCCACCGACGCCAATAGATCGTAGTCATCGGTACAGAGCGACATTAAAACCCAATATAAATGAATAAAGTTTGTTTGAAGGTAAGTTTAGTTGATTGAGGTTACTGACCCTGTTCCCGAGGAAACGCGCCTCCAGCAGTTCCTGCTTCCGGGGGTCGAGCGCCGGCTGGAAGTGCTGCTGCTCCAACTTGACGGCGGGCGCCAAGGTCGCGGTGCCGCCCCCTCCACCTCCACCGCCGCCGCCGCCGCCGCCTGCAATGCACGCGGTATCGTATACTATACACACATCATCATCATCAACCGCTGCGGCCGTCGGACCGCTACCGCCGCCGCCGCCCGCTGCCGCCGCCGCCCCCGCCGCGGCGCCGCGCACCATCGCCGTCATTGCGTGGGGATGTCGCCGCTGACGCCGCTGACGTCGTCGCTGTCGCCGCTGTGGCTGGACACGCACCTGCGAACACACACCAGCCACGACGCGCTCAGTACCTTGGCAATCCAGGCGTCGGCACGTGACCCCCGACCACGTGGGCGGCGGGACGAGGAGACAGGGACGCGGGAACAGCCAGGAGCACGATGTGGTGACACCAACATACTTGATTACCGGTATAATATAAAGGTGTTCCGACTCACATACTGACAACATGGAAGGCATTTGTGGTTTCTTGTGGTCAGTTCAGAGCCAAAGGTCCCGACTGCCTGTCGCGATTTAGCGGATTTCCTTGTGAATTAGATGTAGATTTGGATGGCTAGGGTACCAGTGACATTGTATATAGCATTGCTGATCGTGTATAGCTCGATATAAAAGCGGAAGTTGCGCTACGAGCAATCGGGACCCTGGTCTCTGATTTCTACCCCGGAAATATTCACTTTGGAGACGCGAGTCGCCGCCTTCTTTATGTTATATGATGAAGTGTGTTGGTATCACTGTGCCGTGGCAGAGGTGAGGTAGAGTCGGGAGGAGCGGGACGATGGAGGCCACGTGGTTATTGGAGAGGAGCGGGACGATGGAGGCCACAAGGTTATTGGAGAGGAGCGGGACGATGGAGGTCACGTGATTATTGGAGAGGAGCGGGACGATGGAGGCCACAAGGTTATTGGAGAGGAGCGGGACGATGGAGGCCACAAGGTTATTGGAGAGGAGCGGGACGATGGAGGCCACAAGGTTATTGGAGAGGAGCGGGACGATGGAGGCCACAAGGTTATTGGAGAGGAGCGGGACGATGGAGGTCACGTGATTATTGGAGAGGAGCGGGACGATGGAGGCCACGTGGTTATTGGAGAGGAGCGGGACGATGGAGGCCACGTGGTTATTGGAGGAGCGGGACGATGAACAGCGTATACCGGAATAAAGTCGACTCGGTCGTGTGACATGGACTTCGGGGTACTTTCCAATGGAATGTGGTTAGGGTTCAGGTATGGCTGGTTACCCACACCTGTCATACAACCGAGTAGACTTTATTCCAGTATACGCTCTTCAGGCGCCCTGACAGGAGATGGGGATGCAGGTGCACAGTATGTAATGGAGTCGGGATCGGTAGTTGAGTGTTAGGGTTTGAAGACGCGTCGACAGCGAGGTCATTTAGCGCCTGTGTTCATGTCGGTGTACTCTGCCATGGTTGTCAACGCTTGTGGATGTTTCAAGCACATGGAGGGAGTAGGGGAGAGAGAGACAAGTAAGAGACGATGATACAGTCGAGAGAAACAAGAAGATGGAAGGTGACGGGAGAGGAGATGGAGATGCAGGAGCAGGCACGAAGAGGGGCGAGGCAGGAGTGTCGAGTGTTTAGAGGGGAGGACGAGACTGAGCGGGATGAGTTGAACTAGAGACGAGATCAGGACCCTTACCGTGACCGCCACTTGAGATAACGTCCTAGGCCTAGCTAGCTCCATGAGGCTAGAGCTTTCATTGATTGATGTTCACTAGAAGAGCCAAGTACCATGGCAACATGTCCAGTTCTAGTTCATTCCCATTGTTGTAAGAACGAAATATCAGCCCTGCTCTTGAGGTGGGCTACAAAATATATCAGGTTTCTGGGATCTGAGAGATAGTGGCTCTGTTCAATTTTCTTTTTTTAGGGTTTAATCTGTCTTAACTAAAGGTGTGTAATAATGTAAATTATGTACATAAGTGTAACGAATGTGAAAAATGAAAACTGTTCATTTCTTAAAACTGTCGTTCCTTATATATTATGTATAAAATAAAATGATTCTTGAATTGAATTGTTATCATCTTGTATTGTCATGGTATTTATCTCTCCTAGTAAACGCTATCCAATGAAAGTCCTGGTATCTTGGAGCTAGCCAGGCCTGGGACGTTATTTCAAGAGGCAGTCGCGGTGAGGGCCCACGAGTGAGAAAAATACAAAGCACAATGAGCTAAGTACATGACGATTATTGTTGGCTTAACGATCCCACCAACACCTGGGTTATGCGGGGGTACGAAATGAGCGGCGATTATGCAACTATGATGTGATGATAAGGGGCGCTTACAAAAACCCACGCCTCACGCGGGACTCGAACCCACGCTTAATAGTGACTTTGGTATCTGAAGCGGTGCCTCAGCTGACCGAGCTACTGAGGGTGGCAAGAGCGAAGTACAGTAGTTGAACAACAGATGGTGGTTGGTGGAAGGTGTAGAAATGGCGGATAATAGGTTCAGAAAGGGAAGAAGATATCAAGAAGCAATGAATGGCCAGGGGATCGGAGGGAGGGGGGAGAGGGGGGAGGGGGGAGGACATTCATGGCCTCACAACTCTCTCGTGTTGTTCGACATAGCAAACATCACGTGAAAGAATAAAAGATTGAAGTGAGCAAAGAGAGACCAAAAAATGGCAGTGCACCGAAAGAGTCCATGGTCGGGCCGCGTTTTGAAGCAAAGGAATTTTTAAACATCATTTTCAGGTTCAGTAAAGTGGGGTGACTTTGACCCACTGGTGTGACTTTGCCCTTTTGTTGGAAAAAGTTTCGAACTGCTACAAATGAGAAAGTTTTGATTTTATCGTATCTATTTTGATACGTTTTTTTATTTTGATACGTATCTATTGAGATACAGAAAAAATGGATACGATAAAATTAAAACTTTTTCATTTGTAGCGATTTGAAACTTTTTCCAACAAAAGGGCAAAGTCACATAGTCACCCCACTTTACCGGTACCTAAAATGATATTTTGTCTGATTTTAAATAAAGATAAAGATATTACAATGTTCAATGTTTTTGGGAGTTGTGAATACTTTAATAGAATAAGTCAGAATAACCATTTTTTCACCAACGTCGAAATCATGCTATACAATCATTGTTTCCCTATTGAAGGCTAGAGATGAATTATTGAGTCCGTTTAGAAGCGGCACTTCTTGGTTGTTCCAAGACCTCGAGGCGATCTCGTCACCCAATAACTAGCAATAGATGAAACAATTGATGCAATTAATATCAAAATATGTTGTGATTTGAGCCGAACTACAATTTCAAGTCATTGCATTGATTACAATTTTTTTTTTTTACAATACAAGTCCCGAAATGCTCAAAGAAATTACTCTTGTGACTAAATTCCCTGATTGGGGTGGTAAGATCGCCCTTGTGGTGCCCCGTTCAAACGATCCTAAACTTTCATCCTTTACCTTCTTTGAGAAACAATAACTTTGCGACAAGTTTCCGATGTTGATAAGAAAACAAAATAAAAATCCTGAAAGAAATAAGTGTCTTTCAGTGACCCAAGTTGAAAAAGGGCTTGTGAGGGTTGAATATCATGGAGGTTGTGGACAGAATCACGGGCACAGCCGATCATCTCAGAGGTGTACACAGAATGGCACACGAAAGGTTAGTATCAAGCTACGACCCATGCAGCAGGCATCCCACGCGCCTAACGACGCATCTTCCACCGGCACACAACCTAAACACACCCAAGCCTGGACATAAACATAAGCCAGGAGATATTAGGTCGGCGAAACATTCATATATATTACCGAAATACGTTACCGAAATAATCGTCGACAGCTAGAAAATGTGTTTTTATTCAGCTTCTACTGGGATGGTTCCTTAAGAGTCCACGGGAGCCGATTCAGCGAAACATCAGTTTTTTGGTGATAACTTTTGAACGTTATGAGATATCAAAATACTAATTTGCGAGTCCCACAGATAATTAGACGAGCTTTAGCGAGGATTCAATTTCACGTACTGAAAAAAATTGGTGTTCGTTTTTTTTTCATGTTTTTTTTGTCGGTTCTCCACAGGTCAAACGGCTACAGCTATCAACTTTTTCTCGTTATGGTTCCACATCCAACTTAGATCTGTATAGTTTTGTGGCATTATCGGGTGATAACTTTTATTTTTATGAATTTTAGTAATTTCAAAAATACCCATTAGAATAACACGGCGGGAAAAAAATAGAAATATTTTTATTTAAAAAAAAATGAAATTTTGTGTGGAGTTGAATTACATCTTGATACACATTTCTGGAAATGCTCAGCTTGATCGGGTCAGCCATTATGAAGAAAATACATAAAATGTGCTAAATTGGTAGCACTCGAAGCAGTTTTTACCCATTTATAACTTGAATGTCACCCAATTGGCGAATTTAGGCAGAAGTTTGGCAAAGAAGTCGACATACTATTACTTTCCGCTCATCCAACAATGCGTATTCAGCGTTTTCCTAGTTTTACCTCAACATTATTGTACAATAGATATTTATTCATCACTACTTGGCCCGTAGCTCCTTCGTGAGATAGATGTGATGACGAAGTCGAGACAACGAATGAGGAATCGTATTTGCGTGTCTACAATCTACACTACAGTATGACGATCGAGGGTAGTATAGGATTCTTTATTTAATATTGTATTAGAGGGTAGGCGAGAAGCTGGTAGACCACGAGGAAGATGCAGAGATCAGATAAGTGAGAGTGTAAGGAGAAGAGGAGGTATATGGGAGGATGTGGAAGAGGGAAGATTGTGGGAAGAACGGAAAGCATGGCGAATACTAATAGAGATGGAAGAAGAAAGTGAAGAAGAGGAAGAGGATGAAGAGGAAGATGCGACAGGATTGGCCAGCCGGCATTATTTAAGAGGCCCTAGATGATGGTATTTTGACAGCCCCCAACCTGACTTGTTGAAACCGGGCGAAACATATTTATTATTTATTGTCGATCAAAATCGAGTAATTTTACGGAAATCTTTCGAAAAATCCCGGGTAATAATCTCGTGAATGGGAATTAATCGTCTTTGTGGTCTCCAAAACATTCGTTTTCTTGTGAAGGGGTTTCGATTGACTAACACAGGCCGATGCCGCGTGATCCTGGTGGGTCTGTTGCATGGGTGGAGGCGCCGGGTTTCGGCCGAGGGAAGCCCCAAGAGGACGGGGTGCTCGAGGCACGCAACACCCCGACAATCTCGAGGGGTTAACAACTCCTCGAATCAAGTGTGCACTTAAGAGGGGGAAAAAATCACTTGAAATAAAATGAAACCAAAAAAAAATCACAAGAATCAAAGGGGATCACTCGAGCTGAGAAAAATTAATAGAAGAAAAAAACAACACAGGAATAAAAAAAAGCACAAGGAAATACCCCAAAAATCATTCCAAATCGGAAAAATCAATGAAATGAAAAAAGAGGAATAAAAAATTGAGTTTAATCACAAAAAGCCTCAAACAGAATCGCTCGAGATCAGAAAAATCAACGAAACGAATAAAAAAAAACTTTATTCTTAAAAAATGACTCGAAAACAAAAATCATACGAAAGTCAGTAAACAATTATTTGTGATTCCGGATTAAAATCAGATGTAGGTACATCAGAATGTCAAATGTCAATCCCTCGTACAATCAGCTGAGCTAGATAACCAGCAGAGACGGTGTGCGGCTTCAACCGTCAGTAAAAGTCTCTTTTCCACTCGGCTAAACCAGGTGACTTGTGATATGCAGTGAACGGGAGTCAATTTAGCGAAATATTACTTCTTCCAGGATAACTTTCGAGCGGTGTAAATATTCCAGCTATAAACATGTGAAAAATATGCGATATAAAGAAGAAAAGTTTTTACTCACACCACTTGAACATGTCAAAATATCTGTGATTCCCCGATATTAGAATTTTGATATATTACACCGTTCATATGTTATCAAAATAACGATATTTCGCTAAGCCGACCTCCATACACTCTGTAAGAGTTCACAGGAGTTATCACCAAAAAACTAGTATTTCTCTAAATCGACTCCCGTGGACTCTTAAAGACTTGAAAATGCACTTATTCAAACCTTTCGAGAGCTTTTTCAAGAGCGTATATAAACCATAGAGGTTGGTATAAATGTTGAACAAACTAAACGTTCAACGTCGTAATAGATACCATGTTCAACATTAAATTGACATTGTACTCTAGGTTTATTATGTCTTACACGGAAGATCATAAGAGATACTATACCGTATGTATCTTTCAAGTTTGATGGCCGTATAACACTATAAGGGTTCATACATCCCACTAATTTAGCGCCAACATAAACCATACAGTATAGCAAAACAGTTCCTATAGTTTTAACAGTTCCTATAGTAATTTTAGAAATCTTGTTGACAAGGTGTTGTTATAAACCTGCTTTTTGTTGTTTATCTTGTGTTCGTAATGTATTGTATATGTATTTATTATATTGCACTTGTGGGGTTTCGACCCCGTTGTTAATAAAGAATTAATAATAATAACTTTACGTTTGCACATATTGTATAGTGAACTGCTTTACACCATTCAGAGAAGTATCGTATAAAATACTAATATTATAATAATTATGATATAATTATAATTATTATTATAATTATAATTATAATTACATGTAATATTATGGTCGCACCATAATAAACAATGGTACATGTTATTTCTACGCGAGGTAAAAATCAATGATAACATATCGAGTGTTATTGTTGAATTCAATTTTCAATCCATTGAATATTTTCAATGCAAATTTATTGAAATTTTTAATGAAAATTCCCAGTTCATTGAGAATTGTTTGAATATAATGGAATTAAATGAATTTATTTTATTTATCTTCAAATTAATGATTTCTAAAGAACAATAGTTGGATTTCATTCAATTTATTGGAAAATTTCAATGAAAATTTCCGATTTCAAAAAAAAAATCGATTAGGTCATTTTCAAAGGACTTTTCCAACAGAACAGTAGTTAGGGGTACTGACCCCAGCTACAGATAATCGCCGAGAAGTTTACACATTTAGCAAGGATCTATAAATGTTCAAAAACTTCGAAAAGCCAGCTATTATCTTATCTAGGCCCTACTCATTAAGGGCCTTGACAATTTTGTAAGTAAATGCACCTTCAATGTGATGGTTCAACAAATCGTTTTAGTACCACCAAGAGTGTATTAAAACTCCAGTTCAACAACTTATATGACACAAAAAATAATTTTTGAAAAAATAAAAATTTCAAATTTCAAATTTCAACGAAAAAAATGTTCATGAAAATTCACATTCCTACATAGGCCTACAAAACAAGTGATCTTTCCACCTTCTCTAATTAGCATCCTCGACTTATATTGTCTACATCGGATAATGTATTTGATAATTTTCCAACTTTCCAAACACGTTGGTCAAATTTGGAAATAAAAAATTATCATTATTATTTTTATTATTATTAATTCTGTATCACACGCGGTTCAAGTTGTATATATGTGAAATACCCTGGCGGGAACTTTTAGCCCTATGGAGACTGGGGACGCCTTGAAGTTTCTACCGTAAGTCGGTCTTGCATGTTTGCTTGTTTGGATTGTAACCGAACAGAGCAGTCGATCCTTCATACTTTGTTGACAACACGGAAACAAACAACATTCAACACACAATACAATGTAATAGAGATCGAGGTCAAAGGTTACCAGTTCAGAAGTCGGTAACAATGGAAAACACTACAGCAACGAGTTAATAACGAACGTGAAATAACTGGAAAATGGATTAGTATGTTCATTTCCTACAATACTGCCCTGACGAATAAAATCATCTTTCGAAATAAATCTATAAATCGAGAATAAATTAGGATTTTGTTATCATTTATATTGAGTTTAACGATCAACTGTAACGATGACAAAGCTGTTTTGTATTTGATGATGAATGGGATGATGGAATGATGGTTCATTTCATCCCATGTTGGTACGAAGCGGTTGTCTTTCTCTGAAGAAACAATGACAGTATAGGTCTAATAAAACCATTACTATTACCACATTATTACTACACTAAAACCTTTTTTGTTTGATAACATCGAAAGTTGATACAAAATCATCGTTCCCGAATTAAGGCTGTGGATGAAAGATAGGATTGTTTGGACGGGGTACCACAAGGGCGATCTTACCACCCCATTTTGATTATTTATAAACAACCAATGAACTACCAATAAAATACTGATATTTCAAGAAAAATATTAAACTATCGGATTTGAAACGAAAGGGGTATAAAAAAGCCCACACAAGTACCAATAATTTACCATAGACATGGGGCAATTTCAACTTCATCTCATCAGAAGAAAAAAAATCGCATTCTTTATTAAAATTCTTTGCATGTTCATAGACAACTGTCTGCAGAACTGCTCAAGCGTCTGTTACATGGAACAATCACACTGTGCTTGACAATATTTCGACCAGATCAATAAAGACCCTCTCCGACAGACCGACTTAAATACTTGGGTCCGCTACAGTTCAAGGTTCCGAGCGACCGTCCCCCCTATCACACACCACTAGCGCACGGGTGGTTCGCTCTTCTTCTTTCGTTCAAACAAGTATGTATGTGTGTATATATATATATATATATATATATATATATATATATATATATATATATATATATATATATATATATATATATATATATATATATATATATATATATATATATATATATATATATATATATATATATATATATATATGTATATATACATGCAATTTATTGAGTGTTTTGACCTAATTCCACGACTTACTTCAGTTATTGCATTGACAATCCTCCCCCTACCAGTTTTAACTGTAATAGTGTGGGACACGCGGCAAGTTGTTGCAACAGTCTTTTGAAATGGTACGATGTCCCACCGTGTTATTATTAATCAGCTGGTATAGTAAAAATGAATATGTTACCAACAAATTACAGGCTATGGATTCAGAGAATAATAATAACCGATTTCGAGTCTTTTATTGGCTTTGTAAAAATAGTTTGAAGTCTGCATTGAAGTCGGTTTAGCAGATTAACAGATTTTGGTGATAACTTTTGGACGGAATGAGATATCAAAATTCTGGTACGGATAGAAATTTTGAAATACTATACAGATATTTTTAATACCTCCAAGATGAAATGTGTGTTTTTTTTTTTAATAACATCAAAACTTGATACAAAATCATTGTTCCCCATTAAGGCTGTGGAGAAAGGTAGGATCGTTTAGTAGGAGCACCACAAGGGCGATCTTACCACCCCATTTTAATTATTTGAAACCAATGAACTTCAACATCAGGACTGCGCTGTCTGTGACCATAACTTCCGCCGCAGATGAAAGTCTTTCAGTTTCCGAAAGTCCGGAACACATTATGAGTAAATTTGTCAATTGTAAGTCAATTATGCGATTTGAGTTGAACAGTTTTCACGTAACCAAAGTCATATCACATGGTGGATACCAGGACAACCACAAGGAGACAGCAATGAAGAACGGAAGGAAGGAAATGGGTAATAGTGGAAACACTGCAGCCTCGTTTCACTCATCCAGCCACTATACAACTATCGATTTCCTTCACATGCCGCCGTCAAGTGTGTATCTGTATGTAGCCAGCCTCTCTCATCAGGCCCGCCAAGATCGAGGTCAGAGTGCAAGCAAGCAAGTGGCAGTGCCCCCCCCTCCCCCCAGACCTTGCCACGCCTAGACGGTGACAGGTGGCGCCCGACGTGGGGCACACCGCATTATTCATGCGAGGGAGGAAAGGGGGATGTTTTTTTTCATATATTGAAATGGGGTGGTAAGATCGCCCTTGTGGTTCCCCGTCCAAACGATCCTACTTTTCATCCATAGCCTTAATTGGGGAACAATGATTTTGTATCAAGTTTTGATGTTACTAGAAAAAAAAAAAATATATATATATATATATATATATATATATATATATATATATATATATATATATATATTGGGTTTTAACGACGCACTTTAGGCCTACTGATGGCTACGATCTATTGGCGTCGGTGGAGGATGAATGAGATGGTGGGATGATGAGATGAAAGGTTATTTTTATAGGTGAGAAGGATGGTGGGAAGGAGTCGGTCGTGGCCTGTTGTTGAGCCATCCCAGTAATGACCTGAACGACTGAGGAAAACCACGAAAAACCCGTCAGGATGGTCGACCATGGCGGGAATCGAACCCCGGTCTCGATCTCTCACACCACCGTACCCGGTAGCGAGATTTAAATCTCGCTTCCAGAAGAATTCTTCTAGAAGTCGGTTTTAAATCAAATGGTACTAAAAACAATCATTAATAATCACAACATTCGAGTAGGTACATATTTTTGTTTTTTACGTGGACAAATTGGAAAAAAATAAATCTTCACCATAATCCTGCGCTCGAGACAACATTCAATGGTTATTTTGCTTTGAAAGTTACTGCGTCGGGAGTCGAACCATGGACCCCAAGCATGTGAAGGAGCGATACTAACAATAGCGCCACAGTGATGCTCCGAATACTACTAATTGATATATAATATCGTACCTCGGGTCGGTAACCGAGTCATGACGTCACTTATCCTGGCGTTCCCATTGGTCACTTTTAGTCCCATTTAGAAACCGACCTGGAGAAAAACTCTTGCTACCCGGTAGTTCTTTCATTTCGTGCCGAGTTATGGAATAAGGGCGTAACGAGCATCAAACGTCTGTAGGGGGGGGGGGATACGACGTGATATTGATCCGCGACTTCGGATCGACTGTTTGCACAACATTTAATTAAATATCTCTCTTAATTGAATCCTCTGATTGACAGGCTAGCCAGACTGTTAATAATGCTGTAGTTCAAGTGCTTGTAGCGTTCGTATCATAATGAAATTAACAGTCGGTTACAAACTATTGGTCAAGCGTTAATTAGCTAACTGTTGGTTAAGGTCCCCATACATAATCATGGACGGTGAAGTAAAACGCTGATTGTTGTTTGATCCTCTAACTGACGGCTCGTAAAACCGGGTATAAGTAACTTTGAAGAATTTTACATTCCACTGCATTGTTAATACACACATTATTTTGTTCACATTTTATATACATATATATTTCAATTTTTTTTCAATACATATTTTCAACATTTCAATTTTCAATTTTTCAATTTTTTTTTTTAAATTGTTCAAATTTTTTCAATTTCAATTTTCAACATGTTTTTTATTCTCATTGATAATATTAGGCTACATGACAAATATAAAATAGAATTGCAGCACATGAAGAAGTATAACAAAATAACTATACATATGATATACCGGTAATTTAAGAAAAATAAAGAAAAACTGCAATGAATGCGCAAAAAGTCGATTAAATAATAAGAAGCCATATTATATATCTTCAATATATATAAAAATATATATAACGGACTTTATACAAAAATAAAATCAAGTTTTCTGGTTTTGAAACTGAAAAAATTCCCAACAATGGACAAGTTATAGGCTTGTATGAAAGTATTATAACTTTATTCAATACGTTCGAAAATTTGAAGAGCAAAAGAATTGGCAAACGTAATATGTTCAATGTTTTTGGTCAAATCATGAGTGATTTGCTGGATTTTTTCAGACGAGCTTTAGCGAGGATTCAATTTGACATACTGAAAAAAATTGTTGTTCGTTTTTATGTTTTTTTGTCGGTTCTCCACAGGTCAAACGGCTACAGCTATCATTTTCAAACTTTTTCTCACTATGGTTCATTATCTAACTTAGATCTGTATAGTTTGGGGCAATATCGGATGTTAACTTTTTCTTTTATGAATTTTAGAAATTTCAAAAATACTCGTTAGAATAACACGGCGGAAAAAAAGGAAATATTTTCATTTTCCAAAAAATATGAAATTTTGGGTGAAGTTGAATTACATTTTGATACACATTTCTGAAAACTTTCAGCTGGATCGGGTGAGCCATTTTAAAGAAAAACCATAAAATGTGCTAAATTGGTACCACTCGAAGCTGTTTTTACCCATTTCTGAATTAAATGTCACCCAATTGGCGAATGTAGGCAAAAGTTTGGCCATAAAAGTCGACATACTATTACTATCCGCTCGTCTAACAACGCATATATGGCGTTTACCTAGTTTAATTACATCTTAAAATCCTGACGGGAATTTTTTAATATCACTTTTGTTCAGTTCTGTACTATCAACTGTGTACGGAGTATTTTCCAAATAATGTAGCGAGATTATTTTCTTCTAGTTTATGTAAGAACCGTTCTAATACTCGAGCCCGAGAAAGTGTTGAAGAAACAATATTTCTATAAACTTACACTATTGAGCATGTCATCAGATGATTATAATTTCCATAAGTCTTGCCGTTCTATCGATACAGATTTAATTAGAATTTCATACAATTTAGTAAAAACTTTCAGGCAACTAAATCTTTGATGATAATCAAACGGCAAGACTTATGAAAATTATGATCATCTGATGACATGCTCAATGGTGTTAACAATAACTTTGGCAAATTTCAAAACTCTACAATCATTTTTGTGGCATTCACGTATTTAGCGAGCGTTTTTCGTTATTTTGTCGGCACGCGGGAAAAACGGGAAAAAATATTTCGATTTTTTTTTTCATCATTTTAATATCAATTCCCTTCAATGGTCATGCATTAGTTGACTCAGAATCTAGTTATTAGTCAGAAGAAGAAATTCTCATCTTTAGATAGATGAGTATAGCCAATATCTCCAAAATCTCCAATATCTTGGACGCAATCGCTCCTGACCAAGTCACATGATCAAAGTGTTGTATAACTGCATGAATACATACGACTCGCGGGGTCGTCTCACCTAGCAGGCTATATTAGGAAACCAGGTCAACCCGGTATATATCAGAGGAAACTGGATAATGGAAAGTCAATAATTTCGATTATCAGTTTAGAAAACAATCTTAATATCTCGGATGAGTTGGTAGATTCTATTAGTGTAGACATGTTGAAAAGATCAGTATACACATTTCAAAGTCATTAATATTCAATTAATTAATTTTCATTTTCCCCTATTTTAAAACATATTTTTATAAATAAATCTTTATTAGACTATGTCATGGTATACATGATTGCCTTTTGACACAATAATAATCAAATACAAAATTAATGAAGTAGAAAAAACACACAATAATAATAAATCATACGTGAATGATTGATAAGAAAATGATTGTAGAAAATACTGAGAGATTAGTAAACAGTAGCCTGATATGAAAAAGAATTAGTAAAAACAGAGATGTGAAATTTTTTTTTTTCTTCAATAACATCGAAACTCGATATAAAAATAATATAAAAATGACGAATAATTATGATATGAATGTGAATAAACCTCAACATGGCTTATAAATGATGATTTATACCAAATTTCTCATTTTACTTCTTGGGCTTCAGGTTTTTGTTTTGTTACCATAATATCAAACACTTCTTCTCAATCCATCACCCACTTTCTATTATTCTATCTATTGATTAATAATACTATTAATAATAATTTAATAATAATATTAAACATAAGCAATACATAAAAGATACAAACAAAAAATATACAAAAAATAAAATTATCTTATGGCATTGTAACTTGACTTGTGAATGGCAGTCTTTATTGGAGATACATATATATCATCTTCATCAAAGATGATATATTATATTCATTAATTTTATTTATTTTATTGACTTTTTATCAAAGACTATATTTTCATATATCATATGAAACGGAATTGAATAATACAGCACGGGATGTGGAAAGTCACTCCCTGGTCCTCTTTTCTTCCCACGCCGTTCCCCGAGGATCGTCTGGAGAGCCGGGATCTATGCCAGACTGGGACGGGATCAAGTGTAAGTAAGAACTCGACTCCATCCTCCACAGGCTTTAGAGCATTACGCTATTCCTGCCAACATATTGTATACTTTTACCCAGGAAAAATGAAGGTGCGAACCACCTATGCGTCAATGGTGTGGGATAGGGGGGACGGTCGTTCGTAACCTTCGTCTTTTGTAAATATAATAATACGAATCTTTTTAGTATACGAGACGAGACGAGGTTTGTGCGCAGATAGTTTTTTATTCGTTTGATCCAAAAAACGTTAGTCCAGGATAAGATATGGGTATCGAGACGCGTGGCCGAGTGGTTAGCACACTGAACCGTCATTCGGGAGACTGCGGTTCGATTCCCGCCATGGTCGACCATCCTGACAGGGGTTTTTCGTAGTTTCCCTCTGTCGTTCAGGTTGATACTGGGATGGTTCCTTAACAAAAGGTCACAACCGACTCCTTCCCACTATCCAAAACACCTAATAAAATAACCTTTCATTTCATCATCCCATCATCTCATTCATCATCCACCGACGCCAAAAGATCGTAGCCAGCAGTATAGTGCGTCGTTAAACCCAATATAAAAAAATATTCACCCAACAGATTATAGCCATACACTGGTTTATAAATATACTATACAGAAAAAAAGAAGAGAAAAATCATCAGGAGTTACAGATCTTGATTCGATAGAGCAGAGCTCGTAAAAACATGTATTCATGACTATTATAACAGCTGTTTATGAATGTAGATTTTTTTTTTTTATTTATGAAAATGAAATTAATGTCAATTTCATCGCCACAGATTACGAAACGTCAGTGATATGGAATCGTAAAAGTTCGAAATAGAATCAAGTGAATGTGTTTAACCAGTTTTCACGGCCATAAATTCAAGCATACTTACTTATAGATAAGCACAACATGCCATGGTTAACATTGACTTGGGTTAAATAAATATATAGTAAATCAAGTCAGGTTTATGATGACTACTAGTTAGTTGATCGATACTCTAATGCATGATTGAATCTTTATTACCAGTGATAAAACTACGGGTTTGCGAGATTCCTTTTATTTTTAGATGAACGCGATTTTTCACAGGACGATAATATGTCCTTATTATATATACACGGACGTGGATGATAACATTATTATTATTTTTTTTTTTTTAATAACGTCGAAACTTGATACAAAATCATTGTTCCCCAATTAAGGCTATGGATGAAAGGTAGGATCGTTTGAACGTGGCACCACAAGGGCGATCTTACCACCCCGTTTTGATGAGATAAAAGTCTTTCAGTTTCCGAACGTCCGGAACAAATTATGACTGTTTCTGTGTTATGTATCCGGACACAAAACACACGAATGTTGATATCTTCCACTTTGAAGTAAGTATCTTACTATAAGTATCCCAATATAAATGAAAATAAAATGAACCAGTGTGCTTATATCTATCAGCACACTGGTCTGACACTAGATAACGGTGTAAACGCTCCCAGCCTCGCTAGATCAAGCCACACAAGTTGTTTGGGCCGACAACAAATTACAACCAATTGGAAACATTAATCGGCGATCAGCTCACGATGTACTGGCTACACTCTAATGCAAGAGGCTGGTGCCTGTGCATACACACCAACTGGCTACACTCTAATGCAAGAGGCTGGTGCCTGTGCATACACACCAACTGGCTACACTCTAATGCAAGAGGCTGGTGCCTGTGCATACACACCAACTGGCTACACTCTAATGCAAGAGGCTGGTGCCTGTGCATACACACCAACTGGCTACACTCTAATGCAAGAGGCTGGTGCCTGTGCATACACACCAACTGGCTACACTCTAATGCAAGAGGCTGGTGCCTGTACATACACACCAACTGGCTACACTCTAATGCAAGAGGCTGGTGCCTGTACAAGAGATACACACCAACATCACGAGTACAGTTGTGCGTATAGCGATTATACAGTGCATTTTGTCGTTTATTTCATTTTTTTTTTTTTTTATTGTCACAAATTGAATTATACAATAAAGTAATACAGTTTAAACTCTCGTCCACTAAGCCATAAATGGCTTATCTGTGGTTTAAACGATGAAAAACAAAACACTATTGATATCGGGTTTAACGACACATTGTACTGATGGATCTATTGGCGTCGGTGAACGATATATGAGATGATTGGATGAAAGGATGTTTTATCGGGTGTTTTGGGTGAAGGAGTCGGTCGTGGCCTGTTGTTAAAGGAACCAGCCCAGTGTTGACCTGAACGACAGAGGGAAACCACGACAAACCCCTGGCAGGATGGTCGACCATGGCGAGAATCGAATTCCGGGTCTCCTGAGCGACGGTTCAGTGTGCTAGCCACTCGACCACTCGTCAGTTCGTTTGTCTACATCGTGTTGAAATTGATTGATAATATCACTGCTGAAATAGATAGCTATATACGTGATGTATTGAAATCTTTCCTAACAAATTACCATTGTCGAGTGGTTCCTGCCAAACATGAGAATCGCATGAATATCAGCATACACATGTCAAGTGGTTAGAGTTCAGTTTCCAGCGGCCATCTCACTCCTACTCATCTCTTCTTACGGCTAATTCTATATGATTACAGTCCAAGCGCCCGTCCTCCTCCGCCATACACCATGGCAAGAAGGTTCCGAGCGACCGTCCCCCCTATCCCACACCATTAGCGCACGGGTGGTTCGAGCCTTCATCTCTCGTCAATACAAGTATGTATATGTATACACAAGATATGAAGGTTCCGATCGACAGTTTTCCCTATTCCACATCACTAGCGCACGGATGTTCGCGCCTTCATTTCTCGTCAATACAAGTACATGTAAATTGAATCCACGGATATGAAGGTTCCGAGCGACTGTCTCCCCTATCCCACACCACTGGCGCACGGAGGTTCGCGCCTTCTCTTCTCGTCAATACAAGTATACGTATATTGAATCCACGGATAAGGTTCCGAGCGACCGTCCTCCCTATTCCTCACCACTAGCGCACGGGTGGTTCGAGCCTTCATCTCTCGAGGATAGTATAAACACTTGTTTCCAGAAGAGATGGAGGTTCCGAGCGTCCAGGCGCACGGTTGGTTCGCGTCATCCCTCTTGAATGTGAGTGTATACGTATACATAACACAGCTATATAACGGTAGCAAAGTTTCACAGGCAGCCATTACATGCAAATGGCTTCAGATTGTACGAATAGAAATGATACTATCCACGTATAGCAAGTTCATCAAGTCAATATTTGTTTATAGCAAACAGATTAAAAAGTCGGTTAGGTTAGGTTAGGTTAGGGTCGTCTAACTTGTCATTGGGGGACATGACTGCGTGTTAATGAATATCAATAACAATAGATATTGCCCGCCCTCGGTAGCTCGGTCAGCTGAGGCACCGCTTCAGAAACTGTAAACCCTCCTTTCACTTATCATCACGTCATAGTTTCACCATCACCTGCTCATTCGTACCCCCGTATAACCTAGCTGTTGGTGGGGTCGTAAAGCAGACAATATTCATCAGTAGATATCGAGATATTGATATATTGTATACAGGTATTAGCTTACAAAGACTAAAGTCTGTAAAAACATATCAACACATTTGTGTGATGCTATTGAACACAATGACTGAGACGAGTGGTCAAGTGGCTAGCCCACTGAACCGTCATTCAGAAAACCAGGGTTCGATTTCCGCCATGGGCGACCATCCCACTCCGGTTTTTCGCAGTTTCCCTCTGTCGTTCATGTCAATACTGGGATGGTTCCTCAACAACAAGTAATTGTGTTTCTAAATCGTAAATCTCGCCCTTGACAACCACTAACTCTCAGAATACCACAACTATACTCATCTAAATGTGAAATTCGTGTCTGTCAAGTTGGCAGAAGACCTTCTCCTTTTGCAGATACAGGTATATATCGACAAGAAAGTGGTCCCAACCTTGCGTCTCGCCAAATTGTCGAGTCTCCACGCGAGATGACGGTTCCGAGCGACCGTCCCCCCTATCGCACACCACAGGCGCGCGGGTGATTCGCGTCTACTACAGTGGCCTGCATACGTTCAGGAATGACTATCAATTATTGTTAGCCTACATAATTATCAATACGGTAGCAAACGATGTTCGGACACCATTTGTAGACACTGTATATAGTCTGTGCACACGAATAGTTTACAATAAATTAACACGTCGAGTGGTAAGAATAACAAATCAGTGTTGTTACCATTAAGTTTATGTTGCCTTTGAGTTGCCTTCAAGTTTATGTTGCCTTTAAGTTCAAGTTTCCTTCAAGTTTACGAATTGGCTTCGGGTCATGAAAATCTTGTGGGTCATGAAAATCTTGTTTTTTTGTGGTGGTTCCTAGGTAAAGAAAAACTTGACACGCGGAAATTCGAGGGAAATTAAAAGGTTGGTTTGCTTAGATTAGGTCAGTTATATTGTATGAATTTACGTTGATTTAGTTTTTCAGGTTATTCGGGGTTCGATTCCAGCCATGGTCGACGAGCCTAACAGAAGTTTATCGTGGTTTCTCTCTGTCGTTAGGGTAGATAATTGGATGGTTCCGTAAGAACAGACCACGACCACATCTCACCGTCGCCATTTTGTCTATTCATTTTGGGTTAAACGACGCACTCTACTGATGAGTACGATATATTGGTGTCGGTGAATAATATACGAGATGATGGGTTGAAAGGTTATTTTAATAGGTGTTATTGGATAGTGGGAAGGAGTCGGTCGTGGCCTGTCGTTGAGGAACCATCCAATTATTTACCCTAACGACAGCGGGAAACCACGGGAAAACACTGTCAGGATGGTCGTTTATGGCCTATTTCGAGTGATCATATCAACCAATCACAATTTACTTGTTAGTTCCCAGTTTGCTCGCTGCATCGCTATTGTAACTACTGTTAGCAATCTTATTACTTGGACAGATAGCGTGTTCATACTATAGTTTGTGTATATATCCATCCACAGAAGAAGGTACCGAGCGACCGTCCCCCGTATCCGACACCAACTGACGCGCGGGAGGTTCGCGCCTCTTCCGCGGACACCGGTACACAAACGACTATCACCGAAAAAAAGAGGTGTGGCCGTTGTTTAGCATACGACACAGAAACCCGTTGGACCGACACACGGCACATGGTTCGAGAGCACGTAGCAGCTCCACTAGCGGACATTACGCGCTACAGTAGCGATCACACGATCAACAGTGTCGTGTATGTCTCGCCAATCTATAGTAAGTGAACAATGCTATCTCATCGATCAGCCTAACTGCTGGATAGGTGCACATGTCAATCATAACTCCTACAGTAACAAAGGAACTCTTCTGTCCTGCATTTCGAGGATAAGTTTGTGACTGGGTAAGGGTTGTTGAACCCTTAAGGTTTTATCAAGGTTTTATTAAACGAATAATATATGAGATGATGGAATGATGAGATGAAAGGTTATTTTTGTGTGTGATTTTGGATATTGGGAAGTAGTCGGTTGTGGCCTGTTGTTAATGAACCACCCCAGTATCAACCTGCACGACAGAGGGAAACCACGAGAAACCCCTGTCAGGATGGTCGACCATGTCGGGAATCGAGCCCCGGTCTTCTGAATGACGGTTTAGTGTGTTACCACTCGGCCACTCGTCTCAGTGCGGACGGTGTTGTTATTTTTGTTCCAAAGCAACCGAAATCCACTCAATCTAGGACGTTGTTGTTGTTGTTGTTCTCAACTAACCGAAATTTACCCAATCTAACCAACTACCTAACCCAAACTAACTAACATTCAAACAAACATCCTGAACTAATTTTATCTAAACTATAACCAATCTAGACTCTACTTCCGGACTTCCGGCTCGACGAACAGCCACTTCGGTCGAACAACCTATTGGCCTATGGTGTTACGTAGATATGAGCTGTGGTCATTATAGGATGAGCACAGAAAACAAATAACTTAAACAAATATATAATATAACAATAATCATAATGACTAGGAAAACGCGCCATATGCGTGGTAAGATGAGTGACAAAGGCATATGTACAAACACTTTGATTTTGAAACTACGAGTACCATTTTTTGGGGGAAAATCAATCACCAAAAACTTGACATACAATGATTCGTTCAACTGATAGGTTATTTTGGGGTTAGTTTTAATAGATTCAGGTAGATTTAGGGGGTTAATTGGCAAGTAAAAGATGACATATATGTTGACAATGTCATTTAAGAGCCTCGAACCCACGACCGGCGTGATCACAGTTTCTACAAGTGTACCTCAGACCTGGCTAGAAAAGAGCTTGGGCCTACTGTAATTAGTATGTCATAATCAGCTGAAACACGTGTCTATATTGTTACTTACACATTAAATACGGTAACCTAGTTGGCCTGTCGTCAAGTATACAATAATCCATCGTATTTCATGGACATGAAAACTTCAGGGGGACCTACCCATAGCGTATAACATTTCCACCATCATACTGTCACAATCACAATCGGATGAGCGAAGCACAAACTCCATTTTATCGCACTTGAAGAAAAAAAAGTTTTTTCTTATCACGCTTCACAGCTATCAAACGAGAGAACATATTTTGTTGTAACTTGGCATACAAACGTGTCGTCAAGTCAATATACTGTAGTTTTGAGGCGCAAGCGGTTGCACCACTTTTGAGAAAAACAATTTCGAAGTTTCTAAAACTCTTCAGAAAATCCAGAAAAATCTCAGAAAACGAGTCATCTTATTTCCGATTATCTTTTGGGTGGTGAGATCGCCCTTGTAATTAAAAAAAGGTATTGTCATGGTATTCAGCTCTTCTAGAGAACATTATCCATCAGTGGTCCAGACTCTTGGAGCTAGCTGGTACTTGTCGCGGTAAGGCCCCTAGTTCGCCATTAAATTGTCATGCAGACAGTATAATTTCATTTCAAATTTCTTTTACACTCAAATATTAGATATCCTAATGTAATGTACCTGTAATGAGTGTATGAATGTATGTAATTTGATATGTGTTTGTTTGAGAATGAAAAAAATAAAAAATCAACGAATTCCAGCAGTTTTTGCATGAATTGGCTCTTCATAGCAACAGGTTAAAGCTTGCCTGTCATCACTGGATGGGCGACCAATGAAACTTATGAGTAACAAGTTACGACCCCGCGATCTGTCAGCTCATCCATAAACCTGCGTTAACGCACTCTTAACGGGTCGACCATCCAACGATAATCCACCCCCCACCCCCAGATCACGTGCCGCTTTCTGACCGTCCCCACTAGCACGTCAGTTATTTGGGGGTATGCATCGAAAGACGAAATTAATTGAAGATGAAAATAGAAGTGGCCTAAACCCATGTCATACAACCGAGTCGACTTTATTCCGGTACGCCCTTCAGGCACCCCCTTGTATCCACCAAAGAAGGTTCCGAACGACCTTTCCCCCTGTCCCGCAGCACTAACGCACGGGGGTTCGCTCCTGCTCATTTCGTGGATGCAAGTATTGAAAACTACAGTTCAATCTCATACAAAACAAGCCATCTCAATTGACCACTCTCGTTTCCTTGCCCTCTTGATGTCACAAAACATCTCATCCAATCAAGTGGGCTGTTTATTAGGGGTGATTTTCGAAATTCCAATCAGTGTATCTCAAGTTGCATATATAGATCTAGGTGACCGATTAATAAGCCACACCCAACACTGGTCGTTAATTTCAGTGAAATACCGAGGGGTAAACAACTAGTACCCCTGATTTCAGATTTCAACGGATTTGAGGGAAATTTCACGGGATTTCAGGAAGATTTCGTGACAAGTGTACACCAGATTCCAGACTAGTTGTTAACCCCTCGTAAAATACATATTAATTAATTTCACTATTCAGTCCCACTCCAGCAACGAACATTTCTCTTAAGAACTACCCCCCGGATCTCTGACCTGAGCCCTACCTACCCCTCTCTGCAGCATATTACAGAGGGGGGGGGAGGTGGTGCATGCAGCTCGCTACACTATCAACATAATACCCAACAAAAGTCACATATCAGCACAAGACAGAGAAACCGCTCGGAGCGAGCGAGCGGGGGTGAGAAGTGAGATCGATGCTCGGCGGATTGGGTTCGGTCAAACGACAACCGTGTGTGCATCTACTAGTGAGTGGATATACTTCTGAACGCGCCCTGCTCTCGCAACCTCTGCCACCTCGATCACCTACCTCATCGAGGGTGCGAGGTGATGGGTGGGGTGGGGGGGGAGGCTAATGTATTCCACCAGACGTTTGTTTTATAGCTAGACGAACGGCTACGGAGCAGTGCAGCGAGACTATGAGATCGGTGATCCGGCGACAAAATCGACCGTGCCCCCAATTGAAGGTGCAATTCGAAAAAAAATGGAACGTCTCGGTAAAGGAAAGGTGTCAAATCGAGTACCAAATTAATATTTAGAAGGCGGCAAATCGAACGTGCCCACAATGAAGGTGGGATTCGAAAAAAATGGAACGTCTCGCTAAAGGAAAAGGTTTCAAATCGAGTACAAAACTAATATTTAGAAGGTCGTAAATCGAACGTGCCCACAATGAAGGTGGGATTCGAAAAAATGGAACGTCTCGCTAAAGAAAAAAAAAGATGAAAAAAATTGAAAAGTTGATTAACCGTTTAAAACCTGTTATCTCTCTTAATTATCCGAGTTATTATATTGATTAATCGGCCGATTAGCCTAACGGATTATTGACTTGTAAAACCATGCCTGGGAGGTTTTATAAATTGCTATCAAAGTATTAAAATTGCTAACATATTACTAAAACGGATGGCCGAGTGGCTAGCACACTGAACCGGGGTTCGATTCCCGCCATGGTCAACCATCCTGACCAGAGTCATCTCGTGGTCTTCGTCTGTCGTTCAGGTTAAGACTGGGATAGTTTCTTACCAATAAGTCACAACCGATCCAAAAAGTACTAATAAAATTGCCTTCCATCTCATCATCCCTCCATTTCATTCATCATTCACACACGCCAATAGATCATAGTCATTAGTACAGATGCGTCGTCGAAATAAAATCAAAATAAATAAATAGACAAACATATTGATCACCAAGGATGAGCGCACAGGTTATAGGTTAGGTCATATATTAATTAGGTTATATATAAACATCAAAATACTGGTAATTCCGACTATTGTTCTGGCAAAATGGAAAAAGCAGTCATTTAGCACATCGATCGCGACCAATTTTCATTTTTTTCATCTTGAAATTGGTGTTTTCTAGTACTTAGATCTATTTAATGAAGAATTGTTGGACTTTTAGAATCATTAGGCCTATTGTGCAATAGTTCAAAACTCGCTTGAACATGATGAATTATGCACAGAAGTACCCATAAGATCTTTGGTAACAAGTGCGTCAAAACACTTTCAATGGGCCACAAGAGAAAAATAACCTTTGGTCCAAGGGAATCTGGTAACCTGTCAGGACTCGGGTCACCACAGCTGGGGCCAACAAACCAATATAACAAAGCTGAGATTGGAGGACTTTTTACAACAATGTGTGACATTACTGGCAGAAGCATTACCAACCACACCTTGGATCTACATTAGGCCTACCGAGATAAGTCACTCAACGTTAAGAAGGCATACAGATTCGTGTGTCGGCAGTAGCTTCACACCGCTTTGCAAACCGGGAAGTTTCCCGCATATCAGACATATATTAGTGATAATATAGAATGCCTTGCTTGGATTCTATTTGTTAATGTCCAATATGGCCGCCGAGATCGGAACGAGCATATGATCGCTATCGGCTAACGTATCTCGTTAAGGTAATACACATCTACAACCACAGATTCTCACTCGGAATGACGATCTGCTGTCGGGGCTGGGGCGATGTCCAGTGAGAGCTGTCCCGACCCGCCAGCGAGGGGAGAGAGGGGTGGCTGCACGACATGGGGGGAAGGGGTGACTAGTTGATAATATATTCCAAGAGGCGATTGTTTCACATTGTGACTCACACATACACACACGGCTATTGGTGGAATAACATGGCTGCCATGGCAAACGCTTTACGTGCATCAGGAGTTTAGCAGCCCCGTGTAAAGAGCTGATACATAATGTGTGTATACGTCATCACCCCCCCCCTCCCCTCATCCTCCCTCACTTCCCTGTTTGCAAGTGCCTTAACACCCTCCAGTCTGGACTGTAGCTGTGTACGCCATTTTAAGACTTGCCATTATACGTCAAATATCAGGCTACAGGTGGAAACATTTGGAGGATCCGCACTGTTCTATTCGAATGGAACTTGAGACGAGTGATCGAGTGGTTAATACACTGAACCGTCATTACGGAGGCTGGGGTTCGATTCCCGCCATGGTTGACCATCCTGACAGGGGTTCATCGTGGTTTCCCTCTGTCGTTCAGGTCAATACTGGGATGGTTCCTTAACAATAGGCCACGACTGACTCCTTCCCACTATCCAGAACACCTGATAAAATAAACTTTCATCTCATTTTCCCACCATCTCATATATAATTCACCGACACCAATAGATCGTGGTCATCAATACAGTGCGTCGTTAAACCCAATATAGTTGAATGAATGATTAAATAGAATAAACTTCCATCTTTTATCAAAAACATTATTTAAATCCACCTTTCGTTATGACGGTCGTTAAAACAGTGGTTAATCTAATCAATTCTTCAAAACCCTCTACAATCTGACTCCTGACGTAATACTTGAAATATATCAACATTGGAAAAACTAACCTAAATCAACCCAATCGAACCAATTTAACATCAAAATTCTACCACAATTCACGATTGAAAACACAACTACATCCTTCAAAATCATTAAACATTCAAGTTTCTCTTCAATTACCGCCTTTTTTTAACCCAATTTAGCTGTCAGACGACCTTCTATTGTCGAGACGTTAGAAGAGACAGCGTGCGGCCGGTTAGCTGCCCCTGTCGGTGAACCGGATAGGCCGCCCGCCTCGCACAAGGCCGCTCGTACAGTATCCATCTCTACCTGGCGCAAATAACCACTGTACGCACCTTTAACCCACATGCAGTCAGTGTATTGGGAACTTCTTTTCGTCGTCGAATACCGCTGGTGTGTATTGTGTATGCTGATAAAGGCCCCTATCACGAGGAATAGGTAGCATAGCAACAAGAACCGACTGGTGAAATAAATAATGATACGTGTACCGTTCACACCTAGGTGGAAATCTTATTCATATATATTGGGTTTTAACGACGCACTGTAATGATTACTAAGATCTATTGGCGTCGGATGAATGATTAATGAGAAGATGGGATGATGAGATGAAGGTTTTTATGGGTAGTGGGAAGGATAGTGGGAAGGAAGCGGTCGTGGCCTATATTGTGGGAATCATGCCGGCATTAGCCTAGACTACAGAGGGAAACCACAAAAAAACCCCTGCAAAGATGGACGGTGGCGGGGATCGAACCGGGTCCGATATGTCTCTTCACCTACCGGGTCACATGAAGCAATTGAGCTAACCACTCAGCTACTGTATTCAAGAGCAAAAAGTTCTCGCCAGGGGGATTTCATAGATAAACTTGGAAAGGACTTGTTTTTGATATTTTAATTTTAGTTTCAAGAGGTTCAACTAATATTCTAAACAATCGTCTGTACAATTTTCAATTATTTTTGTAATAATTAATTTTCTTTTTTTAATATTTTTGTTTCTTGTACAAGAACCTCAAATATTTCCACTTTCATTCATTTTCCTCAGTTGTATTCTCAATTTTCATATTATTAGTATATTTTTCTAAGCATACTGTTATTATTATTATACATTTAAATTTTAAATTTCTCACTTTTATCACTCATTCAACTATATTTCATTTATAGGTTATATATAAATTAATATCAACGATAGTATTTTATATTGATTATTATCCTGTAAGCTTTTTGATAAGCCAGGGACCAATGAAGGTTATTCATATCGCTTGACCAGAGCAAGATACAAAATTAGCACATTGCTACACAATATTTGTCGAAAATGCCAATTACTCAAATTTTATAATAACGAAGGATGGAAATATCACTTGTATCAACAGTAACACTCGATATCTTTGCCATTGACATTTACCTCACAGCGTACCGTTACATACAAATAACACGTAACATATTGTGAATGTTCATTATATGGATCGACAGTATTCTATATAAGAGACTTCTCTGAACTTTGTGAAGCAGTTTCACTACAATATGTTCATCCGGAAAGTATTGCGATCGTTTATATGTATAAATGACACAGAAATCGTTACGCTGTAGGTATAGGTTCTTCACAAGGCAATCACCGCCCAAGATGGTATAATAAAACGGATAACAAGACGTGGTTGGTTTGGTCATTTCACTCACACTCAATTCCCTTTTCTTTTTTCCATATTAAATTGTGAAATGAATTTCTTTGACTTTTCCAGATTATTGAGAAGAAAAGGTTGGGTCAAGTTTGAGTATACTTGGAGTCACAAAAGAAGTGGATCGTCTGCCAACATGATAAACACAAACCGGCACAGTAGCTGAGTGGTTAGCTCACTTGCTTCATGTGAGTCGGGAGGTGAAGGGACATATCGGACCCGGTTCGATCCCCGCCACCGTCCATCTTTACAGGGGTTTTTCGTGGTTTCCCTCTGTAGTCTAGGCTAATGCCGGAATGGTTCCTATAATATAGGCCACGACCGCTTCCTTCCCACTATCCTTCCCACTACCCATAAAAACCTTCATCTCATCATCCCATCATCTCATTAATCATTCATCCGACGCCAATAGATCTTAGTAATCATTACAGTGCGTCATTAAAACTCAATTTAAAAAAAAAATGATAAACACAAATTTCCCCATTATTTTCTATATATAAGCTGGGATATTTAGGAGAATCGGACGATGTTTCTCACTACGTCTTTCACGATCAACGCAAGTACATCCTGAGCTTCCCTCACAATTACCAGTTCTCACGATTGCATATGTAGTCTACACGGCCAGTAAGAATGTGTTTTAAGAAATGCTCCGCGATGTAGAATAACAACAACAGGCCACGACCGACTCATTCCCACTATCCAGAACACCTCATAAATAATCTCTCATCTCTTCTTCCCATCATCTTTTCCATCATTCACCCATGCCAATAGATATCTTACTCAAGCAGAGTGCTTCCTTAGACCTAATGTATAAGGACATAACAACCTAAAAACTAGATTTTAATTAATAATGACTATATTTATTTCGTCAATTTTAGAGGAGACTAGAAATCATCATATCAATTTCAGACATTATAATCTGTATTTTTGTGGTCCATTCAGAGACAATGAGTCATGACGTAGGCATTACCGATTCACTGGACGCTGGAAACACTGGACCAACCTGAGGGGTTAACAACTAGTAGATTTGGTGTACACCTGATTTCAGATTTCAAAGTATTTCAGGGAGATTTCACGGGATTTCATCAAGGTTTCAAGGGATTTCAAGAAGATTTCACATGATTTCAGATTAAAAGTAATTTCAAGGGATTTCATAAAGATTTCATGGAATTTCAGGAAGATTTCAAGGGATTTCATGACAAGTGTACACCATATTTCAGGAGTTGTTAACCCCTCGGACTATAATCTATTGGACCTGTCACTATTCCAGTCAAAGTATTCGAGTTATTCAAAAAAAAGATCCGAATCTGAAAATTAAATCAATTTGAAAAAAATAGTTTCGATCAGAAAACAAAATCAAAGGCTCTTCTAAATCGCACATGCGTGTGAATATTAAATAAGTTACATTTCTCATGGTAATATGATATTAGACAGATGTATACTGGTGAAAGTAGAATGCAATATAATGGAGCATCTTTAGTATTCCTCCCTCCTTTCATGATTAAATCTCTCATTGTCTCTCCAGTTGAACTGATGCAATGTTATTTGCACAGTGATACCAAATCCATTATCGCGATGTATTCATACGATAGATACATTCAATTGTAGGCACTCATGATCAACTAAATTCCGAGTAATTAGACTTCACATAAATGTGTACCCTAACCACTGGCATGCATTTAAAATCCCGTCAAAACATTTGATAGCAAGGATTCAGCTTGGCAACTTTGTATATACATTTAAGAATAACTAAATGATGAGTAAAAATTATGGAATATTTTTTATCTGTGTCCCTCAAACATGAGAAATCTTGCAATGTTTTCAAAAATAAATATAATGAGTGGCTGTTGAATGAACAAGAGAACAACATAATACTCAAATCTACATCATCCAACCATGAAAGGGTTCACATATGGATCATTCTTGACGTTATCATATATCTGTTCATGTTATTATTATTATTAGGCCTATATATGTTTTGTTTCAAGTAGTTTCTGGTTAGGTGGAAGAGCGGTTTTTGCCGAACCTCGCCATTCTCATCATTTCCTCCTATTGTATTATGTTTTTATAACCTACGTACGATGTTTTTAATGGGGAATAAAAGACCATCTATTTAAATCACATAAATGTGTACACTAATAGGCCTAATCACTTCTAGCCTTTAAAATCTTATTGAAACAAAAATCAACATTTGCGAACTACATTATTGAAAAAAAAAACGTCAATTTGACTCGACTTTGCACTCTAATATTCACACCTTTCTTAGCCTAATACATAAAAGTACGATTGGAAATAAATGTAAATATAATCCAGTAATAACACCATCTCGAAACATGATCAAAAGTAGATCCATTCAATTTTTGTAGGCCTACCTGTAAATATTTGTAAATGTCAAATCAAGAGTCATTTTTGCCATCGACTACGATCTTGACATTTAAAGGTCAACTTTATTAGCGATATCATTCATTGACAAATCAGCTCTAGTGTGACAGCATTGGTGTAATTACATGACCAAGATGGCGGTGCGTGCTCCATACAGACAACTGAAGCAGATTCCCGCGACCTTAAAGGACACCAAAACCCTCAAACTAGGGTACACGAATAATGACAATATTCATTAACCTGATTCGAGACAAAACTAAAAATCATCATCTCAATTTAAGAAATTATAATCAATTTATTTGTCCTCCAGGACCCTTATTCCTGAGATAAATGAGATGTGAGAAAAATAAAAATGAGTGTGAAAACGATGATCTCACTTTTTATTCTTCTCACATCTCATTTATCTCAGGAATAGGGGTCCTGGACCGGGTCGTGACGTGGACATCACTCGATTCCGTCTGTTTCTAGACAGAATTGGTAATACCTACGTCATGACTGACGGTCTCCGAGGGACAAAAAATTTAATTTCAATTTCTGAAATTGGGTGATGATTTCTAGTTTTCCCTCAAACTAGGGCAACGAATAATACCGATATTGATTTACCTGATTTGAGAGAAAACCTTCTTTTTTTTAAAAGAAGTTTTTAATATCATAAGGACATATATGAGTACACTTTATGGACCCACAAAGTCAGAATGTTGACTTGTCTGTGTAAAAATCATCATTTCAATTTCATAAATTATAATCAAATAATTTGTCTTCCATGGCCCGGGTTCACAAAATCTCTAGGACGTCTCAAGTTGGAACCATTTTACCGACTTATGACCAATATTGGTTTTAACTCAGTAAAATGGCGCCAACTTGAGACGTCCGAAAGATAGACTCTTTGTGAATTCGGGCCCGGGACCCGGAGTCGTGACGTAGACATTACTCAATTCTGTTAACGTTTCTATACAGAACCAGTGATGCCTACGTCACGACTCATGGTCTCCGCAGGACAAAAATACAGATTATAATTTCTAATGATGACTTCAAGTTTCCTCTAAAATTGGGGAAATAAATATTGTCATTATCAATTGAAATCTAGTTTTTAGGTTACCCTTACATTAGGTTCAAGGAAGCACTGTCCTTATGAGTAAGATCTATTGGCATGGGTGAATGATGAAAAAGATGATAAGATGATTTCATTAGGTGTTTTGGATAGTGGGAAGGAGTCGGTCGTGGGCTATTGTTAAGGAACCATCCCAGTATCAACCTGAACGACCGGGGGAAAACCTCGAAAGGTTGAGAATCAAACCTCAGTCTCCTGAATGACAGTTCAGCGAGCGAGCAACTGGTCCTCTCGTCTCAGTGGGGAACCAACGTTAATTGAATGGCCCTCTTTGGTCTGTCAGAATTATGGGAAGAACGGCCGTAGTGGAATATAAAGGAACCACATCAACGACTGAGGAAAACTACGAGTCGCCTCGGTGAGAGTCGACAACGGGGGGAATCGAACCCTAGTCTCTTGAATCACGTTTAGCGAGTCAGCGTGCTGACAACTGGTACACCCAACTCTGCTGGAACGTTCCATGTCCTTCACAACCCTAGCTGATATAGTATAATATCAGATTTTTCCACGAGTAGTACCGGTACCAATAGATTCAACATCAGCATTTTCATCAATTGAACGAAACTAAAAAAACATCATTAAACTAAACTACGGTAATATAGAAAATATAAACCATCTAGGCCAACTGCAATACCGATGTTGAAATCTGAAATCGGTAATTGTGAGAAGTTTCTTAATTCGTAAATTTGTCATCTCTATTATTAATCAATATAATCAACTAGGAACCAAAAGAATCTCCATCATTCTATAACCACCAGGAACGTGAGATTCAGCTATTTACGCCGTTTTCAAGACTTTCTATATACCGTACGTAGTTATTACGTCTCTGTATAGGTATATCCTAAAGTTGTAAATAAATCTTCATCCATTCATCCAAGTCATTTATGTAAAATTATGAAATTTTGGTTTGGAACCTTCAAACGACTGAACATCGTCTTTACGCAGTAAGTTCAAATTGATTTAGAACGTGTTTATTCTCTCCTCCATAAAAACGACTCGAGGTTCAGGCCTATGCTACGTTCCCGTATTTGGCAAATTTCCCAAATACAGACTAGAGGAGAATGAAGTCAAGTTGGGCGTGGGTTCGAGTCCCGCATAATGCATGGATATTTGTGAACGTCCTTTCACCTTTCATTACTTCATCGTTCTATTATCACTCGCTCATTTCCAACACCATATAACCTAGCTGTTGGTGGAGTCATTAAGCACTATCATAGAAAAAGAACTTCGGCACGGACTTGGCGGAGCAAGAGAAAAAATGTCTGCCTGCCAAGTACAGAGAAGTGAATAAGATGTAAACCCTGATTTGGTTTTTGTTTAATTACTAATTAGGCCTACTGATACTTTTGTCAAACAACAATTATAAACTAATCAAGCCCAATACTAGTTTAGTGGTTCAAGAATGAGAAGTTCTCAAAGTTGAGTAAATCCGAGAATCAGACTCCACGTTCTAGTCATAATGTTTTACCGGTATATAAATCTGATGGAGTAATGATATCAACACTGGGCTAGCTGTGAGTCCGCATCTTGAATTACAGATTACAAACACTAGGTTTATTAATCAAGAGTGGACCAGAGGCCAGCACGCAGAACCCATCATTCAGGAGACCTGGATTCGATTCCCGCCACGGTCAACAATCCTGACAGAGGTTTTTGTTGTTTACCGGTACCTCTTTTCATCAGGTGAAGGTCTCCTTGCATCATTTCAACACTCCAAAGAACCCTACCGGTACACTAGGTTAATAAACTACAATACGGTAACATTGAAGAAAAAAATTAATAGCGTAGATAATTGTAGGGTAAGCCTCCACATAATGTAACACGATGTATAAACAAGCAAAAGTTACCGCAAGTCATTTTCCAAATACCGATAGCCTAATTAGGGCCTAAACCAAGACCAATTGCCCAGGGCCCAGATTCACAAAAGGTCATAACTTTGATCCGGCTCAAAGTTACGACAATTTCTAGAGATAATACCATATTTGACCTATTATTTTGTATTTTTCTATTTTAATAAATAATAGATTGATAATAATAATGGATTTAATCAAAAATTAAAATAAAAAAATAAAAAATAATAGATCAAATATGGTATTATCTCTAGAAATTGTCGTAACTTTGAGCCGGATCAAAGTTATGACCTTTGATGAATCTGGGCCCAGAAGACTAAAATAAATATGGTACCGGTATGCATAATCAAATAGGACATCCACCTATGATATTATAGTGTAGTCAACTTGGTATTCACGTAATCGGTGCAGTGTACTCTGACCAACTGCATAACCAATACGCATGTGAATGACAACTAGGTCAATATGAGTACGAGATAGCCTACTAACAAACTATCCCATCAAACTATTGTTATCGACTCAAAACATCAATTTAAACTCAACGTTGTTGCTACAAAGGACTTCAAGGAGAAGTTAGATAACAATACCGGTACACCCTTTCAAGAATTCAGTGCCGGATGCTTACTGCATGAAATAGGTACTTCTTCCTCGAGACCAAGATCGACGGAATTCCACTCTGGGTATTTTAATAGAGTTAAAAAAAATTGGTCTGCTTAGCCATAGGCAAAACATCAAGATATATATACCGGTATTTAACTTGCATAATCTTGCATTTTATTCGCTCTAACAACGTGTAAACCAATTAGAATTAAGTACCGGCATACGTTGTAACTACGAACATGGATGTAAATAACTCCACTTTAAGCCTACCGGTAATGCATAATAATACAAATTCAAAGGAAATAGCATTAGTAGCAGACTTTGAAACGACTTGAAAACTGTCTCTTCTAAAAAATCACCAATAGATTGGTCATTTGTTTTTGAAAGGGTTTATTGCTAGAGAAGGGAAGCTGTTAGGAGAGAGCTTCTTAAAAGAGAAAAAGAAACTGACTTAGGGCAAGTAACGTGGCTCAAGCTTGTATAGTCAAGTTGAATTGAAAGGTTATTTCAGCTTCCAAATTACATCTGGTGATCTGTTGTGTTATAGGAAAAGGAAAGATCACCGCTCCCAGGCCCTTCCTGAATTCAAGAAAAATGTACATGTTAATCACTAAACATAACGTTAGGCCTACTGCCCTGACTTCATCGATGGGTCTCGTAACTAATACACTACACTACCCTCAAACTCGAAGCACACTGATCATCATACGAATCCATCACAGGCTAAATGTAGAGTAGGTTGGTGAATAGGAATTAGACTGGTATAACTCGACTGAAATTTATAGGTTAGTTTTAAAGCATCTGTATAACTCACCAAGAGTTATATTAAATCATAACATTAAAAGTAAGTTATATCAGAACAGAAACTTTGTGATGTTGATAATGAATACAACGTACCTCCTCCAGAATTCCAGCGGTTGTCCGTCATCCCCCTCGTCTCTCGCAGCGCTCCATCTACCACCTGTATATCAAATCAATTGTTAGAACTCTACCTTTATAAATTAAAGCATTAATATCCTAACCTACAATATGTTGATGCAACACAATCATAATAAGTCTATAAGAACATAACTACATCTATACCTAACCAGTTGACATAACCTAACTTTCCCATGTAAAGGGAATAGGCTAGGCCCCTAAGCCTATATCAACTTATCTAGTCTGGCCCTACCTATAGTTGTTGTACACGAGATATGCAAAACTATGAATGCCAACAGAATTGCAGGAATGACCCTGTACAGCATAAATTGCCTGGGCCTACACCCTAACTAGGAATAAGATAATGATAGAGAATAGGCATCTAGTTTTTTCACACTAAATGCAAATTAAACATTCAGATTTTAGTTTCCTTCTTCAGACTATATTATAGACTATATTATCTAGATGCGGGCCTACTTGATGAGTCTGTGTAAAGGCTCGATAAACCAGCTTAATACATTAGGCCTACATTTTTAGATTTCAAGGTGTTCCTGCAATTCTGCATCTGTTTTCGTGAATCTAAAATGGTGATCTCACTCACGAATTAATGTGTGACTTTTTTACAATCTTCAAATGTCATGAAGAGATCTTAACTTCGCAAGATTTTGCTCCAATTTGATAAATAAAATCTTGATTGACTAGACGCAACTGACCCCAGACTTCTACAAACAGATATTATCGTTCAACATACGTAATAAATAATAGGAGTAGAATAGGCCTAGGCCTAGGTCGGTGCTTTTGTACCCTGCTCATGAAATGTAATGACATCCTCTTTACCCTAGCCTGCGTACCTGAAGATTAGTTTTGAGAGTAAAATAAAGTACCCTCTGTTCATTTCAGGGCCCCAAGAATATGCTCACACGTCATATATCACCATAAAGCCTAACACTGTAGGCATTACGTACGTGACAATTACAGATAATCTCGTTAAACAATCGAAACAAACATTGCAAATTTCTGTCATCTTCGCTAGGCCCCCTCTGCACAGCCAAAAATGTTACCTTCAATCTCGTATTACAACTGTACAAACTCACCTTTTTCTTTATCCAGCGTATTTTTACAAGTGTTTATATCCTTGTTGGGTTAATTATCACCAGTTACTCACTTTTACATGTGCATATTAATTAAAATAAAATAGTTGTTTTACACTCGAAGAAAAACTCATCAAGAAAATGGCCGCCTCTACCCGCCAGTAGTTGCCGATTTATGATCACTTACATCTTTCATCGACGGTCACTTTTAAAACGCGAAAGCAACACTCGAAACCATGATTTAAAATGAATTATGAATGTTGGCTTTACAAAATATGTTGATGAATTATTATGATAAGGTCATTGTTTCAGTAGCATTGTATTTATAAATACAGGCCATGCTTTTCTCAAAATATCAAAAACTACTCCAATACACACTGAAGTACGTCATTTCCGGGTCTAGTCAGGTTCATTGACGCTTCTGATTGGCTGTTGACGCCTGCTGCTGCTAAATATTCCCCCATTGATCTAGCGCCGCTCAATTCAAAACCTTTTAAAGGGGAACTATCGTTTTGCAAATAATTAATATTTTTAATAATTCTTCACATTTCTTGCCAAATCCATATTTTAGCGTTTTATTTCACGTGTATATAATTTTCAAATGTGAATAGCAAAACAATGAGGATGGTTTATGAGCTTGAGTAAAACTAAAAAATTATGAGATTGATTTTAGTAGTGTAATTAAACTAATTATAAATGTATGATATTACCCACAATCAGAGACAATATGTAAAAATATAGCGATAGCAATTGCTGTGAAAGCAATGGAATATAAAAGTGCGTCATACATGTTTGTATGATATTTCTTCATGTTTCATAACATTTGATGTTGCTTTATCATGTTTTTGAAAAGGGGACAAAGCGCTACAAACGTCTGAATTTGCTCAGTTAAAATGTATTGGCAATATAGACGCTATATTTGGAATTTAGAATCATTATGGATGATATTTTTACCAAAATTATTTCAATTGAGGTGTAAGCAGGTGAAGTTAGTTGGGGAATTTGGAAAAAAAGTGCAGTTGCAGATGAGGCATTGGTTTAACCTGCTTGTAGAGACTATTAATCTATAAATGTCAATTGGGGTGTTTCTCTTGTATGCCTATTGCACGTTATCTAGTGGTTCTACCGGTACCGTACTGCTGTTTCTGTACAGAACTTTGTTGCGCTACAAAACACAATGTTTAAAAATAATAGATGCACCAAGGTGCTACTTTTCGAATTCTAAATGCTGTGATGAGAAAAAATAGAAGCAATATTTACATGTCTCTACCTATAATAGCCTCAACCACATATAAAATATTACCAAGTTGATTGTGGAAAATTCATCGAACATAATTTGGAAAAATTTAATTTTTTCACGGCATTTGAATCAACATCCGAACGTAACTAAATTAAAATTGTATTTTGAATCATGAACAATAATTCACGAAACTGTAAATAAATAGGAATAGTATGACATAGGGTATTTATAGATACATAATATATTCAAACAATTTCATAGTTATCAATGAATCTTATTTTTCTTAAGCAAAAACCAACTGGTATACTACATGAATACAATTTGTTAAAAGTTAATATTCTGTTTTTATGTAAACAGCTACATGGATTTCAATAAATACAATATTATAATATATTTAATATTATTTAAAAAATAATACTATGACAAAATAATTATTATAATATATCATAGGAAATTGGATATAATCAATTAATGAATGTAATTACTACAAGACTACAACAAATGTCTCTTGTCAATATCTGGGAGAGATAATAATAATTAAGTGGACCCTTTTAAAATAACAACAAAAAGTATCGACAATGAATAATGTCAAGACAAATACAAACTGTACGAAAGGCAGGAGAGATACGTACTACGTTATATATCATGGAAAAATAACCACACCCAGAGTACAACAGGGCACAACAATATACTAATGACATAATATATATCAAGATAAACACGAAATATGTTTACATTTAAAAATAGACAAATTAGGCCAGTGATTGTACGGTGCATAAATATTATGTGTTAAACATTCGTTCAGGTTGCCTATTTTGATGTTTGTCTGATTTTTTATAGAAACTTTTCCAGTCGGTCTGAAAATCAAAACGTGCTCGGTTTTCTTAGGTATTTGAATTAAGAACGTATCCCTATACTAAATACTCAATGATACGTTAGAATAATGTGGTTTTATTAAGTAGAGGTCTCGTATCTCGACTAGAGAAATGTTAGGTCGTTATGAACAGCTATATTCATACGTCGGTGAAGACCAAAAAGGATGTAACAGATAAAGTTTTATTTGAAAATTACAATCTTGTCCTATTTATTCAGACTCACGTATTGTCTAGCTACAGACAGATTATTACGGCATGTTCAGCTTGAACTCATTACTGACTCGCTGCAATTCACTAGCGTTGGTCGTTGCAATGACCACCATAACAGAGACCGTGTAATTACTACCGACAAGAAGAGAGAAGAGAATATCTAGCATTTTGATACGTATTATAATTTGTTTCGAAAAATCCATTTACACAAAACATACACCGATGACACGACCACGATAAATTATTGTTCTGGCCTACTTAGCTAGAAATGCATTACCAACACTGATAAATTACAGCCGAGCTTTCATATTAGGAACCTACTGATTTACCGTACAACAAATTCACGTATTAAAATACCATTTCCGCTTTTAAATGAATCATTTCTACTTCTACTGTCTATTGATATTTCTTGAGATACGTTACATCCTTCGGGCTTTCCTCTAACTCAACATTTCACATTCCATCGGAATACTAACGGTACCTCCATTTCTTGAAAGCATCATAAATATGAAATACGATAACAACAATTTCCGACGAATAACACTACTACTAAGAAATAGAGAAGTGCAAGAAGTCTAAGTAAGAAACAACGAATAAGGATTTAAATTACACAACAACAATATAAAAATGGTTTTATCTTTGCATATTAAAAAGCTACTACACTATTTATTCTGATGATATTATTATTATTATTATAATACGTAATAAATTCTTCAGATGATTTTCAATCTTATATATTTTTTCTTTCGTTTCTACTTGGTGTTTGAATTGTCGAATAGCTATACTGTAATTATTATTGGTGCCATCGTTAAAGTAATTGATCAAATCGAGCAACCAAGAAATTAAGTCATGTCAATTTTCAATAGGAGTTTGTTGAAAGAGAGTCTATAGATGCTGAAACAGCTAAGTATCTATTTTGAATATTTCGAAACATTTTACCTTCCAGCATCGCTATTGACTACGACTACATAAGTACAGTACCTTATTTATCAGCTAAAGGCAGTATAATTGGGTCGATTCAATCGAGAAGGACTGCTTTCGAGTTTCAATTTTTAAACATTTTGAAAGTGTGTCGTTAACTTTTTTTTTGTACTATGGCTTGAAGCAGACGTTTGACTTGACTTGTTCTAAATCAATTACATTGTTTAAATACTCTAGACTAAATCATCACACGCTGTTTCGTGAGTTGCGTTTTTAATATGTTTTCATTAGGAATTAAATAAATTATTTTTGTTATTTTTACAGAATAAAATTTGTTAATTAATCAACAGCTATTTACAAAGGGCTTGTTTGGTTCCCGGGAAGCTTATAGGGGGTCTTGAGCACCGATATATTTATGTATATTATGTTTATGAGACAAAACACGAGAGACGTGTAACGTTTTACGAACGACGTCAAGTTTTACGTGTGAATGGACAATTTGCTCGTTTATTAACTGAGTAACCTACGTAATACTAGAAATGTATATACCAACTAAACAAACCATCGTTTTACAATATCTAGATATATCAATAGTTTTATCTAGAGGATAATGTTTATAATATATATATATATATATATATATAAGGATAACTTGCTTGATATGTAAAATATTTAATTATCAAATGATTCTTTCATTTTTAAAATCGACTTTACACTATTATTTGTGTATCCTAATCTTTTAGTAAGTTACTATTTTTACCGCAGTGTGGAAACGAAGCTATTTAAATTGTTTCGTACGACGGTGTTACTTATTTATCGATTAGTCATTGTTTACATTCATGAAGTTTGTTCCTTTGTCCGTCTCGCATTTCATCAAAACGTACAGTTGACTTTTCTATATGATTCACGAAGTACTTTCATCATGTCGTTGTACTGGACCATTCACGTGATGACTTATGAGAAATAACATTCTAATTTAATATTTCCAACCAGATAAACTTTATTTATATAAAGGCATAAGACATTTAAATTACCAAACATCATTTTGTTCACTCGTGAAGAGAGTTCAAACTGAACTCTTCGACTCAAAATTAACTACTCGCATAGTACAAGTTATGATTTCAATCACAAAGAGTACAAACGTTCAATTGTACGGGATTAAAATTACGAAAATTCAAAAATCTAATAATTAATATTTCGAAAAATTATCTGAGGTATTGGTGCAATATGATAAAATTGACAAAAATTGACATTCTCACTCCGACGTTATTGCTAAATTTACCACGTTTTAATCACAAGGATTTCATTCTAAACCTACTCACATCAACTCATCTACCCAGAAAATTTGCCGTCATTCATTTGTCAAACTTCAACTGTACAATTCAGAGTGAGGAAGTGCAAGACGGTCAGAGCAAACACACAAACAACGTGACGTCAAATATTTCAACGACCAGACCGGACTAAACAATTCCATGATGAAATCGTAAGAGAAAAACTGTCAATTACAATCGTTTCGTAAACTGTTTATGTATAATTATATAAATGGGCGATGTTATTAAAAATATGACTGTTCGTTATTATAATTGTTAATGTAATTACATCAACATATTTGAAGATAGCTAGAGAAAAAAACTACATTTATTCATTTTTTTATATATTGCTTTGACGCAACAATCAACAAAATGATGAAAACACTGCTCTGTATTTTATTTGAAAAATAACTTGAACAAATAACGATAAAATGAAATACAAAACAATGTTTCCGTCACTTTTCCGTCGATCACCGTTTCGTACTCGTAATTCGACGACATATTCAACATGTCCACGAGTTACGCTAGCGATTACTAAGAAAGATTGAACTTTTAGGCATTATTATAATTAATAAGTTTCTTAATTATGTAATAATTAGATGGATACAGAGAAGAGATAATTTCAACACTATCCTACGATATAGTGAAGACTAATGCTGACGTATTTAGTTTTCAACATCTGGACAAACCTTCATTTCATCATTTCATCATTCTACAGTGGCAGTGGGCAAGCAAAGATATCTTAGTACGGCAGTTATTTAATTTACCTCCAAGCCAATACATTAGTGAAACTCTTCGACTAAATGTATATATTAAAAAATGTGTTGTTTTCATAATGGATCGATATTCTAAAAAGCCATTTTTTTTAATGATTGTTTTATTTTTGGAAATTCGAAATATTTATTATATCCAAATTCCGCGGAGAAAAATGTCAAAAAGTCTTTGAATAAGAATGATTTCAAGATTATCTACGTTTTTAAAAATAACAGTCAAGTTATTGTTTACTTTAAAGAGCGAAAGAGATGAACGTATTGAGACGTCGACAATATGTTGACGAGAACCGAACGAACGTCGCGACATGATTAGTACGCTAGCACGACAAGACGAACGGCTGATATTACCTCACGCTACGAGAACAACCAACAACACACGCATCTTTCCAGCCAGAATTTTGGCCTTGGATCTGAAATAAACTGAAATTATAACAGAAATTCTAAGAATATTCTCACAGACCGAGAACAGAGATGAATAATATGCATCCAATTCGATAGATATGCATGTTCATTCAATGTCGTTCAATCTGTCACTTGGTTTTGGATATAAACGTCGAGACAAAGTATTTATGAAAATGAAATGAAATATCGTATTACAGTATTGACGTAATCGATTGATACGCGACTGATACTGAGAACCAGCCTTGAGTGGAGCCAACTTCACGATATAAAATATAAAATACTGCAACTACCGTAATTATTATTTATGACAATTAAAAATTATTCAACATACCCATGTCATGGCATTTATATTGGTACAATTATAGTTAAAATTAAAAAAACGACAGCAAGAAATCATAATACTTTGTTTCTAAAAAATTAAAAATTAAATTAAATTTAATTTAAATTTTAAATTTAATTTAAAATTTTAATTCTAATTAAATTAAAAATGTATAAGTAAATAAATACCGGTGAATATATAAATTCGACCCAGTTAAAAATACCTTCCCTTCTATGAATATGTTGTGTGTTCTACCGGGTTCAAACTTCCACAGTGATTGGTTGATAGCCCATGATGCCTATCACTCTGTCAAACCCCTCCCACCACTTCCCCTGCTCTACGAATCACAGCTCTTCGTTTTGTTTTATATCACTTTCCTCGTAACCTAAGCACGTAAATAACGCGACCTGCGCTCTACACTCTGGGGCCTGCCTCGCGAGTGGACTAACTGCGTGCACGAGGTGTATCAACGAGAGAATACTATTGGCTGACTAAAACACAATATTTTAGTCTGACGAACGAGGGAAATCTTAATCAAGAGACGTGTGAGGCTAGCGATCCTAGTGATTCTTTTCAACGCGGTAAACGTAATTTTCTTTGATTAACATTTAGTTGAATATTGATAATTACCATTTCCAATCATTCAAAGGCTTTAAAAACTGATAGAAACCTTTCTGCGTTATCGAAGTGTTATCACTTCAACATTTTGATTTCAGTTTTTTTTATGTGAAAAACAGAAAAAATTCCAAACCCTGTTAGAAAAATTCAACCACTTGGATGCTAGCACACACCGTTCTCTACGTTCCCATAAACATTCCCAATTATGGTATAGATTATCATATTCAGTAAAACGTAACTCAACAAATAAGAATAACATTTCTCACTTTTCAGCTAATGAATAAATTGAAAGTATCAAAGAAAAACAACAATAAAAATCATGTTTCACGTCAAAACTTCTTTTTGTAAAACCGTCAAGGCTTACGGAATCGGAATAGTACGGTTATGGGAAGTTGTACAGTACGATCCAACACAATCGGCAATAAAATGTGCCACTAACATTAAGTAGAAATAAGTTAATAAATAATTTCACCTTTTAACAGTAACGTAGCATCGTGCCTCGATTTCTTTGAAGTAAAAGATTTCTGCAAGTTAATCACAAACTCAGCTTTCAACTGGTTCGAAAATGTCAAGGCGGTACTTAACCGTCCTGTTAGTGGTATCGAGAGATGTCGAGATTTCTGGAATCATTCCCAAAGTAACCACATACTACGATTGTCAACTCTTTCATTTGTTTTGTACAATTAGATATCCCTTCACGGTAAGCATGTCCCACCGACAATACTTGACGCCAATGTATTTATCACTTATGAAACGCTTCGAAGAAATGACAATATCTACCTCCAATCACCTCTTCTTTTTTCCTTTGCGAATTGCGTCTTTCGAACAAACCTACACTGACGAGAATTCTATTGTAGGCCTATCGTCAGTTTCTTCATTAAAACACTAAAAACAATCCATTTGGTGGCAGATTCCTATATCTTTCAAATTGTGGTGTTCTATTTTTGAATTCAATCATCATTACATGTTTGAAATTCAGGTGTTCTTTTTTTTTTTGGTATTTTCCTCATAGGTTTACAGCATTCTGATTCGTCGTCTCTATATTGTTTTATTTCTTCTTGAGGCGTTTACTGGTGGGATGCTATTGCGTCCGATGTTGGACCAGCGCCGAGTTGCGTCGCGACAGCGCCAGTTTAGGTGGACAGACGCTGACAGGGCCTACCGCCTCTCGTTTTCGACTGCCAAAGCTCGCTCTCTCTGTAACCTAAGCAACCAACACCAACCACCACAATCATTACACCGGACAAGAATCACGCAGCGATCTTCAGCAAACACCAGGAACGGAGTTAATCTCATCACTGTATAGTTTTGTTTGACGTTGTTGAGTACAAATCAAAGTATTTTGATAGACATTTGATAAAAAAAAATGTTGAAAATATATTAAGATGATGAAACATCACTCTAGGGTTTTGAGGTATAATTTTTTATTTTTGAGGATCAATGTAGTGTACGTATAATAATACAAATTACTTGACTTGGGTATATGTGAATTCAAATAATTTAATGTTTTTGGGGAGAATATTAATAATTCAAAATCCAATATTATTTTATACAGTGTAAGTATGAGATGAATAAGGTATGAGTCATTTTTGATGAGGAAAAGAATTTATGAAAAAATAAGTGAGTAAATATTAAAATGCGTTCGCAACGATAAAAAAACTTCTGGAGTACACCGTAATTATTTCCAATATAATGTTCACAAAATACAATCTAAAAAAAGTTGAATATAAAAGTAAATATGAATAAATATATAAGTAATGGTAAAGTATCTTAAGCTCATGCCTCGAGAATGTGGGTGTCAGCGTGAGAGGTTGGTACACCTGGTACGTTACACGCACATAAGACGCTACCATACACAGTTTCAATCACGTATATCTCTACAACTAACCCCCCCCCCCCCCCCGTCTCCCCCTCCTCCCAACAAAAATACAAAATTGTGTTTATATTGATGGGATTCCAAATTGAACATGTAAATGGTTGAACATAATGAATTACATCAGAAAATTCATAGACATTTTTAAAAAAGATTAAAAATTGTTAAAAGTCGACTTTTATTACAGGGCAATCTTGAATCAGACGTTTGGATGAAGATCATTTCATTAGTAAGCGTATATAAAACAATTGAGGACAGCTTTTGAAGTTTTTCAAGCTTCTGAATACAATGATCACCTGTTGCTTAGGATGATTATTTTACAAGGGAAATTTGTTAATACCGAGTGTTTAAAACGTTGCCGTTCAATATAATTTTTGTGATCTATAATCATCAACTTTTTATCAATTATCAAATAAGAAAAAAATTATAGATAAGATTTGATAAACAACTTGGAACAATTATTGATAATCAAATATATTGACGTTTTCTGGTCCCACTTCGATTAGGTTTACAGTAGAACCAACTTGGTTAAGTAAATAAGAGAAGTATGAAGAAAGTAGATCTAGCTTGTGAACGTTTGTAAAAGTTGACCAAATGCATTTGAAATATGTGTCGGGCATACATTTTTACTGGACACTGGACAGCAGTTTTTCAAATTTAAAATACCACAATTTACAGCTACTTGAGATTTGATGCTATTGATTAGACATAAACTAAACCTAAAACACAATCGATTATCATATAAAAGGGGCGAATATCGAACTATATCAATGAACTATAGCAAACTATAACATATACTGTATAAACTATTTAACATAGACTATAGCATATTAACTGGCAACTCCAATAATTTTGGTAGCCACTATTCATCAGTTTGTGTCACCATAGATATATACATATATATATATATATATTACCGAGCCGAGATACGTTACTCAACGTCAAGAAGGCGTACATATTTGTGTCTCGGCAGTAGCTTCACATCGCTTCGCAAACCAGAAAGTTTCCGCCATATTCGACACATGTCAGTGATAATATAGAATGCCTTGCTTAGATTCCATTTTTACATGTCCAATATGGCCGCCGAGATAGGAACAAGCATATGTCGCTATCGGCTGCAGGAGTAACGTATCTTGGTAAGGTAATATCTATGATATCTATGATGTCACCACATGTGGGCGTTATTGTTGGTGTTGTTTGGGCAAGCAGCCCAAACTAACCTAAATCAATCCAAACTAACTAACTTAATCAGCCTAACCCAACCCAAACTAACCTAAAACAACTAACTGAGCAAACAAACATCATTAACTAATTTAATATAAATGGGTACTTATTATACCACTGACAACTCTATGATAGAGTCAAGGATTCAGTACTCCTAGAGAACAACTGAAAGTGTTCCAAATTCAAACATATTTTCATCACAAATGTTCATCCACTTTTGTTTCCCAGACCCTCTAAAACATAAGATCCAATCGAGAGGGCTGTTGATGATGTGGGATTCGGAAACCACCAATCAGGGTATCATAAAATGCCCACATGTTGCGTAGACGTGTCACTAGACGTGTACAAACGATAGAAAAGGTAGGTAAGCGTCTTATATGTCGATGCAGCTTACTTGTTCGTAAGTAAGGTACTCGTAGTAAATAACGTCAATGCTTGGTTCATGCAAACGTGTCGAAGTGAGAAAGAGGAAAATGTTACGTAAAGGTTTAAAGAAACATCGTCTGTTTGGTTATTTCCTTGAAGCAGTTGTTCTAGAGCCCATAAAATAGTGATTAATTCCTTCACAACAACGGTTCTTAAATTGATAGCGGTAAGTAATATAATACAGTGACTGTTACTTTCATTTTATCGTGGCTTTTGATTTGCCATATTACTTGAAGATGAATAAAATAAAATGTTCCTTATTCTCAAAATGAATAATCAGCTTTTTAAAGGTCTTCACAACTCTGAAGCAAATTTTGAATAAAAAAAATTCACCATTTCTCCCTATAATTTTCGAGAAAACTAGAAATTATTATTTCCATTTTGGAGACTAAAATTGATTCATTTGTCTGTTGGGATCCACCCCCTTTTCTGATGCGCAACATAGGCATTATTCTGATTCTGTCCATGTTCCGATATAGAATCAGGTAATGTCTAAACGTCGTGAGTCTGTCGAGGACAAATACATCATTCATAGCCTCAGAAATTATGATTTCTAATTTTATCTAAAATTAAGGAAAAAATAGGTCCCTTCTAATCTAGCTTTAAGATTTTGATGCCCTCTAATTGTTTGTTATGCCTGAAGTTATTCAGTTTACAATTTACAATTTGCTGAATGGTTATATTGCTATTGATTATTCTCGTTGGGGCGGTCCTCGCCCTTGTGGTGCTCCGTCCCAACGATCCTATCTTGTCACTGTTTGCCTTAAAGGGGCATGGGAGTTGATAAATAGTAAAATATCAGTTAATTGGTGATAATTTTCAAAAGGTATGAGATATCGAATGTCTAATTTAGGCAAAACACAGATAATTTTAATGTTTTTGAGAATTATGTAAAATATAATGATTAACCTTGGATTTCATAATTTTCAAAGGTTTACAACAGCTGAATTTTTTTTTAAAACTTTATACCTGAAAGTTCTGCTAGTATTTACGCTGAACAGTTATAACTTATATCATCTTGAAGGTGTTAAAAATAATTGTGTTTGCATTGTCCTAGAATTCAGACATCACATACCGTTCAAAACATAAAAAACTGATATTCTGCTGAATCAACTCCGACGCACTTATAAGGCTATCTATGACTTTGTGTCAAGTCTTTGAAAAAACAAAATTAAAAACAAAAATTGATTTTTCAGCAGGAACTGCAACGTAGGTAAATAATTACTGTAATGTTAAAACTCAATGTTTCGACAGAAGTTCAAACACTGTGATCAAGAACTCGTTGACGACGAGGAAGAAGTATTAAACGTCTTCAAAGAAGACGATTACCAAAGAAGTCGCTGTTCTCACGACAACGATTATATTACCACAGATCTCAATTCAAGCACCGTCGTAGCTAATGCACATGCGAGAGGTTCACACACAAATGATTACATACATTCAGTTTTCCAAAAACAGCGTACAATTGCTATACTTACATTATTTCGTAAACTATTGATTAAAGTTTGCCAAGTAAATAGTTATTTAGAAATTATGATACAAAATAGATCTAGCAACAATCCGTCGCATTTTACCAACACTGCGGTGACAATTTGTTCCGGATTGGTTGAAATAGCTCTTGTTTTGAGTCAACATCCCGGAGTTCCGGGAACGGTCGTCCGGAAGGGCTAATGTACCGTGTTTTATAAAATACACAACTTGAATAATAAAACAATAATTAACCAACTTTATAAAACAGAATCTAGATACCACTATTAAACTTTTTACATTTCAATAGATGGGTTCTGTTTTTCGCTCTCATATATCAACGATTTGACTTGATGATGAATTTGATTTCAATGATTTGATTAGACTCTAATCAGACTCTGTCTTAATCATTTGCCTTTATCAAAAAGAATTCTTGAGAAAACTAAAATTTGAAAAAATTTACTTCCAGGAGTATAATAAAATTTAGAATATATTTCCCTGTGGGGCAGTATTGCCTCCCCCCCCCCTCCATCCCCTATTGAGTATTGGTCTGCTTCATTTCACATATGTCTCGAAACTTAACATTTCAATAAATGGCCACTCCACATGTCTGCAATATTAATGTACGTGAACTTTAAAAAAAAAAAAAAATTCATGTCGTTCAGAATTATTTGAACATTCGAGAAAAATGAGGTCAGAGTTCATCCCAGTAACACAGCTCTGACCACTTCATAAAGACAATAAAAATGAGTTTTCATGAATTTATCTGGCAAAACGGTAAATTTGTTTCTAGTAACACACTTCATTCTGCATTAGATCGCACTGGCGTCAAAGATTGTATTGTATTGTACGACATTCGTTTATATCCACTGTATTTTGTTTGTGAATCATCACACTTTAAATATAAGATTCTATATTATTTCAATTAGGATCCAATTAAGTAGTAATAAATCTCAAGAAACAATCACAATTTAGTAACCTTTTTGCCGATGAAATTATTTTAGAATATCTTGACTCATCAGTCTAGCCTAGGTAGATCACAAAGTTTGCAATATTCAAATACGTAGACCTACACTATATTCATCAAATAATAATAATTGTAAGTAAACAACAACGATGTATTGGAAAACTTCATGATTTGCAATAATTCATTATTACGGTTGCTGTCACATATATAAAAAATAAATAGAATTTTTTTCAGATTAAACTTACGTACATTTGATTTTTATATCCCACTGTTCAATTTGGAAATTATCAATATAGTCAAAGGTTGGGACTTTATCTGAGAGCTTGACAAGAAAATTTGATTTTTACAACTTGTATAGACATTTGACGGAGAAGAATTGAAAGAACAAGTAATATAATCCAGATGAACTAAGCTGAATTATTAGCCATGATTGTAGGATAGCAATCAAGCTTTGAACGGTAAAACTTGGTTCAACGGTAAGGTAATAGGAGTTAACGGACCCTTCTTACGTTCAGCAAGCCTTACTGGTACAAACTATACTCACAAAATCATGACCAGGTTTGAGTACACAAATAATAAGTAATAAATATAGACCGTTGTATTTTCGATTTTTTTTACATATTTTTTCAATTAGTTTCAGTACTAATAATTGGTATGAAACAGTAATATTGACTGACCTAAATTAAATAATTGTTTAGTAATTTTCTCAAATAAAAAAAGGAAAATAAAATATAACACAATAAGTAATTTAGGTTTAGGTCTTACATTATGTTGAATATTAGCTTTCAAGTTCGGTCAAAACTGCCGCCCACAATATGTGTGCTTCAATAAAATAAATCTGTAACTGTCATAATTCACAACCTTTACGTGAAACAACAATTGTACAGCTACCATCAATTTCCATCGTCAATAAACAAATCATAATCATAATAAAAAATGTTGAAAATTATTTATTTTGTATAAATGTGAGCAAGACGTACGTATGTGTAGTAAAAAGATTTCTACTAGGCCTACGGAAGAGAGACACAGAGTGTACCTACCCACCCACATAGTACGTCTACATGGCCACTTAGTGACGTAGGCGATCTGGGGGAAACAACGCCAGGACAAAGGTACATTAACGAGAGGAATTCACAACATCGAGTATCTTAAAGAGAGATATTAAACGCGTTTAAGCTACGAACATCTTACCGGCATTTCGTCTCCCAGCTCCCAAACGCTGCGAGTAACGGAAAGGATTCGCACAGTGTTAGTATCGTTAGTGAAGACAGAGACAGGAAGATAACATTGGGTTTACACAACCAGCAGCTTACCTTGATATCAAATTTTTTTTTTCAGGTCATCACAATCCTGAAAGTAGATTTCAAAAAATGATGACGATATGTTTTTCTCCAATTTTAGAGAAAACTAGAAATCAGCATCTCAATTACAGAAATTATAATCAATTTATTTGTCCTCCAGGATTCGGCCCTTTTTCTGAGTCGTGACGAGGACATTACTCGATTCTGTTCATGTTTTCATACAGAATCGGCAATGTTTATGTCACAACTCTTCTCTCTGGAGGACAAAAAGATCATCAGAATTTCTCAAATTAAGATGATGATTTCTAGTTTTCTCTAAATTATGAAAATAAATATCTATTATATCTATTATAATCCAGTTTCAGGGTTGAGATATCCGTGAACGCTGAGGAACACGGACGATTGGACTATTCAAAATCCCTACGCTTATTAGTTCACTATTTAGTATTTACAGTTTGTAAAATGAGTTTCGATATAACTATTTCCCGTCTGGTGGTACGATCTCCATTGTTGTGTCCTGTCCAAACGATCCTACCTGTAATCCTTATCTCTGATTGAGAACAATGACTTCGTGTCAATTATCAATTGTTAATATATAAAATACGATAATCTACCTCGAGCCAACACTCGAAAGGAACATCCAAGGTAAGCTGGTGGTCGGCAAAACGCGACTCGTAATCAAATGAAATGACTCACTTGTTCTTGGACTGTCGCATGAACTGCTGGATCTTCCGAGCGGCTTGGTGTTGCCTGCGCTGCGAATACGTCCGCCTAGAACATTGTGAGGCCGTTACGACAACGTTACATCGTCCGACAACCACTCTCCGACTTACCAAACAACGACAACAACGAACAACAACAAACGACAGGCACGGAACGAACCTCGACGTGAAACAACGTAGTGAAACAACCAAACATACACAGAAGTCGAAAAAAATATACAAGAATCTTTGCTGATCAGCATAAAAAATCATGGACTTTGATAAATTTCAATAGTTTTTTTATATTATTCCTTACTTGTAATATGAAATATTAAATTCGCATCAGGCACGTTACGAACAACATCACCAATACTTGACGATTTAAAGACGCTGTTTCAACCGTAACAAAAAGGAAACGGATGAAATTGTTCAAATTTCATTAGGATTTGGGCTTATTTTACATTTTATTCAAAAGCGTGAAAAAAAAACTAAAAATAGAGATTTGATTTACCAATTGGATTCAATCTTAGGCAAGTAATTGTCTGATCACATTCACTAATGTAACTGATCCGCAGTTACCTAATCTAGGCAATGGACCGAACCATGGAAAAATATTTTTCAGTTTTTATCAACAATTCGTCGTACATCGAATGCAATGGTACGTTTCACTACGTTACGTTTCCGAGGTCCGCTCCGAGCCCGTCGTGGTAACAAACAGCACGACTGGGTGCGCGCAGCCCGCGTCTAGCCCGTTAGCACACAACCACAACGAAGCAAGAAGGCAGGTAGGAGGCAGGAGCTATCTCTCTCTCTCTCTCTCTCATTCTCATCATACAAGACATCACAGACAGCTTCAGGCACGTTACCAACAACATTACCAATACTTGACGGTTTAAAGACGCTCTTTCAACCGTAACGAAAAGGAAATGGATGAAATTATTCAAATTTCAATAGGATTTGTGCTTATTTTACATTTTATTCAGAAGCGTGAAAAAAAAATACTCAAAATAGAGATTTAGTTCACCAACTGGATTCAATCTTAGGCAAGTAATTGTCTGAACATCTACTATTGTAACTGATCCGCAGTTACCTAATTTAGACAATGGACCGAACCATGTAAAAATAATTTATGAATGATGAATATTACGAGCCGGCTGCACCAAGCGATTGTAGTGAATAATTATCGAATTAGTGCGTTATGAGTGACCATTGGTTACGCGAGTTATTTTCGTACCTTGACTAATAACTAACTATTCAACATTTAATCATCAGTTGGTACAATGCCACTACGTAGTGAAAATATTTTGTTTCATCAGATACTACATTATCAACTCCACAACTATTTTTCAAAAACATATTTTTTTTGTGATTTTGTGTAAAATCTTCTGAACACTTTTGCGGCCGAACGCGTTGTTAGATCGACCTGCGGTGAGCACTGACAGAATAGGTCTCATTTTAACAGATACTGCTTTATTTTGAAGGTTTAAAAATCTAATTAGTATTATTTAGTTATCAATATCAGAAGGCTTTTAACACAAAAATACTAAATGTACGGTATTGATTATTATTTTGTAATGGACGGTATGAGATGAATGATAGATGATGATGCAGAGTAAGAGAAACTAGTGATGTGAGAATGTTGAGGTGGGTACAGGTTGGAGGAAATACATGGATAGAGCACAAAAACCAAACACATGTGTGGACCTACCTCCCAGTACTTGCATTGTCCAGTCCACACATGTATGTGTGTTTTTTGTTCTCTATCTATGTATTTCCTCCAACCTGTACCCACCTCATCATTCTCACATAACTAGTTTCTCTTACTCTGCATCATCATCTATCACTCATCTCATATCGTCCATCACAAAATAATATTCTTTAAATCAAGTCCTACTTTCCAATAATGTAAATTTTTGAAATTAAAGTTTCTATTAGTTGAATGGAAATGTTGCGCAACGTCCCCGAGACTGTCGGTTGCGTCACGTCTTGTCTCGGACTTACTTCAACGCGGTGGGCGTCATCTCCCGACTACCCCTACCCCCTCCCCCCTGCTCCCTGTAGCTGCGGTAACAGTTCTGGATGCGCACGGCCGCCTCCTGCGACTTCTTGAAGCGCTTGTGCTCGCGGTACGACCGGAAGCCGTGCTGGATGACCGTCGCCGCCCTCGTCATCTGCTTGAAGTACGCGTACTGGAAACACAAACGAGCAAACGCGTTACCAGGGAAACGATCTGATGGGAAAATAGAATCTATTTCGTATAAGGAATAAATTCTAGGGGCACACTACTGTACGATTTCATCGCTTTAACTGATGTACAGAAGAAAATACTATCAAAAAGCACCAGAAAATTAGTACAGTGAACCCTCGATAATCCAAACTCGGATAATCCGAAATTTGACGTATTTCGGACTTGCAGGCGGTCTCTGGCTGAAGGTGTGGGCATTTCAATGCTATATAATATGGTTGATCCAAATTTCAGCTGAACCGTAATTTGAACTAATATTTCGACACTTCAATTGCTTTCACACTGTTTTCGGATGGGATAATTCGAAATGATACCGAGTGAATTCCTTGATTCAATCATTATTTTCAATTTCCATCCTTTTTATTTGATGCCTAACAATAGGCTGACACATCTTTATGTGTCATCCGACTGGGTGGTCTGACCCTGACCTTGATAATACCGTGCTGAACTTGGAACGTTTGATCCTCACACCATCGACTCGGGACGGCCAATAAAAGCACAAAATATGATGATCGTGCATCGTCAGCTGGCCGAATAAACACGACTAATCTATTACATTGTCTCGGCCGGTCGCATAGCTTCCTCTCGTGCGCAATTAGAAACTGACCAAGCGGGAAGAGTGATGATTTTCGTGGAAAAAGATGTTTTTGGTTAATCCGAATTTTTATAAATCAAAATATTTTTTTTGGGTCCCTTCCATTTCAGATTAACGATGGTTTACTGTATTATCCTATACTAACAGCATGGTACACAGCTATCTTGAATTTTGTGAGTACGTTAGACTGGGCCTATCTTGTTCAGGAATGCATTCCCCCATGTCTTTCCCGTTTTTTCATAGGTTAAATTGTTATGAAAAACGTAAAAATCCAGACATAACCTGAAAACCATACCAATGAAGAGAAAATTTTCCAAGCAAACCAATAGAAATAAATGTGCAGTCGACAAACCTGTTTATATCTCCTATAATAGTTCTGTATCAGTACAGCCGCTCCCCTCTCCTTGTCCTGCTCCTCCATCTTCTTCCGGCCCTTATAGTCGCGATACGCCTTCTGTATGATCTTGGCAGCCTCGTACAGCTCCCGTTGCTCGCGGTCGGACAAAGTGAGGTTAGAAAGGTCCTTCTCGAACAACGAAGACGACGCGTGGAAGAACTCACAAAAGTCGGCCGTGGTTGGGGGCGGAGAGGGAGAGTCGAGGGTGAAAGACCTTTGGCGAGAGATAATAAAGAAGGTTAGATTAGGTTAATAAAGATTTTTATAGACTAACTTTTTTCTTTGTATTATTACGCTATTTTTGTTCACGAAAGATACTTTGCATTCACAGCGTTTGCTGAGGGGGATGGTGAAATATATTCTTGTGAAGTGGCTAAATTACTTTTATTGAAAATTGGCCAACATATGGCCAGCCATAATCATCTCAGAAGATCTATTGATATTGATTCATGTTTTCAGTTTTGAAACGAAATGAAACGTTTTGGAATGTGTGAGTACGCGAATATGCTACAGTGGCCGCCAAGCTGTTAAACCAGAGAATGCGGTTCAGAAAGAGAGGTGCCGTTACCCGGGCGACTGCAGGCAGCTGGAGGCGGGGCTGAGCGACGACCCGGGCGTGTCCACGTCGTAGTACCGGTAGTTGTGGTCGCTCAGCTCGAAGTGGAACTCGGCCGGCTCGTACGGGTTGGCCGGCTCGTCCAGCAGCAGAGGCTCCATGAACACGTCCGCCAGCGAGCTCGAAGACGTCTCCGGCTGCGGGCTAGACTCCAGCAGCATGTCCTCGTCGCTCTCGTTCTGAAACGTCACGCGTTCAATATCACTTCTAATATATCCAATAGTGAATATATTTAGTGCCTCATTAGCGTCACCATAGATAAAGTAGTCTCTAGATTGGCAATGCTGTATGACCATAGGTATATATTGCCTTACTGAGATACGTTATTTCTGCAGCCGATAGCGACATTTGCTCGTTCTAATCTTGGCAGCCATATTGGACATTTACAAATGGAATCTAAGCAAGGGATTCTATATCATCACTAATATGATGTCGAATATGGCAAAAACTTCCCGGTTTGTGACACAAATATGTACGCCTTCTTAACGTTGAGTAACGTATCTCCGTAATATATATCTGTAGTGTGATTAAAAACTACCGATGACGTAATTTTATTTATAAAAAGTGGTTCAATTCACTCTCATTCTGCAACACCGTACAAGGTCACGCGTTAGGAACAGCCACTTCAATATCACTTCTTTCAAGTCACGGGTGGTTCCAACAGACTCTGTACCACGGTCTAGAGACGCTAGATAACATGGGGAAGAGAGGGGTCAACTTGGTGACTGTTTTCTATTGGCTACTGAAATATCTCTCGCATGGACGCCATTTCTGGTCCAGATTTCCGACCAGAATTCAGACCAGATGTTTGAGAACGACTGAGACGCGTGGCCGAGTGGTAACACACTGAACCGTCATTCGGGAGACCGGGGCTCGATTCACGCCATGGTCGACCATCCTGACAGAGGTTTTTCGTGGTTTCCCTCTGTTGTTCAGGTCAATACCGGGATGGTCCCATAACAACAGGCCACAACCGACTCTTTCCCACTATCCAAAACACCGAATAAAATAACCTTTCACCTCATCATCCCATCATCTCATTTTTATTAGGTGTTTTTGATAGTGGGAAGGAGTCGGTCTTGGCTTGTTGTTGAGGAATCATCCCAGTATTGACCTGAATGACAGAGGGAAACTTAATACGTGGAACCTCTTTAGTCCATTTTTCAGGGGAACTGACAGAAAAACTTACTAAAGAAACTATTCAACATGTAGGAGCTTATAGATCGGATCAAAGAATAAAACTTACTAAGAAGAAAAATGTACTAACGAGAAACTTACTAAATAGGTTCTACTGTATAGTTAGGATGCGTGATGCTCACCTTGATTCTGTCCGGCATGGCGGCAATGATCTGCTCGGCCAGCGTCAACACGCGCACTTCTTGCTCCCCTGCACAATCAGAGACACAAACAAAACAAACAACTATTAACGAGTGAACTACGATTATTGCTTGGAAGACATCTCAACCCTGAAACTAGATTTTAATTAATAATGGTAATATTTATTTTCATAATTTCAAGGAAACTACAAATCATCATCTGAATTTCAGAATTTATAATTTATATCTTTGTCCTCCAGGACCTTGTTTTTTTTCTAAGTCGTGACGTAGACATTACTAGATTCTGTTCATAGTCGTGACGTAGACATTACTAGATTCTGTTCATAGTAGTAGATATTTATTTAGCATTATTGCTAATTTACAAGATTGAATACATGACAAGAATCAATAATCATTAACATCAAACAACAGTTAAAAAATGACATACATGACTAGAAATACAATTACACAATGGAATATATAAGTAGAAATGCGGTATAATTCGATTAACAATTTAAAAATTTCAAATGTTTTTATGATGTTTAAAACTGAACAGGGTTGAAGAAATGAAGTTATTAAAAATAACAGTGTGAATTAATGGTTACTTATAGTCAGCTTGGTCCCAGTATTTGACTACCCCATAAGCCTTATGAATTAGTTTTCCTTCTTTTGTTATTATACAACATTTTTTTCTGAAGATATTCACCTTTTTTTCTTGTCTGATCTTAAGACGGATCCCATTAAATATTCTTATTAGCTTAACAAAAATACTATTGTCGTCTTCATTACCCATTGTTCTTTTCACATGTATATTATTTTGGCTTCTTAATGTATATTTATTATTAACTTGTTCATTGTAATTTAGATTAACTGTAAGATATTGTGGAATTAATCCTTTGGTTATTCTATAAATTAGAATCGGTAATGGCTACGTCATGACTGATGGTCTCTGGAGGACAAATTAATTAATTATAATTTCTAAAACTGAGATGATGATTTCTAGTTTTCTTTAAAATTATGGAAATTAGGGAAATTAATATCATCATTATTCAATTAAATCTAGTTTCAGGGTTGTGATGCCCTTCACTAATCCCACCACCAGCCAGGTTATTTGGGAATACTAACGAGCGGGTGATGGATGGATGATATTCACATAAACCGATGTTTTAATGGAGACGATATGTCTGACTTGACTTCTGTTTCTGAAGTAGAATCTTGGCAGACTGGACGGAATTGGAGGACATAAAGTGACTTGACAAAAAAATGCATAGATTTCTATTCTCAATAAAGTTATGCGACTGTAGAAGTTTTATGACAGAAGACGGGACTGGCATTGGGATCAATCTTGGAGCGTGCAAAAGTTTTGAAAGCGTATGGCGTCCGCGTTGAAGTTTAGATGCAAACGTCGTATTCACAACAATAGCAATGGAGTTTCAACTTTTACGATTGATTCAGGATTGGTTTAGAGATACGACGGAGCTCTGAACAAACACGACGGAACGTTCGATGTAACGCGGTCTAGCCAAGTAATGAACAAAATATTTATCTTCGTCCAACTTAATAATCATAGTTTTCCAATTTTAGAATTTCGAATTTTAGAATTTCCCACTTTTCATCCATTTTCATAGAATTGGGGAACAATGATTTTGCATCAGGTTTTGATGTGATTAAAAATGAATAAAAATAATAATGAGAAAATTGAGACTCCATATCTGACTATTTTCGAGCGTACTTTTAGAGTCCAAACAATAAATCAATTTCAACTTTTTAGAAAAGTATCGAACATTTGAACTATTAAATAATCAAGGTAACTGTTATTTTGTAATTGTTGTAAACAGCAATCTGGGATAAATTAAGAATGATTAAAACATGACGGTGATCTTTTTGATTGATCAACGCTCCCACAACAGACAAGTTTCTTGGAGGTGGCAGTACAAATATAGTTTACAGAAACCCATGCTTTAAGCGGGACTCGAACCCAAACCCAACTTGATATCAGTTTCCAAATCAGAGCGACTGGTGACTCAATGGCTTGACCTGTAGGGCATAAGCAATACACACACACACACACACACACACAACAACACACAGAAAGCAACAGGACTCAGTTGATCGGAGTTCTTGCCTTGCTTCGTATGGCGTTTAATCTTTACACGCTGACAAACACAACAAACAATAGGCGATCAAATGGAAATGAAACGCTATAGCACGAGAGTGAATTACACATTCTGTGAATAACGTTATTCCGATCTGAGAAACGGCAATGACCTACCAAGCTACGTATTTCAGTCTCGTTTGTTTGGAAATTAGACTAAAATGAAGACTAAAGAGCCAACATCCTCAAAACATTACGTGAAATAATAATAAAAAATTCCAAAACGATACTGATCTGAAAAAGTCCCTTCTATTCCCAGTTTTTTTTAGATTTATTTCTCCCATTATTTTTTAATTTATCCCAATTCCTGCTGTAATAATTCATAGCTAATTTAAAACATGTAATTGAAATATGTATTGTTGAAACAATCATTATGCACTAATTATTTATTAAGTCGTCATAATTTAGATATCTATAATTTAGCTGTAGGCCTACTTTGAGGTTTAGTGACTAAAAGTGGATATTATACGCACATATTTCCTGATGGGATGCTTGATGACTCAAATAATAATACATGTAGGCAATAAAATATGAAATAAAATCTTACAATAAAATCTTGGGCGATATAATACAAACAGCATCGGTTAAACTCATCTAGCATGCGCAACACTGTCAGGTACAAGTAGAAATCAAGCTGTAGGCCAACATTATTCTGTGGATTATTCAAAACAAGTCAAGGCAAGTGTCAAGGAAAGCTAGAACTTTTGATCGACGTACAATTTATTAAAAAGTCAATAGTTAGCGTAATTATGAAGGAAAATTCTCTAATGATAAAAAATCTTTTTTAACAAATTAAACCACAATTTTAACAAACTTGAACTCTTCAAACTATAAAACAAATTTATAATTGGATTATTCATATAATTATTGATATATCAGCAGTAGGTCTATTTTGTATTTTGCTGTTCTCTTTTTCAACATGATTTCACTCTTATCAACATTTTGGAAAACATCATTCATGGCATTTTAAAATTCAATTACTGCACATTTGTTTTAAATCACGCTCGTTAAAAATTAAAATTAAACTTGATTAAATTTAAATTTAAAATTTAATTTAATTAAAATTAAACTGGTAAAGAAATTATACCATCTTGATTCCAAAACAAACAAAAAAACAACCATTACAAACAGACACAATTTCACTAGAAATACTCAATAAATGACTAACAACAAATAAATCGTGTTGGTGCCACTGACCTACGCCACTGGTCTGCCTTGCGTCCAGGTCTTCGTCGGAGACCGCCTCGACGTCAATCAGCGGACTCGTGCTCCTCGGGTTGGTGGTCATGACCTCGCCTGATCCAGCGCAACATAACCTCACATTACCACAGCCGAACCAAAGCAACGAAATAAAACTAACCAGAGTCAACGTTATCCCATTACGAAAACAACGCTAAGAAATCAAGTGAATTACGAAATTATTGTTTGAATATAATAATGAATGCAATGGATTAAAATAGTCTAAATTGATAAAGTAATCGATGCAAATGTAGTTTGTATTGGCAACCAATCAACGCTTTGTGAAAGGCAATGACGATAAAAATGGGGCATTGAAATTGCAATCTAATACAAGTAGTCATGTATTACGTATAAACCAACTCAGATTCTAACCTAAAATAAACATCAAGCTATTCAATATGTTGATGCATTTATTTCAATCAACAATCTAATGGTTGGTCAATTAAATTCATAGTAGTTTGAGAATAGCTCGTAAATCTCTAAAGTAAACAAAATAAGGTTAGAATAATTTTATAATTGAATAATTTTGTTGAACCTTAATCAATCATTCAAATGTTATCTGAGCCGTGAAGTTTCAGTTGGTCAATTTTTTCAATGCAAATATTGAATAAAAAATTATGATATCAATTCATAATTTTCAAAATGGAAACAAGGTTTTTGTAAACGTATGATGAACAATCAACATAAACGGAACTATGTTTTCCATTGAAAATGGTATCATTTTCATGGCGAAACTAATTTCTTGAAGAATAGGTAGTCAATAAAAATATATCACACAAAAACTAGCACTTGCTAGAGTGTGCTAGTGTGCATATATTTAACAACCTATACAGTATTTTTCATATAAATCAACTTGAAGTCACAAAATAGAACTTTCAACCAAGTTGATGTCCAATAAATCTATAATGTCAGCCCCTCTAAGCCCTAAGACGATAAATATTGAAATATAATTTAATACAAAATGAATGAGTACCACTTCCAATACTTTCAAAAAGTGTCAGATTGCCAAGATTGAGATAAATAGTAAGAAATACATAATAATAATAATAATAATAATGATGATGATAATGAGAAATAGGCTTACTATAATTGTTTCGTAGTATTTGTTGAAACAATTGGTTCCATACAATGAGTGCAATAATGTGGCGACAGTTGAAAACTATGTCAGTAAGAAGCAGGTAAAAATAGAAGCAGAAAGAAGCAGAGTTGTAAATGAAAACAAAAGAGACGGCAGCTTGGACTACAAGCAGAGATATCTGGTGACGTTTTCTGGGATTATTTCAGAAGCATTAACTCGAATGTTCAACAAACTCTTGTAGGGAGAAATGATTTAAAATTACCGGAACCGACGTTGACTTGACATATTGTGACACAGCTAGAGCCTACCTATACAGACAAACTGAAACGAGAATGACAAAAAATAATTCAAGCTATATTTAATGTCATATTGCCTTCATTTTATTGTTATAATTTTGTTTACATTTTGATTTTTTTCAAATGAGTTATATTATAATTTTGATTTATTATGAGCTACGTTTTAAAATGTTGAGGACTATAATGTTTATTGCTACTCAGTTATTGATCTACTTGATAATAGTTCCGATCGAAAATCCGGGAAGGTTCGCTCCTTTATCGTTCATGAATATAAGTGTGAAAAATAAAAGGTTTCGTAATTCGTTTCAGAATGAAGGCTAATACATGGAAAGAGATAGAATTATTACAATAACTAATAAACAAAGTCAGTAATCTCTTTACAAAACAGTTTGTTATTTACTGAGAGATTTCAAAATTAAAGTGTAGGTCTACACTTGCAAAGGAAAGCGACGGCAAAGTGTTTAATTTGTTCACTATTCAATTCGATTGATTGATTGAGTTACGTCTTAGATTACGTTGACCCAATTATTACGATTCAGAGACGTTAATATGAGTCGTTAACGTTTACCAGAACTTTGAAAACATCACCAGAAACTTGAATATTTAATAAATTTAAAAATGTTGCTATGAATACTCTTGGTTTTGTTGAATCATTATCCAAGCTTTCAAATTGTGGCTATTTAGTAATTGACATGCTGAATTCGATGCAATAGAACGATAGCTAGATAGAAACAAATATCAACGAGTTGAATAATTTGGAGCGTTTTGCTGAAGAAAAAGTAGTACTAATAAAGAAAGAGAAAGAATAGAAAAGAGAAAGAGAAAGAGAGAGAGAGAGAGAGAGACTTACCTGTTTTCAACTCTCACCACACACTGACATTCTCAATTTACTGACCCGAAATAAGTTGAATAAAATAGTTTAAATGACAATGAAATATGTATAAGTGTAATACCTCGATTTCATGACTACCATCTTACGAGAAAAAAACAACAAACTATATCACACCATCCAATTATCATTTCATTAATGCATTCGGTTGGTAAGATGGTTTTCGTAACATTTTTCCGAATTCAAATTTAGAATACCAACCCAAAAAATGGACAGATATTAATCATCAACTTGGATGTATTATTAGATAAGTGTGAAAACTCTATTTTTACCATTGTAATGTCATATTTACGGTAGTATAACTAGGTCTGGTCTTACTAATAATAAATTGATCGATAAAGCAATTATTAGTGGATTAGTTAGTTGTAACCCTAAATCATTGAAGATATTTTTGTTTGTTAATTAATAATTAGCTTAATTACCACTTGTTCTATTTCTATTTATATATTTCTCCTCATAATATTCCTGAGAATTAACAATCATACCAACCGATATTCGTATTGAATAGGCAATTTACTATCACATGATTAATAGTATTGCTTGATTGGTTTAATTACTGCCAATCATTTCCATGCAACAATGTACGATAAATTATGATCGTAGAATGGTGGGCATGGAAACGAGGTGTGGATGTATTTAAACCTGAACACTGTTGCATGTTTCTGTCACCGGTGTTGTGTCTACAGCTTACAGCTTTATATCCTGAAATACTTGTGTGAAACAATACGAAAATCAACAGAGACTGAAATTAAATCAAATAATTATTTGTAATAATTCCCAGTGTTCTCAGACGTTTCAATAATGATTTATGAAAATGAGAAAAAAAATGTGATCTCTTTCAAAGTAGACCCAAGTACCAGTAAATATCAAGTATGAAAAAAAAAATTATTGAATAATAATTATGGTAAAAACCTATTTGATTTGTCTATTGATATTGGCCTACTTTTTTACAACACAATAATAAAATGAATACATGATTAAAAATGTGAGAGAAATCAAAGTAGATTTAGTAGATTTAATTAACAATTTAAATAAACAAGCTTAGTCTTTCTGAACTAAATGAATGTAGAGACAATTAGGTCTCGGCTTATTAGTCGAAGATTTGAAATAATATTCTACATATCGGTTGTATCGGGGCAAGTGAACAGAGCATCGCTTCGAGATCATATTTAAATGGTACGCTAATAAATGTGGACAGCACAGAAGGACTAACCAAACCTGTGTTGTGAGGTTAGGCTAACTTCGGGTTTGACTCGTTTACGAGACGAGCGGATCGGGAAAACGGCTGTGTGATTTGGCCTCTGTAAAGTAAGCTCTTTGAGATAACTTTGGTTTTTTGATTTGTAAAAATAAAGATAACTCATTCCATTGGGTTTAATAATGTACTATAATGATAACTGAAAACTATCAGCAGACCTATTCCAATGACTATGTTGATCAAATGCCATGTTTATATACTTGATGAATGACTGTGGATAGGCGTGGCTTGTCAATCAGTCCAACAGAATGTGGTCTTTCAGAGATACCCTGATTGGATATCTATAATCCACAACAGTTGATCGGACCTCTCGATTGTATCTATGCTTTCAGATATCAGAGTGGCGGGAAAACAAAAGCAGTCAATTCAATTTAATAAAAAGTGGCCTGCACTAATTTTCAACCGAGGACGTACGACCCAATAGCGTATAAACTTAATGGCCTAGCCGTTAAACTGAAGAGATGCAGTTAACGAGGTGTCTCTCAAGAACAACGTCAACGTTAGCTGGACGAAGTTACATGAAGCATGATTGAAAACACTCAAACGCATCAAGGAAACTGGATCCTGATCCGCTCCTGTAGGGGGTGTGTGGGCATGTGGGGGTGTGAGGGTGTGGGGCGTGCTTGGCCCGTTAGGCTGGTTTGGCCTGGATCATCTCAGGTTTGAGTTTTTTTATGCTAATTTTCTGTCTACGACGATGGTCTCATTTGATAGGTGATCACAACGCTCTGTTAAGTAACACAAATAAATCTCTACGATAACTATGAATTATTATCACGCGTCAAGACTCGAGGTGATTGGTGAGGGGTGGGGGGGGGGGAGTTTTACTTACAAAGAGCGAAGTCCATCCGCCTGACGGGGGAATTCCTGCGGCAGTCGACGTCGTCCAGCATTCCGCTGAGAGGCAGCGACATGCTTCGGTCAAACCTGACAAACAGTTAACAATCAACATTCATACGGGCTGATGATTACTTGCACACTTTTTAATTTAAATTCCACAAATTTTGGATCATATCATTCAAGCAAAAGTCTAGCCGAGTTTTTTAAAAATTTTGTTTCATCAGTTTGTACAAATTTTGGTTATTTGATTTGTAAATATTTGGTATACAAAATTTCAAAAATATATATATATATATATATTTTTTTTTAATAATATCGAAACTTGATACAAAATCATTGTTCCTCAATTAAGGCCATGGATGAAAGATAGGATCGTTTGGACGGGGCACCACAAGGGCGATCTTACCACCCCATTTTGATTATTTAAAACTAATGGTCTTCAACACCAGGACTGCGCTAGCTGTGACCATAATTTTTCGCCGTAGATAAAAGTCTTTCAGTATAAACACACGAATGTTGATATCTTCCACTTTGAAAAATAAAATTTTTGAAAAATATTTCAACGAATTTCAAAATTTCGAAAACAAGGAACACAGCCAGTTGTCAGTTTTGCTATATACAGTAGGCCTATAGTTTGAAAGTACAGTAAACCCAAATTAATCCAATGTTGATCCAAACTCTATTAATCCAAAATTTGACATATTTTGAACTTCAAGTCGGTCCTCGGCTGAAGGTAAAGGCATTTCAATGTTGATGAATATTGTTAATCTGGATTTCAGCTAATCCATAATTCAAACCAATATTTTGTTCCTTTCAATATTTTCTTCAGAACTGTTTTTGAATTGGATAATTATGAATAGTTCAAGTGAATTCCTTGAATCAATAATAATTTTCCCAATTTTCATCCTTTTATTTGATGCGTAACAATAAGCCAGAGCCAGCTGAGATATACGCTGCCTTGAGTGTGTCATTTGACTCCGAGTGCGCTTGCCGCTCCGTCCTAAGCTCGGAACACTTGTTCGTCAGTCAGACTCGGGACGGCCGAGCGCCAACGGAAGCCGGCTGTACAACGATTGTGCGTTGTCGACTAGCCGGGTACACACGTACTCTCGCACGCAATACGAAATTGCTTCAATTCTAACCGGGAAGTGTGACGATTTTTGTGGAAAATGAGTTTTTTGGTTAATCCAAATTTTTATGAATCCAATTTTTTTTTTTTGGTCCTCTGCATCACAGGTTAATGAGGGTTTACCACACTCAGCCAGAATGGTCATATAGACCTACTTGCTATCCACTGTCATGTATTAACCAGTGCAAATAAATATCTATTTTTCTCACGCGAACTCCTACAATCTCTTTTATTTATTTATTCATTCTATTTTTTTCTATTATGGACACATGTAGGCCTATCTCTAAATAACTTCAACCTCGTAAAAGAGCGTTGAAAGCAGAAGACAAATCACTTCCGTCTCACCTCGTGAGCTTGTGTTGTATATCCCTGAGTCGACTGACGGCCTGGCCGCAATCAAGATGGATGCCGCTGTCGACCGAGGGCCTTTTGGACAGCCTCTGATTCGGACTCATCGACTCGGCAATGCTCGTGGCCGGACTCGAGTTGCTCGGACTGTCCGAGCCCGGCGGAATGTTCACAGTCAGTTCTACGTTCAGCACTTTACTCTTCTGCGACTCGGACCTGGGGGAACAAACGTACGGACCGTTACAGACAAGCGGGTAATACCGGAGACATGGTTAACTGTTCAATTGGATTTACAATGAAACAGGGAAATTAATATTCATGCGAGAAAATTGAATTTGACCAGTGTTGGGTAATGAACTTTTAAAATGAACGCGTTCGTATTTTCTGAACTTTTCAATGAACGCGTTACATTTGCAGTCAACGATTTTGAACTTTCTTCACGTTCGATTTTTCGGTGATCTTTAACGGAACAAAACATTCATTTGAAAGCTCATAATTTTGGATCACTCATAATCCTATTCGATACAATCGCCCTATCCGTACTTACCCGTCCAAATTCTGAATGAGATCGACTACATTACGGTCTATCCTGAATGTATAATATTCCCTGCTATTTACGTGGTACTGTGTGTGTTGAACGTTACAAAACGGCACTGACCTTGTGACGGCGCCCGGCCTGAGAAACACGCCGTCGTGTGACCTTGTGGCCAGCTGACTGAGCTGTTCCATCTGCTGCGCCAACCCCTCGTGCCTGTTGGCGCGCGCGCAGTCGGCAGCCGTCTGCTGCGCCTGATTGCGCACGTTCAGCGCGCCCTCGCTCCAGCGGTGGAGCAGCTCGGCCAGCTCGCTGTGCCCGTTGCTACACGCCCACATCTGTCAAGCAACCAATCAGTGAGCACGTAACAACAAACCACCCTCGGTAGCTAGGCCCGCTTCAGAAATTGATTTCACCGTTGGGCGTGGGTTCGAGTCCCGCATAAGGGATGGGTTTTCAAAAACATCCTTTCACTTATCATCACTTCATAGTTTCATAATCACCTGCTCATTTAGTTCAATAAATAATAATAATAATGAAAGACTATTTTTGAAGCTGTAACAGGGATTAACAATACAAGGAGACGACTACAAAAAAGGCGATATTCAACATGTACTAGCAACTGCTAGTTTACTTTAGCTGCTCTACTATATAACATCAACTAAATACCACATTTTAATTGTATTAATATGATTATTAATGAATAAAAGTCAAGTATAGGAAAGTCTAGTTAGTACAGTTAGTTAGTAGGGGCCTGTAGCTAGTATAGTTATTAATTATAGTTTTGTACATAATATAATAGAATAATAAAGATAATAATGGTCAGGTCATTTGATAGTTTGAAATAATTAGGAATATCAGATAAGAATTAATTAAAAAAAAAGTTCGAGAAACTTTAACTTTTAAATAACGTTCAAAATGACATTCCAATTCAGACGAAATCTGGTGTTACAAATGTTGAGAATATCAACTATAGAGATGGACTGGAGAGAATTCACGAGTACAGTCCGCAAGTACGATTCCATCAAAAACGTAAAACTTCAAAAGGTTGCGCATCGAACTTACAAGCGGCGTGAATCCGTCTTCGTCCTGACTCATCGCGTCGACCTCGGTCTCGAGTAACGCGGCGGCGTTCTCCGTCCGCCAGCTGAGCAGCGAGCAGACGAGCCGCGTGTAGCCGAGAGACGCGGCCAGGTGGAGCAAGGTCATGCCGCGGTGACCTTGGGACCAGTTCAAGGTCGCGACCTCGTCCGACTGCCACGACCTCGTCATCATGTCCTGGCAGTAGTTGACCAGGCGATCCTCGAAGTTGGTCTGGCTGAAACCGGTCGCACCGTCCATCTGCGGAACCGAGAACGTTGGTGAAGAAGAACGCTTGGATAATGTTCGGAGCTCTCGTACAGTGAAACTTCAACGCATCATTCCCGTATCCATCGTTTTCCTGCTCGTATAATTAAAAGTACACGTAGGATTCTGACGTTTCGGCTATTACTTTGATTACAGTAGAGTTGATAGTACTCTAATGTGACCAAGGCAATAGCCGAAACGTCAGAATCTTGTGTGCACTCTTCATTTCATCTCCGTGTTCTATCTATGGGCTCTCCACTAAGAGTAGGCCTTTCTCTACTCATACATCTCGGTGAGCTGCTGTTCTTTATTCCCCTTAAATACTCTCTTATTTATTTATTTAAATACTTAAATAATGATCAAGAATCAATTCAGAATCGATTCAGAATCGATTCTAATGTAAAACGATTCTCAAATCAAAATTTTTTTTTTTTAATTGGAATTCAGGTAGAATTTTTTTTTTTTCATTTTTATTTATCTATTTATTTTTTTCTTTTGGTCAGTGCTGTACTCCTTCACGTCGCAATACGCGCTCATTTCGTTATCTATATTATTTTGTATTGTTGAGATATTACCATCTGGACACAAGCTATCCCCTCGGTTACGTCTGACAGCCGAACGTTGACGGAAATACCCGAACGGTACAGTACAGTTCAAAGAAGTCTCTAGCAGCTATTTTTCACGTAAAACGCCGGGGGAAGGTTGAAAAAAAAGTTTAAAATCACACAACTTTTTTTTAGAGTAAATTGAAAAAAAAATGTTTACACAAAATCGATTTTTAATTGATTTTGGAGCTTAAAATCGATTCCTGATTTCGCGAATCGATGTCACCACTAATTGATATATCTATCTATTCATTAGTTTGCGTGATTTAAGCGTGCTATTTTCTATATTCCGAGTACCCGGGTACCCGAAGGCGTCACTACCAGAATCCGACCCGATGATTGTACGTTAAGATCCTGAAGGAGTTTGTTACCGGCTCGTGTCCCGTGTCCGGCTCCTGCTTGATATGCTGGCTGACAGCCTCGAGGCGGCGCATGAGCGAGAACTGCAGCATCTCGTCGGCGCCGGCCTGCGCTCGCTTGTACTCGAACACCACCGAGTTGCTGATCACGAACCCTTCGCACGCCACCTGCAGCGCCACCAGACCCGCCTCGTGAGCTGGAACAATACCTCATTCATTACAACACTCACACAACTTATCAAACGCGTCATCAAGATGGTCAAATGTAAATAGTTGTGATGCAATATGGACAGCAAGATGCATTGAGGGTTGCGTTTGCCCGTTGGAGATAGTGTCCTCACTTCCTATCCCTCCCATCTTAGTAATATGTTCCGATTCACGGTCCACGTTTAAAGAACTATTGACCGAGCGTAGTTGAGTGGTGATAAAATAAACTAACGCTACGTTCAAGGCCGGCTCGCTGTCATCAAGTTTGCCAGCCTATCAGCGGTTTCTACAAAAACACACCAGATAGAGCAGCGATCCATGTTACACAGAAAAGTCCTCACGGTATGGTACGTGTTATCAAGATAAGTGAAGGCACCATCTCCCGGCCGCAAACAAACGCAACCCTCAATGCATCTTGATGGACTGATATTGCATCAAGAGCTCTTGTTCAAGTGTTTTCTTGAGGCTCAGGACCCTTATCCAATAAACCACTTGAAATAACGTCCTAGGCCTGACTAGCTCCAAGAGGCTAGGACTTTGATTGATTAATGTACACTAGAAAAAGCAATCAACAATGACAATATATTATACAAACAAAAAGACGGTCTCTTGGACTGAATAATTCATCACATTTGGAAGCCCGCCTCACCAGCAGGACTAGTATTCTGTGCTAACAACAATGGAAATACACAGAGACCAGACATGTTGCCATGACAGGTAGCTCTCCTGGGAGATATTGACCAACCAAAGTCCCAGACTCTTGGAGCTAGCTAGCACTAGCATGGGATGTATCAAGTAAGGGTCCTAGACATCCATCTTCTTACACTCCTCTGATAGTCTGTTGAACAATACAGCCCCTGAGTTAGCAGGACGTTTTGTTGCTGGAGGTAAATGTTGGGTGTGTTTGTTATGTTGTCTGACCTGGACAGTAGCACCTGAGCACGCCGCTCTGCACGAGGGTGGTCGCTTGGGGCTGAGCGTCAAACAGCACAGTGTACGGCGACGTGGTCGAGTACCAGGGACCCGTCACCAGCACCTGCAACAGTCACGCGGGATCATGAGACAGTCACGCGGAACAGTCACGCAAGATCATGAGACGGTCACGCAGTCACGCAGAATCATGAGGCAGTCACTTGGAAACATGGAACATTCAGACAGTCACACGGGATCGTGGAAACATGAGACAGTCACGCAGTCACGTGGGAACAGAGACGGTCACGCAGTCACGTGGAAACAGAGACGGTCACGCAGTCACGCAGGATAGTGAGACAGTCACACGGGATCGTGAGACAGTCACGCAGTCACGTGGAAACATGGAACAGTCATGTGGTCACGTGGAATCATGAGACAATTACGCCATCAAGTGTTTGTAAACGATTTTGTATTTAGTTTCAATGTTGAACTATTTAAAATAGTTAATAGTTTGATCAATAGTGAAATTTCAATTCCATGGACCGTCTCGAGTGCCGAGAAGTTACAATCCTGTTAGACCTCGTGTTAGTCGACTACACGTTTTCAACAAAATGTGCATTGTTTGGATGAAGGAATGTTTCAACAGGTTAGTCAAAGTCAACAATAATATTGATCTTAATTTTAATTCAATAATTGTGTTAAAATCTTACGTCATCAACACCCTGATCATTTTCATATTCAAATTAATTATTTGTTATTATTATTGTTGAAATGTTCTATTGGTGTTGTTCCATCTAGTGTAAGGAACCTGTCTCGGGGAAGATTGTCTTGTTGTTTCTGTCATTATGGGTTTTTATTATATCCACACTTTATGGAATTTGGTTTCTGTTATGAATAAAGACTTAATGAATTGTGATGTTTAGCAGGGCATCAACAACTAGGTTGTATGCGCAAATGAATAAATAAATGAAAAAATAAAAAACTGAATTTTGGTGAGAAACATTTGGAAAAATTTCATGAACTTTTCTCTTACCAAAATTTTTTCAATAAACTCTTCACGAATCAGATTTTCCACAGATATTCCCACCACTGAACCTAAACGTATTGAAATGTCCGTCAACGTCTCTGACCTTGACTCCGCCTTCCGGATACGCCCACTCGGGCGAGTAGTCTGTTATGTTGGCGGTGCCCTCCCTGTAGTCCATGCGCGGCGTGCTGTTCCCCAGGTTGGTAGCCTTGTCGTGGCGCGACGGCTCCAGGATCTCCAGCTCAGGGAAGTCCCCCAACATGTCAAACGCGTCCAGGTTAACAAACACGTCGTCGTCAACTTGGAAGACGGTATTCTGCGGAAAAACAGGGTTTCAACAACGCACCGTAATAATAACTGAGATCTATTGTCGTTGGATGAATTATTATTGGGATGATGAGATATGAAAGTTTATTTTAATGTGTGTTTTTGGATAGTGAGAAGGAGTCATGATGGTTGTTATTGTTTGCTTAGCGACCCCACCAACAGCTAGGTTATACGGGGGTACGAATGAGCAGGTGATTGTGAAACTATGAAGTGATGAGGGAGAGGACGTTTACAAAAACCCATGCCTTATGCGGGACTCGAACCCACGCCCAACGGTGACTTCAGTTTCTGAAGCGGTGCCTCAGTTGACCGAGCCACCGAGCGTGGCGAAAGGAGTTGTTCGTGGTCTGTTGTTAAATGTGAATGTCGAATCTAGAAAGCTGTGAATCACAGGAATGATTCTGTTATTATTTCCATCTATTTGTTGAATAAAAAACATCCATTAAATTATTTTTTTCTAAACGGCTGGTCCGAATTGCATACAAAATTGTAATAATACGTATCATTAATGTTTCCAGATTCAGAAAAAATTTCAACTTTTCTGGAGAGATTTGGCTCAGCCAAATCTTCAGGAGTTTTCAGAAACTTTGAGACAATATTTCTCAGAAGTGATCCATCTGATATGACCCAAAAACTAATAAAATTTCAAGTTGAATAAGTCTACATAGACAGAAAAAGTTTCATGTTGATCAGTAAAACCGTGCGACCTGTGCAGTGCTTACGGGAAAAAAAAAACGCACTGACATAGCTCTATAAGAGTGGGATGGAGTCTTAAGCTGGCCTTCCATGAACGCAATTTGCGTTTCGCTCTTGCAAGGCGGTGGAATTGAGGCGAGCTCAACAATCAGAATCACGTTGCTCTCGTCACTGATTGGTCGTTTTATCATCATGGCGACTTGAAAAACCGCTTAGCGAATAACGCGTTCATGAGAGGCCAGATTCAGCATACGCTCATCCAATCATCATCATGGCGGCTGTACCTGTGCCGGTGACACGACCACGCCGCAGCTGTCGATAAAGTCCATCGGGTTGATGTCTTCGGCTTCCGGCGCCTTCACCACCGCCCCCTGTCCTCGGCTCGCCTCCCTCGCCTCCGACTGGCCGAGCGAGCCCCCCGGCATGTTGGCCGACAGCGTGCGCTGGATGTCTTCCTGGCTCAGGTCCAGCGTCTCGTTGAAGAACCCTCCGCCTGGGGAACATCATCAAGGTAAGCTGGAGGTACGCTGATGATCAACATCATATGTACACCTTCATTCATTCATATCGGATTCAACGACCCAGTGTAGTGATGAGTGAGATCTATTGGCATCAGATGAATGATCAAATGAGATGACGGGGTCAAGGTTATAGTGTAGGAACCATCTCGGCATTAGCCTGGGGCCGAATTCACAAAAGGTCGTAGCTTTGATCGGGATCAGAAGTTGCTACAAAGATATTACCGATCAACTTTGATACTGTCTCAAAGATAATAATAATAGATTGATAATGATGATAAATTTAGTTAAAAATAAAGATCAGAAAATTAAAAATAATAGATACAAATATGGTATTATCTGTAGAAATTGTCGTAACTTTGAGCCGGATCAGAGTTATGACCTTAAGTGAATTCGGCCCCTGGACTACAAAGGAAAACCATGAAAAACCCCTGTAAAGATGAACAATGGCGGCGATCGAACCAGGTCCGATATGCCCTAACGGATCACATGAAGCGAGCGCGTTAGCAACTGAGCTGCATGTGATGATGGGATGTTTAACTTTTGATCAAAGCTATATGGATACGTAACACATTCTAATTCATGCCAATTGGTCTGAAGTACAGCTAATTGGACAACTCTAGAAAACTGTTTTGCATTCATTTCATGATACAATTACTTTAATTCAAGGTATCACATGTCATTAAGGTAAATAGTATCAAGATAACAGAGTTGATTTGAAAAAATTGGATATGGTTATATTTTGTGAGAAGACCGCATCAAAGTCTTGAAACAACCGAGAGGTGCCGTTTCTAAGCGGTCTTAATAACTCATCCTTCCCCTCTCATTGAGAACCAATGATTGTATAATACATTTCGATGGTAATAAAAAATTAAAATTATGAAGCTAAATGTTGAACCAATTTCATGGTAAAAAATCAATTTAAAAAACAGAACACTGTCCATGTTAAAAGTCACGCAGCGCGACCCTCACCCAGCACGGTCGACACCTGGCTCTTGTTCTGCGGCGTGTTCGACCCGATCACCAGCACGGTGTCGCTGCTCGCGTAACTGAACGCCTCGCCGTCCATCTTGGGCGTCGACGGGACGCTCCTGAACGCCCCCTCGAAGGTCACGTTGCCGTTGGTCACGTCCATCTTGTGGCCGCTCATGTTGTTGATGTTGTTGTTGTTGTTGGCGCGACAGCAGCTGCTCGAGTCGGTCGTCTCCTGCTTGAGCACGAGCTTGTTGTCCTTGCGCTGACTGCACACGAACGAAGTCACCAGCGACTGCGTGTGGCTGGTGGCAGTGGAACTGGAAGATTACACAAAATACTACGGTCCAAAAAACACCGACGGAGAAAATAGACGGGGTTGTTTTTGTTTTCGGAATAATAGATTGTATAACCATGCAAAATTTGATGATTTTTTTTTTCAGAGACCACAAGAGACAATTTTGTAAAATATCAGTTTTTTGGTGATAACTTTTGAACGAAATGAGATATTGGAATTCTAATACGCGAGAAACACAATATTTTTAATACCTTCAAGACGATAGCAGTTATAACTATTCAACATATGTTGCATAGTTGTCAAGCTTATACAACTGAACAAATACATTTTTTAGCCCAATATATTTGTAAATTATGCAATTGTTTAATTTAATACCATCTAGAAGGTATTCAAAACAGCTGTATTTCCTCCGTATTAGAATTTCGATATCTCATACCATTCAAAATGTATCACCAAAAAACTGATTTCACACTAAATCGACTCCCGTGGACTCTTCATGGCGGCAGTCAAGATGTATTGAGGGCTGCGTTGGATGACTTGACTTGAACGGTGACTTTATAATACGGAACCGTGCTACGGACCGAGTCGATTGCACGTTTATTTCCCTTGATAAAGAGAAGTTGATATATAACGTACATAAAATAAATAACGTAACCAATAGATTCAAGTGAATTCAATCTTTGACCTGGCCCGACCCGACTTGCAATGTCTCGACTGAGCCAAGCGGGAGGATAATGCAATTCGTCCAGAGTGAAAACAAGTACAGTGCAAACACTATACATTCTATTGTTGTATCAAACCGAAAAGCAAATGTAGTATTAATAATAATAATAATGATTTTTTTTTGTATTTTCCAAATTGTGCATATAATTACAAATCTGACGTAGACCCGCAAAGTAAAAATATAATTGCTTGTCTGTGGGTCTACTGACTAACGGACACTTGTGAAACCCATGTGGTACAAAGAAAAAAAAACACGAATCAACGTTTACAAAATTATCTAGAAGCAAAACATAATAAAGGTTGATAAATAATTACTCTATGATTGATAATCAGATTGATAATAGGCCTAATTATACATTTTTATTCTGGAATAATTTTCAATTATTTTTCAATTATTACTGAATACCAGATTTATTTTTTCATTCACGAGTCTACGAAATGGAATGAATTGAGCATCTCTTCTTTAACAACATGACCTGATACCAGCCCAAGCCTCCAAGCAGAATCAAGCGGCGTACGCGTTACCTGTTGAGTATGAGCAGGCCGCCGCCCCCCTGGATCTGGCTGAGGCTGAGCACGAGGGGCGGGGTGGTCTCGTGGGGGCTGGACGTGGAATGTGGGGGGTGGAGGAGCGACAGGTCGCGGCTGGAATGGTGCCGAGACGTCCCGCCAGTCGTCGACGTCACCTAAACGTGGCAGACAGACAGAGTCGGTCATCGTCTCTCCGAGCAGTCTCATCTCGACCAAACCGTGCCAGGTTGCTGTTATCTATGGTTCTATCATCAGGGCTATAATAAGGGCCACAGCCTTAATTGGGGAACAAAGATTTTGTATCAAGTTTTTATGTTATTAAAAAAAAAGAATATATTGGTACTGAATTCAAGGAAGAGTTATTATGAATGTTGTTGTTGTTGTTGTTGTTTTTATTGACATTTTTATGGAGAAGAAACATGTTTTCTACACAAGAGCCCACAAAGCCTATTTGGCTTGTCTGTGGCATAAACATGATGATACATGAAACAAAAGTGGATCACAAAATAAAGTGTCAAATTATAGTTAGAATAGCATTGCTAGGAACTGAAACAGGCCTTAAAATGGACAGTACATACAACATGTATGTATGTAAACATGTAGTAAACATGTAGTAAACATGTAGTAAACATGTAGTAAACATGTAGTAAAATGAACCTCTGTAGAACCTCTTTAGTAAGTTTCTCGTTAGTACATTTTTCTTCTTAGTAAGTTTTATTATTTGAACCTATCTATAAGCTCCCACATGTTAAATAGTTTCTTTAGTAAGTTTTTCACTTCAGTAAGTTTTTCACTTCAGTAAGTTTTTTTTGTTTAGTCCCTTGAAAAACGTACTAAAGAGGTTCCACTGTATATAGGTCTCGGCTTCAAAATGACTGATACCCGTTCTCGTCGGCCTTTGACGGCAACAACGGACGAACGCTGGGGAAAGTCCCCTGATGCCGGTCATACATAATAGTAATGAATAATAAATAAATAAATAATAGTAATACTGATACAATAGTAAGATACAGAAAAAAAGAGTAGAGTATAATAGTAGAATGGAGAGTAAGTGAGTTGAATGCTGATGTATTGCATCATTCAAACGATTGTAGATTATAATTCAAGATTTCTTAGTTCATCACAAATTTCTGTATAATTTCAAGTTGTACACTGCAAATTATACTGATAAAAATGTGAAAAGAGGAAATTGGAACAATTTAATTATTTGAAAAAGTTGTAAATTCTAATTCCATTTTTTTTGTATTCATTTCTAATATGTCTCAATTTTTATCTCAAATGATAGGTCTATATTCTGCAGAAAAAAGCATCTATGATGCTTTTATTCCAAATAATTCAATTTTTCAATTTTTTTTTCAATTTTTAGAGCGTTCCAATGGAGCGTCTATATCACCAATACCTTGAAACAAATAGTAGATCAGACATTTGTAGAGCTTTGTTGCCTTTTCAGAAACATGATCAAACAATAACAAATGAATAGAAGCATGAAGAAACATTGGAAAAATATGATTCAAAGCACTTTCAGATTTCTACATTTGAACATGATCAAACAATAACAAATGAATAGAAGCATGAAGAAACATTGGAAAAATATGATTCAAAGCACTTTTAGATTTTGTCACTTTTATAGCGATTGCTATTTTTACATGTCTCTACTTGCATAAACCTCGGTAATCTGCTGTTCTTTCTTTCTGTTCCACAAAATTCCTTCAACTCTGACCGTCCACTGTACCTGATTGTTGTTATCCGCGGTCCTCACGGCGACCGCCTGCCGCGAGTTGTTTGCCTCCTTGGCCGCGGATATCCTCCGCATGGGGTGCGCGCAGGTCTTGCTGTCTACGCACGTTGAGTCGGGACAGCCGCACTCGAGCTGCTTCGTCAGCGCAGCCGCACGCGCGATCCTCTGCTTCTCCATCAGCTGCGTCACGATCGCCTCCACCGTCTCCGCCGTCTGCAACGCAACACACAGCGCGTTACAATACATCTCGCGACGCAACACACAGCGCGTTACAATACATCTCGCAACGCAACACACAGCGCGTTACAATACATCTCGCGACGCAACACACAGCGCGTTACAATACATCTCGCGACGCAACACACAGCGCGTTACAATACATCTCGCGACGCAACACACAGCGCGTTACAATACATCTCGCGACGCAACATACAGCGCGTTACAATACATCACAACATACGGGCCGAATCAACGTAGAGTTTGCTATCACTATTTTGACTCGTTTTAGTAATTTTTAATACCGGTATTAATAATAATAATAATAAAATTGTCTCCGTTTTTGAATTTTGAATTATAGACATCAACAATATAAAAAGATGAAGAAAAATAACAATGATTAAAAATTTAATAAACATAATAGCTTTCATCAAGTATTCTGTACATAATGAAAAACAATGTAGGTATTTAGACAATTTAATTATGAATGTAAATGCAAATATAAATATAATTAATTTGTTTGCATCATCTGAAATAATACCTAAAATAAAATAAACATATATCCAAGAAGCTCAAGCCAATTAGAAGGCTTGATGAAATCACAAGATTAGTTGTATTTGTATTTTTTTTAAATTTGTGTTGTTTACTGCAATTGCGCACTTTTGCACGATGGTAGTTGTTTTTCCTTCAAAATTCAGTTATTTGATCGACACAATCCAGGTTTGATGCCATCCCCCCTTCTCGCCACTGACAGTAATCAAAAGTACAATTACACAAGGATTAAAATCAGGGCTCGGTAAATTGTCACACTGTGCACTACTCAGTGTTACCAATAATTATAACCAAGATTCAACGTAAATTATTCCATTGGTTTGAATGTTGTATCGATTGACGAAGAGAACATTTCGTTGATCTTGTATCTGAAATACTTTGCCAAAAAGAATCTTGCAACTTGTATCTCACGAGACGTTTTCAAGTACAGTATCACGTAATTTGTTTCTTCCGAGATGGTTCAAAGTATAACGTATCTTGAATAATGAATTTGAAAGTATATATGACATCTGGATACAGTTTTTGAATATCTTGGTCCATTTTTATTTGTTTTTACTTTAAAGTAACACCTATTCAGGAATTGATGACATACGGGGATAGGCCTAATATAAGTAATGCTAACAAACATTTCAAATTTTTTTTGTCAGTTTCAATGTCATTATTAAATGGGTACGGCAATCCCTAAAGAACAGAATTATATTAAAAATACAAATAATCAACAACAAAGTTTCATTGTAAAATACATTCATATCAGTTTTTTTTTAAATGTCGACTACATTTCAATAATATAAAAAGTAGCATGTTATCAAGTTGGAATCTATTTCAAAAAGTCAAGTCTAAAAAAAGTATAACACACTTGCTTTCAGATAATATTATACCGACTGAATATAAAAATTAAAGAACAAAAGTATTAATAAATTGTTTGTCAAGCGTGAATATAACTGAGGACTGCTAAAATATTACATTAACAACTATCTGTACATGACTACAGTGAGGAAAAAACAGGTAATTACAAAATATATATTTCTATTATAACGTACATGAATTCACAGTACCCAGGTAATATTTCTAAAACAAATTTCCAACGTTCACGAATAAGTAGAGCAAAACAAAATTCTGTACCGGTACGCTTTTATGCAAAGTGCACATATAACAACAGTATTACAAGTCCAATGAGAGCCGGGGTAAAACAATTCATAAACGACAAACTAAAAATAGAAAATTTAATATTTTATTCGTGCGCAGTAACTTTCGATTAATTTACGAGTCATTATATAAGTGATGTACAACGTAATAAAAGGTTGATTACATTCCGTTATCACTGAACTAATAGTAGTAAAAGTTGTTTCCCGGTAGTATGAACAGTGAGTACGTCGTAAAGAGGGGACATTAAAATGAGGTAATTCATTCGTGCTGATCCATTTTCCTGTACATCGTTGCACGCACTCAAAAATACTAATGGGTGATTTAATTGTACACATTGATATTGGCAACGCTCATTACCAGTCAGAATCGTACCCAAGTAATGTACATATCTTGAATAATTATTGAATAAATAGGCCTATAATGAGTACTGAAATTTCATGATTTGGAAATTATTTTATAAATTTATAATGATATAAATTATGATAAAAATATTCATAATTCGATATAATATAAAAGACATCACAACCCTAAAACTAGATTTCAATAAATAATGACAATATTTATTTAATTAATTTTAAAGAAAACTAGAAATTATCTTCTCAATTTAAAAAACTATACTCAATTCATTAGTCCTCCAGAACCTGGCCTTATTTCTGAGTCGTGACGTAAACATTACTTGATTCTGTGCATGTTTTTAAGAATCAGTACTGTCTACGTCACAACTCAAGAGTCTTCGGTACACAAAAAAATGAATTATATTTTTTGAAATTGAGGTGATGATTTCTAGTTTTCTCTAAAATTAGGGAAATAAATATCGTAACTATTCATTAAAATCTAGTTTCAGGATTTTGATGTCATTCAATTTTAAAACAGAACCTTCAATAAAGATATAAAAGATAAGGACAATAAAAACGTACAAGGATTTGTTAAATTGTGGCATAAAACTGATGAATGTGCTTCCAGAGAGACTGAGGAGCATTGATAACAGAAGTCCTTTTAAAACAGACGTAAAGATTTTCCTCCTCCAAGAAGTTGTGTACAATATTGATGAATTCTATGAAAGAATGTGGTAAACTTATGTGTTCATACTTAGAATGATTTACAATCAGTAAATACTTTGAATAGGCCTACTATATGATAATTAAATTGCAAATTTTTTAAACTAAAATATATGTTTTAGTTTCAGTATATAGTTTCTGACAGGGTCAACACAAGGTTAATTGTACAAACGATAGCTAATAAATACAAAATACAAAATATTAAAGACTTAAATATTTCAAATCGTGTCACTCACTGATATTTCCAACTCGTTGTTGAGATCCGGCTCGTCCTCGCTGAAAACTGAAGACACAACTGTTGTTAATTGTCAAGCGTCGACTACCAACCAAACAACACGACATCGAAACACAGGGGACAGTGTCGCCACGACAAGACTTACACATCGGTTTCAGCTGCGACACTAGTTCCTCTTTCGTCCACTCCTTCTTGTCGGCCCACAGCGCTAGGCTCGGCGTGATCACGGCCAGCTTGTTGTCGTCGGGGTACGGAACGTTCAGGTAGTGGACCAGCACCATATCGGGGTTCTGGACACAACGGAATTGCACACGTTTAAGTCACTGTCTGGATTTGAAACGAGTCTAGATAAATATTAGTAAGTATAAGTACACATTTTAAGTATACATTTTAGTGGCTTTAATAATAATTTTTTAGTCAACATATCGATATTCAAATTTAATTATTTCAATAATTATAATTATTGTGATAATTATATTTCATCATAATCATTTCATCATTATTCCATGTGAAATTGTTATTGTTATCATATATGAGTTTAATTTGTTCCAATTTTTAAAAAAATTAAATATATGATTTAATCAACAAATACCGTAATTCATTTCTATCAATGTTCCAATTTTTCCCACTTATGTATGCAGTTATGGTGTTTTTATTCTGTTTTGTTAATTTCTGTTTAATCCACAGATAAGCTTTCTTTCAAGATTTGTGGAGAAATGTGGACTACAGATTGTAGTAAGTATAAAAATAAACAACTATTGAACCTCAAAAAACCAAGTAGTATAAGTGCAAGTGCATGAACACGACAAGATGGGTAATGCCTACGCCGTGAATCATGGTTTTTGGAGGGCAAATAAATTATTTATAATTTCTGAGATTGAGATGATGATTTGAAATTAAGGAGATACATATCATTATTCACTGAAACCTGGTTCCAGGGTTGTGATGTTCATTAAGAGGCCGCAGGCGCTCTACACGGGCTCGTTGTTCGCTCGCTTCAGACTCGAGTTTAACATGCATCGTGTGCTAGGCGCACCCCGTAGGCTAGCCCGCCAAACTCATATTCACAAAAACGCCATTAATTCCCTAGCTCACACTTTTGATATATTTCACATTTTATATTTTTTTTCGGTATTCAAAAATATGTATCTAGGTTTTCGCATTCACGAATTTTTTTCATTTTCCATTTGAAGAATTTGAAAAATTACAATTTTTTTGTTCAAAATTCTGTAAATAAGATAACCTTCGTTTTTCAATTATGAACAGAATTAAAAAACAATCATATTAATATCTCAAAAATTACTGGCGTGAGAGTTTGCGGCGTGAAATACGAGCACCTGCGGCCTCTTGACTGTTATCTGTCTCCAAGTCTGTTAATAACACTCAGTTCTGTTCTGACGGAGGCTTGAACTGTCGAGCTTAGTACCTGAAGCAGCCAGTAGCAGCGCCGGTGGAATGTGGGCAAGATGGCTGAATGGACGTAACAACCGTAGATACACTGAAACACGAACAAAGCACGACGACATTAAATTTCACGGAGAATATAAATACTCGACAGTTCTATTGGCAGTGTTTGGTTTTACGCAAGATGTATTGAGGGTTGCGTTGGTTTGCCGGTCTGTTATGGTGGTTCAACTCCCATCTCGTCAATGTTGAAAAAACCTACCAATTTACCGTCCAAATCTCTGAATCTATCGATCGAGAGTAGTCTAGTAATAATGCAAGGGACCAACGTTACGTTGACGTCAGCTCAGCTGTAGCAACAGTCACCTGAAATGCTAATATTTGAGGGTCGCAGAAGGCATAAAGTATAGTTTCATATTGCAATGCTAGGTAGCGCAACAAGCAGTAGGTTTGAGGACAGTACTCATGAAATGGAACAAGATTGACAGCCGAGTGGAACCACCATGCAAGCTTCATACATCTTGGTATTACCTTTGCGTAATTTTTTTTTTTTCATTCTCAGCCATTTGTTAACGGTTGATTCATTTCAAACGTACACTGTGTAAATGTTGTCAAGAATAGTCAAATGATATAAAAATGTCAAATAATGTATGTTTAATGATAAAAATCATTAATGTTATCATGTGATGTTCATAAATCTACAAAAGTGTTTCGATTTTTTTGGAATGAAATATAATGACAAAAATTGTCCAACTCACATGTAAATACTCGAGCCATAAAGTCAATTAAATTACCAAATAAATCCTGCAAACAGGTATTCGAAATCTGATAACAGATTATAAAAAGTATATCACTTTGAAGTTCAACTAATCATAAATACCGAGATTAAATATAAAATGGAACAGTATTATTATAAGAGAGAAAAACGTAAAATGATGAATATCAAAGTGTTAGATTATTAGTCATGTACCCTCTCTTCCCCAACACCATGCACCTTCTCTTCCCCAACTCCCCCTCGACTCACCTCTGTTCCCTGGACTTTCAGCTTCATGTGATCTTCCCGCGTCGTCTTCCCGTCTTTTCTCTTCTTCCAGCAATAGCCGTCCCGACGGTAGCGGACTTTCTTACGACTGTAGAGAAGCATCGAGCCGCTCTTCGGTCTGAAACAACAAGCCAACCGGCGACGTTAACACTCGACACTCTCACAAACTGTCTACCGTTACGTATGCATGTAGCCAATGAGATATGAGGAATGAGATATGATGGTGGTCCAACAATAAAAAAAACTGCAAAATCTTTCTAAATTATAAAAATATTACCGGCACATGCAGCGTAGTGGTTAACGCACTCGCTTAGTGTGATCCGGGAGGTGAAAGGGCATATTGTATCCGGTTCGATCCCCGCCACCGTCCATCTTTACATGGGTTTTTCGTGGTTTCCCTCTGTAGTCTAGGCTATAATGCCGGGATGGTTCCCACAATATAGACCACGACCGCTTCCTTCCCACTATCCTTCCCATTACCTACAAAACCTTCATCTCATCATCCCATCATCTCATTAATCATTCATTCAACGCAAATAGATCTTAGAAATTATTACAGTGCATCGTTAAAACCCAATATATAAAAAAAAATCGTTGCAGCTTTCGATGTTGAACGTTTTTCAAAAACAAAATTGTGTTTCTAATAGTAAATCTCGTCTAGAAAAAAACTTTGAACCTCAAAAATATAAAAATTCAACAGTGATATTGGTGTTTTTCAATGTTGGTATACGAGCTCCAACTCTTGTGGATTTTAGTATAGCTAGATACAACGTTCTGATTAAACAGCATGCTGACTTGAACTATGTTCGAACTAACCTCATGTCAAATATAACTGTTAATTATAATTACCTTAATTACAAGAAGTTACAATACAAATATGTGAGTAACTTCCCAGTAAAAAAATAAATCTTTTAATGAAATGATATTCTTAGAATTTAGATAATACTAATGTTCAGTTTTAATTAAATCCAACACAAAAGTATATTTAAGTGCAATGTATACATTTACTCCGGGCGACAGGAGACGTATGACATCTCATAGCACGTAGAATGTAATTCATTAAAGTTCACAGACACGTAGAGCATTAGTGTTAGCATAACTAATTCCCTCAGGAGTTGAAGGGAATACCGAGATCCGAACTCAGACCACGGAGTTGTATACAGTCCTGGGCACAGATTCACAAAAGGTCGTAACTTTAATGCGGCTCGAAGTTATGACAATTTCTAGAGGTAATACCATATTTGATCTATTATTTTTTATTTTTTATTTCAATTTTTTATTTTATCCATTATTATTATTATTATTATTATCAATCTATTATTTATTAAAATAAAAAAATAATAAATAATAGATCAAATATGGTATTATCTCTAGAAATTGTCGTAACTTTGAGCCGGATCAAAGCTATATGGTTTTTTGAGAATTCGGCCCCTGTCGTACTATGCATACCACTCCACAAGAGGGACCCACATTTTTTCTGCATCAGACGATGTATTTGTTTATATCTTGAACTGTTGAAGTTTTATAATCATTCATATCTATGAAATTCCCCTGGCGGGAATTTTTTGTCTTGTGGAGACTGAAAACGCCCTAAGCTAAGAAACTTTCATCTCATTAATCATTCATCCGACGCCAATAGATCTTAATTATCATTATAGTACGTCCTTAAACCTAATATGAATAAATAAAAAAATATGAGCAACGTTTCACTGTAATGTCAACTCATACCATCGTCTTCATGCAATCAAAATGTGATCTTCAATTTTTAATTAATTCAATAATTTTTTTTCACTTGATCAATCTATTAAATTATCAATAATTATAGGGCCTAAATAATTGTGTAACATTAATATATTTCTTTTCTCATCTGACTACTGTTACGATCCCCGAATCAGAACTGGTTTCAATTCGACGCCTGTCTCCTCACCCGCTGCACGGTGCTAGTGCACGGTTTTCCTCAGTGCTGACGACTGTGGGTGGAATGGTAATCGGGGCTATCAGGCTAATCAACAGGCGAGTGGAACGTAGCACTTGAGTGAGTGTGTGTGTGTGTTGGTAACACTGGGAGCACGGGCGACGACCCGGCGCCTCCACCCGTGTAAAACGCAAGGTGTGGAAGAGCAATATGGCAATACGTTTTTCACACATTTTTTTAATTTTTTTTATGACGTTTCGAATTGAACCATCTGTTGAAATTTTTTTCGAAACTCTTGGGTTGGTTTATTTCTTACTTTTTCAATATTGCCGATAATATATATTGTGTGCTTCTAATTTATGGCTTCTCTGATCATCAACCATATTAATATTACAGTTTGTTTCTTTTTGTGCAATATTTCATTATTTTTCCACTATATATGACAGTTCTATAACACAATTGTACATTTATGCTATATTTACGTATGACACTGTGTTCCATTGAATAAAGATATTATTATTATTATTATTATGAAAAAAACACTTTTCGACCTTTTGCTTTTTTCACCTTCATTACTACGTAGGTCTATATAGGCCTATTTATTATATTATATAATTTTGTTTAATAAGTCACGGAAAATAATATCATTAGTGAGCAATATAGTAAAAATGTTCTTAGTCAATATATAATTGATCATTGTTATTATTTGAGTGGTAAATGACGTCCTTGTGGTGCCCTGTCCGAACGATCCTAACTCATCATCATCAGCTCTAATGGGGAGCAATGACATTGTGTCAAGTATCCAAAGTTGATGGAAAAAAACTACCGTAATTAATTATGATTTTTTTACCTTAATTATTTTCACAATATTAACGACAACGCCTCGCTGCTAAATATGATGAAGATGAACTATAAGCTCTCTCTCTCTCTGTCTCTGTCTGTCTGTCTCTCTCTCTCTCTCTCACTCACCCACACAATCACTGACCCACTCTATGCGCGATATAATTAGCGCATACATATTCCAGTACACGGCCGCCCCAGCTCGACACGGGGGCGGGTAGGGGGTGGACAGGTGGACCGGGGGTGGGAGTGAAAGTCATGGTATCGGAGGGGCGGGCAGTATATACAGTCCACACAATCAGCACTCGCTTTTCACACACAAGCAATGTACCTCATTTGCATATACGACTTAAATTACTCCCTTTACTTTCACTTTATAGGCTTGTGTTTAATGATGTTTGTATACTTGTTTATACGTTCATTCTCTCACAGTGCTATACATAAATACATAAATACACTCACCTTGTGTACATAGATGTTTATGTTTGTTACGGGTATAAGAAATTAGTGAAGTAATAAAAATAAATATAAAATGGATACAAACTTGAATTAAATTGTACATAAGAAAGAAGGTCATATACCAACTAAATAATCGTGAAATCTCAAAGCAACTTTCAGGATCGGACGCTTTTGAAAGGTTTATCTCACAAATGATTACTTTTACAAGTTGGTACAGTCAATATTTATTTATTTATTCTTGATTCATTTATTTATCGAGTCTTATTTACATGGACGAATTTAAATAGTATAAATATAATTTTTTTTTTTTTCAATAAGATCGAAACTTGATACAAAATTATTGTTCCCCAATTAAGGCTAAGGATGGAAGGTAGGATCGTTTGGACGGGGCACCACAAGGGTGATCTTATCACCCCATTTCAATTATTTAAAACCAATGAACTTGAACATTGCGATGTCTGTGATCATAATTTTCCGCCGTGGATGAAAGTCTTTCAGTTTCTGAAAGTTCTGAAATGTTCAAATGGATTTTCATGAAATGAATTTTTAGAAATGAAAGTTTCTGAAATGAAATGAAAAAATAAATAATAAAATGATAATAAAAATGAACACAATAAATGTAAACTCGAATTAAATTGTACAAAAGAAAGAAGGTCATACAAACTGAATAGTCGTAAAATCTTGCAGCAAATTTCAGAATTGAACGCTCTTGAAATATATGTCGTACAATTGATTACTTTTCCAAGTTGGTAAAGTCAATACTTATTTATTTATTATATCCTATTTACACAAGCGAAGTTGTGACTGTAGAGAAGTATCTTTTCTACTACAGTTCGTGGAAATACCTTGTTTTACTATAGTGATAAATTGATAACAATTATATACATTCGATCCTACAATCGTGTTTTTATAAAATTTCACTAATTGGTAGATTTTACTATAATTGTCTGCATCTTAAGACGAGTTCGTTGAATATATTTTTTTTCTATATTGGGTTTAACGACGCATTGTACTGATAACTACGATCTATTGGCGTCGGTGGATGATATATGAGATGGTGGGATGATGAGATGAAAGGCTATTTTATTAGGTAGATTTGGATAGTGGAAAGGAGTCGGTCGTGGCCTGTTGTTAAGGAACCATCACAATATCAACCTGAACGACAGAGGGAAACCACGAAAAACCCCTGTCAGGATGGTCGACCATGGCGGGAAATGGAACCCCGGACTCCTGAATGACGGTTCAGTGTGTTAACCACTCGGCCACGCGTCTCGGTAATATATACAAGAAGATCAAGTTATCAAGATGAGCCTATGGAGAGTCAGCAAGTTTCAAGAGATCTGTGTACGCCTAGCCAAGAGAGTGAGAGAGAGCGAGAGAGAAGAGAAGGAATAAGATGAGAGGGATAGAGATAGAGATAAGGAATAGGAAGAGTGAGAGAGATCGAGGAACTAGGAAGAAAATGACGGAGAGAAAGGAGTGGAAAAGGAAGAGAGAGAGAGAGAGAGAGAGGTTGGCGGGATGAATGATGGTGTTTTCTTGGAGTAGAGTGAGAGAGAAGCAGTTGGCAGCCGTGGACAGCGTGTATAGTGCTCTGGAGTGTGTTATTAGCAGGATACACGACAGTGGCCGACTGGGGACTATAAACTGTACAAACTAACACCCCCCTCCCCTTCCTCTCCCCCCCCGGCATTACGCTTTCACAAACACGATTAAATGTGAAAATATCATTTTCCTGAAACACTCACTGAGCATACAAAAGCGTTATCCAGTTTTATTGTCTCAACAATATATATATATATATATATATATATATATATATATATATATATATATATATATATATATATATATATATACATATATATAAATATATATATATATATATATATATATATATATATATATATTCATATATATATATATATATATATATATATATATATATATATATATATATATATATATATATATATATATATATATATATATATATACATATATATAAATATATATATATATATATATATATATATATATATATATATATATATATATATATATATATATATATATATATATATATATATATATATGTATATATTCAATTTTCTATTACAAAAATAAGTTGAATGTACAGTTTTGGTGGAGGTGCCGTGAAATTGGAATCGAACTCAGCTCTCCTCCCTATCTCCTACTGGTTTCCCATCAATTTCATTCTTTCAAAATCAAGGTCATTGACTCTCTTATAATTTATTGTTTTTTCGCACTTTTGTAAGTTTTCCCGCTGTTTTTCTTGACTTATACCGAGGATATTTATTTCATCTTTCTCCTCGACTTTTCCGGTGTGTCTTCAAATCACCCTGCACTGCTATAACGTCATACAATATAACGTATTTCCTCTCATATTTTCTTCTCTCTACTTCTCCATCTTGTTTTTCTAGGTTGATATTACCATTATCAACTCATTCACTTATTTTATTTTCATCCAGTTATTTTATATATTCTTTTTGTTCGGTATGAGATCATGAATTATGGTATAACATACAAGGCCAGTCAGGATATACAATCATCACAAAGTCATTGAACATTAAACACATTTGGAAATACTTTGGAATATATCAAATGGAGAAAATCCTGGAGACAGTCCTGACTCGTTCCTGGAGGATATTAATTTCCTTCGGTCCTTCGACTTTTCCAACATTTCCCGGCTCATATTAACAAGCCCGTATCGTCCCGACTTTTTCCAGGACATTTATTCGATCATCTCCTTGACTTTTTCAGGTCGGTGTCGACCTCAGCCCCCCGACCCCCCCTGTTATTGGTTATCAGACCGAAGCGCCGCGAGGCATCCTCTGAAAGGTCGGGTCAGGGCAGGCAACCCTCCACACACAGCTGGCGGGCGGCCAAAACACTCTCAAATGCCAGACCAAAAGCGCTCCCCCTCTCTCTCTCTCTCTCTCTCTCTCTCTCTCTCTCCTCCTCTCTCGTCTCTCACTCTCTCTCTCTCTCTCTCTCTCACGTCCCCCTCTCTCTCTCGCCTCTCTCTCTCTCTCTCTCTCTCTCTCTCTCTCTCTCTCTCTCCTCTCTCTCTCTCTCACCCACCCTCTCTCTCTCTCCCCCACCCTCTCTCTCTCTCTCTCTCTCTCTCTGTCTCTCTCTCTCTCTCTCTCTCTCTCTCTCTCTCTCTCTCCCTCTCTCCCTCTCTCTCTCTCTCTCCGACCTATTGATTCACACACACAGTAGCGATGTCAGCAAGTCTCCTTAGCGACACACTCACATGTAAGAGTCGTTTCAGCGATTGAAGATCTGGGCACACTTCTCAGAGAAACTCATGCTTGACGGATGATTATTGAAACTTGACGAAAGAACTGTTCGACTTGTGCGATTCCAGATCTAGGTCTGAGAGAAATGATATCGTTTCAGGGAATTGTGTCAACTAGACAGGTTTATTACGGATCAGAATACTGATAAGAATACGATTGGATGGAAACTCGAGATTATTCAGAGATGATATATCATGAAAAGTGGAATAAGGAGATGAAGATCAACAGAAAGTCTCGGATGTTTTCCTGACAGACATGATATGACATAAATAGTATATTATATTAGGTTCATTGTTTTTAAGTAATTAAAATGGGGTGGTAAGATCGCCCTTGTGGTGCCCCGTCCAAACTATCCTATCTTTCATCCTTAGCCTTGATTGGGGAACAATGATTTTGTATCTAGTTTCGTTGTTATTGAAAAAAAAAATTAATTAGTTGATACGAATTTTGTTCCGATAAAACCGTCCAATCGATTGACTCAAAAACAATCCCAGCCTACTCTAGAGGACAACAATGTTCAGCAAAAGTTTCAAGTCGATTTGTGGCTTTCCCTGACCTATATGCCTCATAAAAGATCCCTCACCCCACAAAAAAACCCCTCTTTTTTGCAAGTCTTCGCTACGTTCATCTAATAAGTTATCACCAATTCAATAACATCGAAAACTGCTTCTACCTAAGCTTATCAGTTTACCCTGAAAGAGCTACTGGATCATAGATAGGCCTACATATTATATATCACCTCACCGAGATACGTTACTACTGCAACTGATAGCGACATGTGCTAGTAGCAATCTCGGCGGCCATATTGAACATTCACTAATAGAATCCAAGCAAGGCATTCAATATAATCAGTAATACATGTCTAATATGTCGGAAACTTCCCGGTTGCAAAGCGGTGTGAAGCTACTGCCGAGACACAAATATATACACCTTCTTAATGTTGAGTAACGTGTCTCGATGGTAAATATCTATGATTGAATAAGGCCCAGTATTACCAAGTCCAGTTAGTATTTATCTAAGAGTTGATGAAAACAAATACCACAGGTAAACATGGTGATAACAAGTTTGAACTGTCAGATAAAGTCTAACTAGACTTGGTAATACTGAGCCTAAGTCAATCAATTCCTTCAGGTCTCAGATAGTAAGATCAGCTCGGCCGAACGATCCTACCTTGTCACTATTGACCTCAATGACTTCCGAGGCAAGTTTCACATTGGTGGTAAAATAAAATGAACAAAGTTTCGAAAGTTCGAACTCTATCTTTGAGACGTGGCCCAGTTTACCCGTAATGTGTCAAGACAGCCCGTAATACCTATCAGAGTAGTAACACATGAGGACATGATTCAATAGGAAATCAGGTATACCCAGCCGTATACCCAGCCGTATACCCCACCTCTGACGTCACGCTTTCACTTGAATTATAATCGGTATGAAGCGAAGAAGAAAGGATAATTTGAAAGAAAAGAAGACAAGAGTAGAGTATAAGTTATACTGGTTCGGATCGGGAACGACAAAAGGAGATCGTTTATAAATTGCGCATGCTTAAGGACCCCATCAACTGCTAGGTTATATGGGGATACGAATGATCACATCAATAACCGGTAATGAAACGATGAAGTGACGATGGATAAAATAAATGGGGGGATTTCCCCCCTCCCCAAAAAATATATATACTGTAACTTATTTAGAGCTGGTTGTACCAACTGATTAAATATTAATTGGTTTATTATTAGTCAAAGTACGTAACTAACATATGTGACCAAGGGTGATGATACTATTTGCTAATTATTGATTAATTAATCAACTATCAGTTACTAAAACTGGCTACTGTACCAAAAGTGATGATTAATTAATCAAAAAATAGACAACTAATTAGTAGGCCTATATTACCCTTGGTTACATATGTTATTTACGTACCTTATTATCTAATAATTGACTAATTGATATATGTAATCGTCAGTATAGAAGGGAGCCTAGCCACAGAGTAACATATTCAGTGTCAAAGTGATATATAAACGATTGCATTGACTTTTCGGATGAACATATTGTATTCAAACTCCTTCAGAACATTCAAAGGAATATTTTCTAAAATAATGTCAATTCATAATAAACATTCACAATATGTTACATGTTATTTGTATGTAACGGTACGCTGTGAGGTGAATGTCGACGGCAGAAATATCGAGTGTTACTATTACATACGGTGATCTTTCCACCTTTGTTATTATAACATTTTTGTTATTATGGGGTGGTAAGATCGCCCTTGTGGTGCCCGGTCCAAACGATCCTACCTTTCATCCATAGCCTCAATTGGGGAACAATGATTTTGTATCAAGTTTCGATGTTATTAAAAAAAAAAGAAATTGGACTCCTTTGCATTTCCGACAAATATTGTCTGCACCTTAAGATGTATTTGCTTATTTTGTATCTCGCACTCTTCAAGTTTAAAGCTCACTTATATCTGTGGAATCCCCCTGGCGGCAACTTCTTGCCCTATAGAGACTATGGAGACGCCTTAAAGCTATAAAGAGTCTACTAACACGTTCAGGGTCATTGAACAATTCAATTATTTGTGTTTGAGGAAAAGTAATCTCAGATTTTATTGAACTTTATCTTCGATTCGTTTTTTAAAACTCTCCTCTCTTGAAATTGCAATTTAAAGCAAGATTTAATAGAATTGCTTTGAGGGGAATTGAGTTTGTCTGACAGACGATTATTGGTACTCGGGCTTCAAGGGCGATGCTGATGCAGCCGGCTTAGTTGAAACCAATCTCGAGGCTGAGGGGGGAGGGGGGGTAACTAATAGTTAACCGTGGGCAAGAGGCTGAGGGGGGATAACTAATAGTTAACAGGAGGGAAAGAGGCTGAGGGGGGATAACTAATAGTTAACAGGAGGGAAAGAGGCTGAGGGGGGATAACTAATAGTTAACGGTTCGATTGGATTGGTGTAATCATCAGTAACTGTATGGCTTCATGGTAGAGGTAGTTGAGAGTAATGGCGACCATCCGTCCCGGATTGATGAGCGGACGTCCCGGAAAAGGTCAGCCGGTATATCAATGGTAAACAAGGGTTATAATAAGTTATAGGCCTAATCCGCTGATTATCGAATGAATGAATATTAGGGTTTTAAGGCGCATCGACAGCGAGGTCATTTAGCGCCCGCCTAATCAACACATTTATTACTCGAAAAAACTCAAACTTGACAAAATAACCTTTCATCTCATCTACCAGTGACTCATTCATCATTCACAGACGCCAATAAATCTCGCTTGTCAGAGTGCGTCGTCCTCGGTAGCTCGGTCAGCTGGGGCACCGCTTCAGAAACTGAAGTTCGAGGTTCGACTGGGTTCGACTGGGATCGAGTCCCGCATAAGGCAAGGGTTTTTGTAAGCGTCCTTTCACTTGTCATCACTTCATAGTTTCACTGTCACTATTCGTAACCCCGTATAACCTAGCTGTTGGTGGGGTCTTTACGCGAACAATAATCATCAAATGACAAATATTTCGTGACTCAATATTATTACTATATAGACAAAAGTTCTGAATTATAGTGAAACAATATCTTGAGCTCGAAATAAGTTAACGTTCCACAGCAAGCTTTGTCCCATGTTCATTTATGTATTTATTCATCCATTTTGGTTGAACGACGCACTGTACTGATGACCACGATCTATTGGCGTCGGTGAATGATATATGAGATGATGGGATGATGAGATGAAAGGTTATTTCGTCAGATGTTTTTGGATAGTGTTAAGGAGTCGGTCGTGGCCGGTTGTTAAGGAACCATCCCAGTATTGACTTGAACGACCGAGGGAAACGAACCCCGGTCTCTTGAATGACGGTTCAGTGTATACCCACTCGGCCACACGTCTCAGTTGTCTTATGTCATATTTACCATGAAGATGAGGTTATAAATCTACAGAAACTGCTTTATCGACTCAGCATGTAGCAATAATACGTCGACAGTCGATAAGAGATGAATAGTTGGAAGTTTCAAGGGGGGGGGGGGGGGGGATTATAGTCATGCCACAAGGGATGTCTCAATGGAACTGGAAAAGACATCTATGGGACTGTGAAGTGATGTGATGGGTATAAAGAAGGCACTGACTGCAATGACTGGAAAAGACATCTATGGGACTGTGAAGTGATGTGTTGGGTATAAAGAAGGCACTGACTGCAATGACTGGAAAAGACATCTATGGGACTGTGAAGTGATGTGATGGGTATAAAGAAGGCACTGACTGCAATGACTGGAAAACAAAAGAACGAGATGGATTTCTGGGAAGGAAAGTTTGCTTATTGTTTGTGTGCACGAGTGTATTGTGAGGAAAAAACAATTTAAATATTCATTGGCTGTTTATAAATATGAATTGGCTGTCGACTTCTTTCAAATGATGTCACATATATTGTCATCATTTTGGCAGCCTCTATTCACCGGACCATTGGTGTAGGCTCATGTCAGCACATGCCGACGTTGTTGTTGTTGTTGTTGTTGTTGTTTCGTGCACCCTGAATTAACCGTAATCAACCCAATCTAACCAATTTGATCAACCGAACCTATCCAAACCAACCTAATCGAAACCAATTTAATCTAAATTGAAACTAAACAAAAACTCAGTTCAGGTCCGGTGAATAGCCATGAAATATTTCAGAAGATGCTTCTCCGAATGGTGTGAAGCAGTTTCATTACAATTATGTTCATCCGGAAAGTCATTGCGATCGTTTATATGCCACATTGACACTGAAAATGTTCCGTAGAGAGCGAGATTGTGCAGTGAGTACATTTACAATCACAGAAGTTTCTACAATCATCCTTCATGTCGACGACCTTTTCATCTTCCCGGATCACACAGAAGTATATTAAAAACATTCACTTTTCTTCTCAAGTGCACACTTTCCAGCAATAGTTGTTTGCTCGCCAGGAAGCGCTAGGGTCGTGATTCCGTGTTCGACTCGGTAAACATATCGCTGTTAGCAGATAACAGTCTAGACCGAGAGACAAGGGGGGGGGGAGGGGGGGGGGGGAGGGGGGGGGGCAGTCGCCCTTCCGAGGGGGGCGGGGGGGCGGGGGTGTTGAATCGTTCGCACAGAAAAACATGCGAAACAAGTTGCCAAGTCGACAGAGAGAGAGTGGAAAAGAGAGAGTGAAAATGAGAGAGAGAGAGACAGAGATAGACAAAGGAAGAGAGAGAAGAGAGAGAGAGAGAGAGAGAGAGAGAGAGAGAGAGATTGTTTATGCGTCCATTGGGTTAGCAACCATTGTAACAGTGATCATACTTCTTATTACGTGCACTGTGGGGCAGAAGGGGGGAAGGGGGGGAGAAAGGTGAGGGGCGAGCATATCTCTTCAGATATATCTTTTATAAGACTATATTTTATCTATTCTAAACACGATTTTGAATCGATAAATCCAATTTGCAAATTATGGTGGATTGGATGATGATGGGTGATTGTTTCTTCAGCGACCGGGCGCGACCCCACCAAAAACTAGGATTTTTGGGGGTACGAATGAGCGGACGGGAGAAAATACAGAAAATTATTTACTTTAAATGAACTCAAATTTGTACAGAACATGTTTATAATAATGATACTCATTATTCCAGAGTTTCCCACGGGATCAGCGGTTTTCATGTAAATATTATGGTTTGATTTTCTTACATCAATAACAGCTATATACAGAATCCCACCATGAATTCAAGCCACATAACTCAAGAATTCAAGCAAACCAATGGAACTGTAAAACGATTAAAATGAGTGATGAATAAAACAGAAATGCAGTGACATAATTGTTCTGGACTTGAGGTATATATTAGCTTTCCATTACCTTTCCTTTCCCTCCTTCCTTTGGTTTCCTTCCATTCTTATTTCTATGTCACTCATCCAACAACCCATATATTGCGTTTTCCTCATTTAATATATTCGTAATCAATGCCTCGTAAAAGCGACTGTCTTTCTCACATTTTTAAACTATCTTCAACTTAATATCTTTGACTATTCAAAAGATGAATAACTTACATATTTTTTTTATTCCCACATTTTTTTTTTCAAATATAAGATTACATTCATCTTATCAGATAAATTGTTCAAAGGGTTTCAAATAGATCTATCATACAAGATATACCAAACTCTTTGAACTAGTGCTTTCACATGAGTGTTCTTATCTGATCTTGAACTCTTTGTACAATCTATAAGATGTAGAGTGGTGACTTGACCTCAACTTCTTTGAGCTATATTATAACTTAGTTCTAAGTATATCTTTTTACATGATATTGACTTCTTTGGACTAGACTTTAACCGTAGCGCATTTATGTACTTGACCTTTACTTCTTTGGTTTCTACAATATCCTTGCCTTCTTTGACCTACAGTATCAGAAGAGCATGTATAAAAGGAAATATTATAAGAGGATGAATATTTTTCATAGAAATAATCTTGTCATCTCTCAGAAATAAGAGTGTAATATCTTTCATACCTGATACTAACTTTTCTGGACTATAATTCAAAAGTAAAAGGGAGTACATCTTGATAACTTCTTTGGCCTTCACAATATCATAAACTTCTTTGGAATACAGTATAGCAGACGAGTATATATATATATAAAAGGAAATGTATATCAGGATGTATATCTTTCATCTCTCCAAGATACGATCTTGTAGTCTTTGGACTATCGTATATAATGGGCTGTTCACACGGGGCATTGCGATGCCAATCCTACAGAGTTGAATCTTCTAATGCCAGTGCTGTCGTTCAGAAACAGATGAAATCGCGGCAATGCAGTGTTGAAGAGTAACGTATTTAAATTTATCAACTTCGTCAAATTTTTACCAAAGATTTTAATTTTTTTTTTTTAAAACTGGGCCTCAGACCCAGTTTCACCAATCTTAATTAGGGTGCTAATCCACTTTAAAGGTACAGAAATAACATGTGTAACCAATGGTGATAACAAGTTAATCCACTAACTGTTGCTTAATCCAGTTTCATAAAACCGGGCCTAAGGTACTAACATTTGTCAGAGCTAATATCCATGAATTCCCCCCCTTGAACACAGTCACGATACTCGACACAAGAATCTTATTCAACTAGACAAGCACTATAAAACTATTTACCAAAGAGGCTTGCATCATTGTGGATCAGAATTGTTCAATAAATTACCAACAATCGTCAAAGAAATGCCTTTCAAAGAATTCAAATCAACTATTAAAATGCATCTTCTGAAGAACACTTTCTACTCCGTAGAGGATTTCATGGACACTGGCTTTATCTAAAAAATTTGAATTAATATTCAAAATAACTTGAAATTAGAATTAATCAAAACTAGAATCATTTCAAACTGTACTTATCTTAAAAATTGAAATTGGTTGGAAAAATCAGAATTTCTGATAGTCCTAGTTAGAATTAATTTTAGAATGAAATGTATTTCCAAATTGAACTTCAAAATTGAACAAGCATTATAGCTATTGAGAGGTGATATCATCTAAAAATTGGAGTTCAAAATTATTATAACCTATTTTCATTTATTAAAATCATTTTGAATATTTCAAATATTATTATCATTATCATTATTGTTAATTATCAATGGATTTACTTAATATCATATAATATTATAAGCCACATTTAAGTGAGTAAGCTGATAATTGTAAATTGCTAACAATTCCGATTTCCTCGGAAGAGGGTTAAAGGAGTTATTGAATAAATGAATAAATAAATATAATCGGTTATTACATGAATTATTTGAATGCTCAAGTCCCTATTTTTACGATAAACACAGCAATAACTTGAGTCAGATTGTTCTATTGGGTTTGGACGCCGTCGTACGTACAAGTACTAGGCGGCCATGTTTTATCGCTCAACTAGTCTCCTATTGGTCAATCATGGAGGATTCAACACTACATGATTGAAATATAGAACCCTGTCGATCCGAAATCCTGCGAGATTCAGGCCTGCAGTGTTGACCTTGCAGCGTTCACACGGGGCGTTTCATTGCTCAACAACCTAGGATTGACACTACAGTGCCTCGTCAGAACAAGCCATGGGAATAATAGTGTGATATCTTTCCTACCTGATCTTGACTTCTTTGGACTGCCACTCATTGTGTCGGTCGAAGCTGATGAGGATAGCTGCTATCTCCTGTAACAAACAACAACAACAAAAACAACAATTAGTAAATTTAGTAGGAAATTTAGTCTTAACAGTCAATAACAGTCTTAACATCAATTTGATAGGAATTTTAGCCTTGAACGGATCTATTGCCATTTTGAAAAACCATTTGTACTCACATTCATAGCATAAATTATTTGTCATTTTTTAAAAATTATTTTTTTATTATTTTCACATCTCTGTTCATACTAATACTTCTTCATATCAGGCCACTGTTTATTACTCTCTCATTATTTTCTACAATCATTTTTGTATCAATCATTAATGTGTGATTTATTATTATTGTGTGTTTTTTCTACTTCATTAATTTTGTATTTGATTATTATTATGTGTCGAAAGGCAATCATGTATACCATGACATAGTCCCCAATAAAGATTTATATGTACTCTGGATACATTTCATGAGCAACAGCAAATAATACGAAAGTTAGAAACAGAAGAAAAGCAGGAGAGATGAAGGTCCAAGTGTTCTTGAATGACAGATTATCCGTAAACTTTTCTTTCAAAGGCTCTTTAATGGATAAAGAAATGGAATTGACACTGAACATGAATCTACAAGACCCTACAAGGGTTTATCTGTGGGATAGGTACAGTTTGTTTTATGTTATAGTTGTATATTCACAGTTTGTTGGAGGTATATTATAACCATATCATTTGAGGTGGTAAGATAGTCCTTGTGCCTCGTCCGAAAGATCCTGACTCGTCATCCTTATAGTCTTAATTGATGAAACAACAACTTTCTGTCGAATTTTACAAATTGATAAAATAAAAATTCCACTGTTTTATATAATATATTTCATATTATAATTCTACTATTATATATCAAGTATACGTAAGTGAGTATAGTTTCTTGCAATATTATGTTAGTATTATTGTATTATTGTGTTATTATGTATGTTATCTTAGTATTTTGTTTCTTGTATAGTTTCTATCGTACCGATGGACAGGTAATAGCGTTCCAGAGCTGTGTAAGCAGCTATATATATATATATATATATATATATATATATATATATATATATATATATATGTATATATATATATATATATATATATATATATATATATATATATATATATATATATATATATATATATATAGAATATTTAAAATATTAAATAATACATACATTACATATATATATATATATATATATATATATATATATATAAATAATATAAATATATAAATAATACATACATTACATATATATATATGTATATATATATATATATATATATATATATATATATATATATATATATATATACTTATATATTGGAAATCAAAAATGTACTTCAGCTCGGTACAAATGCATTCCTTCTTTCTATATTGCACTACGCATTTAACTTAGGTCTATAGTTGAAAATTGAAATTGTATCCTCTATAATCTTTTCATGCCTAAAAACAGGAAAGCTATACTACTTGCTGAAATGATTTGTTTGCGCAACATTTCTGCGCACGCCTTCAACCTCCAAACAAATAGCTTGATGTCCTGACAAATATTGTCCTACATCATAACCACCAACCTCTTTCCACCAAGTTGACTAATATCTGTGTCGAAACTTTTGTCAGAAAGTTTTGTGTATCTCCCAAGTCGAAACTAAAGACCTTGCTCATTTATACAAATCCAGAATCACAAACTAAAACTATAAATAAGAAAAAAACTTTGAATAACTAAAATTCGGATTCATCGTATAATAAATCAGAAGAAATATACACAATAGATGATCTTTATCAGAACTATAAATTTAAAAAAAAGACCACCGTCCGATGAATATATAGATACGACGAAATGAGATAATTCCGATCGACCGTCCCCCCTATTTGACACCACCAACGCACGGGTGGTTCGCACCTTCACACAACTATACACACTGTTCCAGTTCACCCCATGGAGTTGGTAGAACTAGATATAACGGTAGTTAATTACAGTTATAAATAACTGTTTTTTTTAGAACCGCTGTGTAATCCTAAACTATAAGTAGGGCCGGTTTTATTTCATAGCCATAAATCAGGTCCGAGGTTAACATAAACATTCTTCCAGAGACTGTGGCGTGATGACGTAGTACCTAGAGTATTCTATACTTGCATCCACGGGGGAAGGGATCGACTACCAAAGTTCGGTTCTACCTTAGATTACTTAGGATACAGCAATTTTTTTTTTTAATTTCAATTATTTATATTAATTAATAATCATTCATTATTATGATTAGCCTTGATTAGGGACAATGATTTTGTATCAAGTTTCGATATAATTGATAATATATATATATATATATATATATATATATATATATAAATATATATATATATATATATATATATATATATATATTATATATATATATATATATATATATATATATATAAATATATATGTATATATATATTTATATATATATATATATATATATATATATATATATATATATATATATATATATATATATATATATATATATATTATCAATTGACGACTCGCAGTCTCCGACCCCATGACGTCAGAAATCATACCATCCAACTTATCGTCTTCACAGGTTGCTCAGAAGTAGAAGAGTAGGTCAGTTGGTTTTTAGTGCAGTTGGTTTTTAGGACAGTTGGGTTTTGAGACAGTCGAGATTTGGTACAGTTGGTACCTTCTCATTTTATCGTACCGTTTTCGTAGTTATTACGTAGATTACAGCTGTATGGATACTCAACATGGGACTACATCAGTGCTGGAAACTTATTAGATTGAAAACAAAAGATCCGGGTAAATCCCTATATATGGGAATTCATTTGAACACGGGAAATATTCCCCGAGATTATTCCCACTAGCGGGAATATTCCCCGGGAAACATTCCCTAGCTCCCAACACTAGCCGCGTAAGTCGTGACTACCAGTATATCTCGATGCCGTGTCTAGGTGTGTGTATTGGTATCTAGTCTGCCGTGAAGTGTTTCACCAAGATGGAGCGCCGAGGAGCGGGGGGAGGGGAAACGAGAGGTGGGGGGAGGGGGGGGGAGAGTTAATTGCTTAATTATGACAGTTGTAATGATCAAATGCCGTGCAGGTCACTAGTAAATAATTCTCACTCGTACCAACCGAATAGCCGTGTTGAGAAAGAAGTTTCTCAACAAGAAGAGAGAGGATGTGTATATATATATATATATATATATATATATATATATATATATGTACACGTTTTTCTTTTCGAGTTTGGTACGCGATGGTGTCAGGATGCAGGATAGAGAGGGGGGTGGGAGGGGCGGACTGGGTCGGAGGGAGATTGGATAAAACTAGTCAAACGCGAAATATGCGTTGTAAGATGAGCGAGATATCTCAATAAAGTATAAAAGTCCTTGAAGTAGTTCTACCCTTGCTACTTTATCGACTCTGGTATTCTACACACCTTGATATCTGAATAAACTATCAAAGTCGTTAAAGTAGTTCTACTCAATTGTCACTTCATTGACTCTGGTGTTCTACACACCTTGACGCATATAAAAAATACTTCATTGTTGGTCAACTCTTGAATCTAGAAAGCAGTGAATCTCGACAACTTAATTCTGTCACAATTTTTATGATATATTTTATGAATATTTTCAGTCATTTTATTTTTTTTCTTCAAAACGACTGATCAGAATTGCTTAATAAATCGTAATAATGTGTAAAATCCATGTATACACATTTAGAGAGAATTTCATTCCATTTGGAGAGATTTTATTTTTCAACATTTTCTGCCCAGCCAAATCTTATGGGGTTTTTAGAAACTTTGAGATGATGATTCTCAAAATCGGTCCAACCGATTCATCTCAAAAACTATACAGTTCTAAGTTGGATGAGTTTCCGTGTACAAAAAAAGTTTCATGTTGATCAGTCAACCCTTGCGACCTGTGGAGTGCTTACAAACAAAAAAAAAAAACAAAAAAAAAACAAAAAAAAAAAAAAACACAGACAAAGCCCTATAAGAGTGGGATGGAGACTTCGCTACGCTCATCAATTAACGGTAGGGCCTGGAAACTTTGGGGATAGTCAACGATATATTGAAAGGTGTTATATATATATATATATATATATATATATATATATATATATATATATATATATATATATATATATATATATATATATATATATATATATTTATATATATATAAATATGTATATAGTTTTTTTTTAGACTTTCATGGTTAATATTATGAGGAATAAAATTATTTTCGGAAATACCATGCTTTGAAACGTTGGTGGGAAAATAAATCAACTAAAAAACATGGTATTTCCGAAAATAATTTTATTCCTCATATATATACATATATATATATATATATACATATATATATATATATATATATATATATATATATATATATATATATATATAAATATATATATATATATATATATATATATATATATATATAAAAATATATATATATATATATATATATATATATATATATATAATATATATATATATATATATATATATATATATATATATATATATATATATATATATATATATTTATATATTTATATATATATATATATATATATATATATATATATATATATATATATATATATATCCAATAATAACAAATGCAAATTATGGAAATATATAGAGACCGGGAGAGAGAGAGAGAGAGAGAGAGAGAGAGAGAGAGAGTAGTTGCAGCGTAACGACATGTTTCATGTACGGGTGTAATATTCGGGGGGCGGGGCTCGAACCGAGGTCACGTGGGGTCAGCACGAGGCGAGGGCAGAGATAAGTGGCCATACACTTAATTACGACAGACTTGTTTGTTCAGAAACTTTTTAATTGCCAATTCTGGGAATTTGAACAATCAATTATCGTTGAAAAGTGAAATCTACCCGTATTTGATGAAGCGTGCTCAAATGTGTGGAATTTAATTTATCGCTATGAAAAAATGATTTGGAAAAAATCAGTAATTGTGAAATTGGGCTATTAATTTTGTATTCAAACTGTGAATTGAGTTATTTTCTTATTGCTCTTGTGGCACCCCGTTCGAACTTTCCTATAGGCTTCTGTCAAGTGACGTCACCCATTGTTGCAAGAGATAGACAACAATGTCCACCAGTTGGAATTGACCAGTCAGAATATTTGGTAGTCCACCAGTTCGCTGTGTTGACAATTGTTTGTCAATTGTTTGTCTATCAAACAGTGGCTGTCACTTGAAATAACTTGCTGGGCCTGGCTAGCTCCAAGAGACCAGAACTTTCGTTGGTTGTTGTTTGCTAGTTAATAGAGCTAAATACTGTGGCAACTCAAGATAGTAACTTTGTTACTGTCTCTTAGCTCGCATACACTTGACACTTTCCATAGCCCACTCAGTGAAAATACAAAAGTACTGGACTCTTACCTAATAAACCATTTCAATCGCGTCTTATAACAGGCAAAAACGTCTCTGAGTGGGATTTTAGATGGTATAGTATACAACTATTTTGAATTTGTGAACTATATAATAATTCCCCAAATGACCTAGCGGCTGGTGGGATCATTTAAAACCACAACGATAATATTTAATTGAGTATTTCATTATTATTAAAGGAACTTTATTGCTGGCGAAATTCAGCAGGACCGTTCTTCTATTTAACCAGTTTAAAACATAATTCACATAAATTTCAGAACAAAATTAAACACTTATTTCTCATATTAAATATTAAACACTGATCATTTCTGTATGGTATACCTGGTATAATCCTATGGAGCCGCATTCAGAGAAATAGGTCACGCTCATGAACCATGTAGGTGTCGGCGGAGATGTGTTCACGCATTTCACTTGGGGTGTGGGTGGGTGGGGGGGGGAGGGGGGTCGAGAGAGAGAGAGAATGACCTCATAATATAATACTCCCTGATATAGTTTCTTTTGATGAGGGTTTAATGTGTTCGCCGATAGATTGAATTAACACGGGTGGAGGTGCCGAGTTCTAGGCAGCTCAAGCTAAGCATGGAAGTAGACCTGACTGGCAGCCATAAAGTGTTGTTATATAAATAAATGTCATATAATATCAAAATGTCCAATCCTAATTGACGACTAGTGATTGACCCGCCCATAAACGTCATAAAACAGAACATCCAATCAAATGGGCTTTGTTATGTGGGAAAATTGACATTTACCAATCAGAGTATCTCTAAATGCCCACATGAAGTATAGATCTAGGTGGCCCAGGCGATAAGCCACGCCCATCACTAGTGGTCAATTATTAACAACGTGTTCAATTTATTCAACTTTTCTATAATAGCTTTTCCATTTTTAATTTTGCAATATTTGGTCTGTTTTTCATTTTGTCTATAGAGTTGACAACAATATGTTATTTTTCTGAGTCTTCATGAAATAAAGATTGATATGAAAGTAATTCAGGTATTAATAAGTTTCCATTCACGATTTTTCAATTTAATCCGTTTCATAATCAATTTTCTCTAAATTATATTCCACTTTAGAGTTTACGAGAGTCGATGTAGCGAAATATCAGTTTTTCGGTGATGACTTCTGAACGGTGTGAGATATCGGAATTCTAGTTAGGGGAAACATGGATATTTAATACTTTGCAAGATGGAATAAATTATAGCTATTCAACTCATATTGCATAATTGTCAAACGTATACAGCTAAAAAACACATTTTTCAGCGAGGCCGCAGGCGCTCTACACGGGCTCGTTCTTCGCTCGCTTCAGACTCGAGTTTAACATGCATCGTGTGCTAGGTGCAACACATAGACTAGCCCGCCGAACTCAGATTCACATAAACGCCGTTGATTCTCTAGCTCACACTTCTGATATATTTCACATTCTATGTTTTTTTTCGGTATTAAAAAATATGTATCTAGGTTTTCGTAAATTAGAAATTTGTGCATTTTCCATTTGAAGAATTTGAAAAATCACAAATTTTTTATTCAAAATTCTGTATTTACGGTAACATTCGTTTTTCAATTACCAACAGAATGCAAAAACACTCATATTGATATCACAAAAATTACGGCCGTGAGAGTTTGCGGCGTGAAATACGAGCGCCTGCGGCCTCTTAGCAGTTACTATTCAAGTCGTATACAGCTAAAAAATGTGTTTTTTTCAGTTGTATACGCTCCACAATTAGGCAACATGACTTGAATAGTTATAACTTATACCATCTTGAAGGTATTACAAATAGCTTCGTTTCCTCCGTATTGAAATTCCGATATCTCATACCGTTCAGAAGTGATCATAAAAAACTGTCATTTCGCTAAATCGACTCCCGTCGACTCTCAAATAGTTCGACAAGGGAAACATTTTCATACAAATAGTGCGTCGACTTTTGTTTCGAGTTGATTCCAGAGGATCCGTGTCGCATCTCAGCTCGCGTGAAGCCGGCGACAAAACTCTCTCCGGCTTATGCGACTCCGTTACATGTACAGGGCTCGTACATAACTTGGCTACATAAAAACAGAGTCAGTGCTTACGAGCTGCCACGCCGAGACGTGCTGGGATATTAACATCGCGGTTACACTCAAACATGACGGAGATTATCTGGAATATATATATATATATATATATATATATATATATATATATATATATATATATATATATATATATATATATTTGTTTGAAACTTTCACGAATTATAATTGATGAATCCATTATAGTTTTAGGGTATAATCGTGTTGAATTGAGTACAAAGTATATAGATGTTAGATACTTTTTTTATTTTTTTTATTTTTTTATATTTTTTATATTTTTTTATAAATAGAAAAAGTATCTAACATCTATACTTTGTACTCAATTTAACACGATTATACCCTAAAACTATAATGGATTCATTATATATATATATATATATATATATATATATATATATATATATATATATATATATATATATATATATATATATATATATATATATATATATATATATATATATATATATATATATATATATATATATATATATATATATATATATATATATATATATATATATATATATATATATATATATATATATATATATATATATATATATATATATATATATATATATATATATATATATATATATATATATATATATATATATATATATATATATATATATATATATATATATATATATATATATATATATATATATATATATATATATATATATATATATATATATATATATATATATATATATATATATATATATATATATATATATATATATATATATATATATATATATATATATATATATATATATATATATATATATATATATATATATATATATATATATATATATATATATATATATATATATATATATATATATATATATATATATATATATATATATATATATATATATATATATATATATATATATATATATATATATATATATATATATATATATATATATATATATGAAAAATACTATCATTTTAATTGCGAATATTTTCATTGTGTACTGAAAGAAAAAACATTCCAATAGTTGACTGAGTAATTCTTCAACGTTTCAGGCTAGTATATATATCCTTCTTTTATTGTCCTGACGATGTGAAAGGAACTTGGAGTTTTTCATTTCTCCCAAACAAGGGTTTGATATTAGTTTGAAACGTTGAGGAATTATACATACTCAACTATTGAAATGTCTTCTCTTTCAATACACGATGAAATAAATGGAATGAGAATGGAAATTATTCATATAGACCTATGGGCCTATAATATAGATTATTGTTTTCTTAATTCTCTTCCTCAAATATATATTCTCCATAACTGTTTCTTACCTAAACTCATCAAATGACGTCACATATTGTTGTAACAAGAGGACAACAATGTCCTCCAATCACAGCTCCAGTAGCAGGCTGTTTGTCCTCAACACTTCTAGTTGCTATGGTAACAAGATAAACATGCCATCTTACTAAATTACCAGATTTCTTCTAGAGGTATTATATTCTCTGGTCAGAGAGGTCACTTCATTCAATTGTTTCGAAAATAGAATTGGAAAAAGAAAAGACATTCGAATTCGAAATTCATAAATATCCTTATTTGTGAAAGCCAAACAAAGAAGACAAATGAGAATAAAAAAAGTGTACCATTAAATTGGATAAAGCTTGTACATGCAATCTTATCCTCTGTGACGCCAAGAATCGTTACGACTAACAAGAAAAAACAGAAAAAAACACAGAAAAAAACAGAAAAAAATCCAAACTCAACTTCGTGTAATATATGTATTACTTTTTTGTCCGTCTCTAAATCTCTCACGATACAAGTTGGGAAAAGTCACCTACAGCCCCTCCCCCCCTCTCTCTCCCCCCCACCCCTCAGTCTCGTTGTGCTGGAGAGCTGCCATGTTTCTTGATAATTACATTTATAAACTAGAAACTGGTACAAATAAGGGCAAAACGCCGCTGAAAGTCATTACAACTTTTGAAGATGTATTCGTACAGTCTGGGCACAATGCTGTGGAGACGAGAGAGTGCGCGCCACGAATCAGTCGAACAAAAGAAATGATCTTGACCGTGTGCATACATTCTTGAAGTATGTCTTTAAAAACAAACATCTATTCGATATTAATTCCGATGTTCATGAACATAAAACTAGAAATTGCGAGAAACTATCTGTTCCTACTCATAATAGAGTAGCTTCCCGTCCCGTCCCGTCCCGTCCCGTCCCGTCCCGTCCCGTCCCGCCCCGTCCCGTCCCGTCCCGCCCCGTCCCGTCCCGTCCCGTCCCGTCCCGTCCCGTCCCGTCCCGTCCCGTCCCGTCTCGTCCCGTCCCGTCCCGTCCCGTCCCGTCCCGTCCCGTCCCTTCCCGTCCCGTCCCGTCCCGTCCCGTCCCTTCCCGTCCCGTCCCGTCCCGTCCCTTCCCGTCCCGTCCCGTCCCGCCCCGTCCCGTCCCGTCCCGTCCCGTCCCGTCCCGTCCCGTCCCGTCCCGTCCCGTCCCGTCCCGTCCCGTCCCGTCCCGTCCCGTCCCGTCCCGTCCCGTCCCGTCCCGTCCCGTCCCGTCCCGTCCCGTCCCACCCGTCCCGTCCCGTTCCGTCCCGTCCCGTCCCGTCCCGTCCCGTCCCGTCCCGTCCCGGGTCGGCCATCAAAATTTGAAGTTGGCTCCACTTGAACGGGAAAAAAATCGTTCCCTCCGACGATGTTTTCTCTTGCTTTTGATTGGTTGAAAGTTGCCGCCGGCCGAAGTTTTGACGGACGCCACGTGAGGAAAACGTCATAGAAACCTTGCTTCATGAGGAAAACCCCGCTACGTCACGAGACTGTACTCGTGTGCGTGTGTGCGTGTGTGTGTGTGCGTGTGTGTGTGTATAGCAACTAGAAAGTTGAAGTCTAAACACAAAGCGAGAGCGATGCGTCTCCTCCGACTTGCCTCCATCTTGCCACACTTTCTGTCCTCTTCAACATCACAAATCTTCCTCTACTTCTTCTTCTTCTTCTTCTTCTTTTTCTTTTTCCTCTTCTTCTTCCTCTTCTTCTTCTTTTTCTTTTTCCTCTTCTTCCTCCTCTTCTTCTTCTTCAACGCGAATTACAGTGGAATGAACAACCAATGGCATGGCTCTACTCAACACAGCTGATCGATTAGTAGACAACGATCAGTACAATTAGCGAGCGATTAAACCCATATGTAGAGAAAGAGAAAGTGAAAGAGAGAGAGGGCGAGGGGAAAGAGAGAAAGAGAATGTGGAAGAGATTGAGCGAGAGAGAGGGGGGGGGGAGACGGAGAGTTTGCTGAGCGGGTTTACACAATTGCTTTATTTCAAGACTTTAATTAAAACGTCTCGATACAATTACAGAACAAACGAATTAAGAGAAACTTCCCAGTCGTTGTAATTGTCGCTATTATAACTCATTAAGCGAGTGGATGAGAGTCGATTCAGCTCTAATATACTTGTTTCCACGCGAGATGAAGGTGTTTACTAACTAACAAATTACAATCGTACAGAAATCTACTGCAGCTTCATACACTCAACGCTTTTGAAAGAAGTAGTGGTGTTTCGAATTGTTAATATCGTCACGTAACGTCATTGAGCCTGGAAATACAAGATGCTATACAAATAGAAAGGTGATATTTGTTGCCTTATTGCGTTGATACAATTATACTAGTTTTATTGTGACTGACAACTTTTGAAATTTTAATTTTAAATTATTGTACACTTAAAATTGCAGTAAAGTACAGTGGCGTGGTCTTAAACTGGATATATAACAAACCGGATTGGAAATTGCTGATGCTAAATAACAAATGACCTCTTCAACTCTCTTCAATTATTCAATACATCTTTCACTAGCTTATTGACGGAGAAAAGATCGCGCTTTGTCAATCATCGCTTAATACAAATTTCAAGTATTTCAAGACAATTTTTTTTCTATCCAAACTTGATACAAAATCGTTGTCTCCCCAATTTAGAAAATGGATGAAATAGTAGGATCGTTAGGACGAGGCATCACAAAGGCGATCTCTTCTCCTCATATTAATCACTTTAAATAATCAAATTGAAATAATTCGGGATATTGCTCACAAAACAGCTTTATTTGAGCAAGATTCAAAATATACTGAGACAATTATCTGTAATACACTGCCATCTTCTATTAGATCTTTTGACAATATATCGACGTTTAGAAATATTCTGAGGCAGTTTCTGATTAGGAGTGCCTTCTATAGTGTTGACGAATTCATGTTGGGGTGCAAAAATGAGTCTTCATAACCTGGATCCTAGTTGAGTGTTCAATGTTCATAGCACGTGTGTGTTTTTGTTGTTTAGAAATCATATATATGGTCAACAGCTGAGGTCTTGATCTGATCTCTGTCAAACAGAAGCGTCCACGTTCAAGTTTCCCAGTGGTTCAATTGGCCTACGTTATTGATGTTATAAATATATATATATATACAATTTTTTTTCCATTTTTTCTTTCATTGTGTTTTATATAATTTTTCATTTGTGTTTTTCATTAGTGTTTTGCTTATTTTAAATTTGTTGCTATTTGCTATTTGTTATACTGTGTCCACGTGGCAACCGTATTGTCGGCAGTGTTTTTTTAATAAAAACCATATATATATAACTGACTTGATAGATGCCAAGTATTTATACAAAATAGAACCTATCATAATATATTCCACCTCATCTAATACCGTATATAATTTCAGGCATTTTATAATTCACATCAACTGTCCATTTGACTTGAAATTTTATAAATTGTTGTATAAAATGGGGTGGTAATATCGCCCTTGTGGTGCCCCGTCCAAACGATCCCATCTTTCATCCACAGCCTTAATTGGGGAAAAATAATTGTATCAAGTTTCGATGTTATTAAAAAAAAAATTCTTGTTGTGTTATTTTTTTAATCGCTTTTGGCTTGGTGATGCTTAATATATATGAAGAATAGCATTCACCGTATATTTATACATTTTGATATCATTTTTATAATGATTATGTATTTCGAACTGACTGTCCATGTGATCAGAATTCTATTTATTGTTGTTATTTTAATGATAAACTTGTAAATTCTCCATTAGACGAAAATAAAATGAAAAGAAAACTAAACGTAACTTCATATAAACATGACCTACATATCGAAACTATTTCAAGTTAACCAAACTACATTACATCTAAATCATTAAAATAACGATAACACATTATTTATTCATACAAAAAAATAATTGACATCATGGCTTCATTCAAAATTTAGTAATTTGTACCAAACATGTAATAAATAATTAATTTATGTTGCACACCAGAGTGTGTGTTACAAAAGTGTTGACCGCACGAACGAAAAAATCGAATGCGTGACCAAACAAAAAATGCATAATATTATAACATTTGAAAAACCGAAATGAAAAAAATGTATTTCTAATTTTATGAGCCCATAAAAAAAGTTCAGCTGATAATTTATATGAATAATCTAAATACAGTGAAATGAATATCAGAATCTGGATTCAAAAGGGTCGAGGGTTCGAGTCCCGCATGCGAAAATTTGTCTGCGAGTTGGCTTATAAATGGGACTAAAAGTGGCCAGTGGAAACGTCAGGATTTGTGACGTCACGGGTCAGTTACCGACCCGTGTTACGATAAGATATAGTAGTAGAATGCAGAGTATAAGTCGCTGTAGCGCTTTGTTAGTATCGCAGTAACTCTTTTTCACACAAAATAAGTACTAAATATTGTCTCAAGTAGGGTTATAGTGAGTTTTAATTACTATGTTTACATTTTGTATTTATTGACCATAGATTATTTACATGATATGAGTCAGTGTCATAATCCCAAGAAAAAAAGACATTACAATTTAATACAGAATAAAATGATTTTTTTTAAAGAGTAAAATATTCCTCAAACAAAAAATGGTGTAAACCTCTTTTAAAAACTCCCTCTTGTCTTAGGTCCTTGATAACATTTGGTAGATGATTATACAGAAAGCTAGCAGAAAATAACGGGCTTGTCTTGAATAGATTGAGTCGATGCTCAATATACTTAAAATCAAATTTCTTTCAATTGGACGACAAAAACGAAAATATCGACACAAATGTCAACTCTTAGATAGAATATACTAATAGATAGCAACTAATAGATATGATAGCTAATAGATTTGATAACTAATAGATATGATAACTAATAGATTTTCAACTATTTTTCTCAGTTTCACTCAAAAACCGACTTGCAGGAAAATGCACAAGGCATATAGGTTCTTAGGAACAGTCATTATTTATTTCAATGACATTTTCAGGGTTTACCTAAACAATCAAATTATAGAACTGACTTTCCGTCTGAATATATTATAGAGAAATTACGTCACACCATTCAGAGAAGTATCTTTTACAATACTGTTGATCCATCAAAACATACACATTGAGTTAAATGCTGATTAATAATGTATTGTATAATTCGTGATGAGGTATAAACATTTTTAGCAATATGCACTAGAATATACAACTCAACTTTCCATGAATCTATACACGAAAATGATAGGAAGACTTCATAAAAATTATACGAAAAACTTTGTATATGAAAAAAGTTTTATAAAAAAACTATATAAAACTTTTCATAAATGGATTTTCCATCTGGATTTCCTTGAAAAATTGTACTCATTAGTGTGAGTGTTGTACGAATATTATCTGCATTATACGACTTGCTCAATAATTTCGTGTCTTCTCAAAGTTTTACAAACCCCCTGGCGGAAACTTCTTTCCCTTAGAAAAACAGGTTCGCCTTAAACATATACTACTACCGTATGTGCACACATGTATCATCTACCAAAGCCGTGTCTCTCTCTCTCTCTCTCTCTCTCTCTCTCTCTCTCTCTCTCTCTCTCTCTCTCTCTCTCTCTCTCTCTCTCTCTCTCTCTCTCTCTCTCTCTCTCTCTCTCTCTCTCTCTCTCTCCCTCTCTCTCCTACACTGATCAAATATGCCGGACGATGTTTGCTGTCTTTAATTCTATTTTTCTTCAATCTTCTTCTGCTCGGGAGGAATTCATCCCCCAGTTTTCTTCCCTCCCTCCCCCTCTCTCCCCTGGAGCCTTATTGCACACGTACATCAACGTCTGACCTAGTAGTAGCTATGGGGGGGGGGGGGGGGGGGTGAAAGGGGGAGGAAGAATACAGTCCATCAAGGGAAAACATCCCTATAGTTCCTTCCACGTATGCACAATAAGTTCTACAATGAACTTGTGCATCTTTCCCGAGAGAGAGACGGGAACAAAAGGGAACAAGAAACATTTATTTCTATAACTCTTTTCTGATTTTGTACATTTTTATAAAATAGCGAAATATATCAACTGTGAAAATGTTCTGGATGGTTTCTTTCCTCCAACGTTTCAGTCAACAATTTCTCACCATTTCAATCAAGAGTGCCTTTGAGAGTCGATTTAGCGAACTATTAGCTTTTTGGTGATTGCTCCCGAACTGTATGAAAATATGAAAATTCTAATTAGAATTAAACACAGATATTTTCAATACCTTCAAGATGATGTATAAGTGAGAATCTCTTTTTTTATATTGGGTTTTAACGACGCATTATACTGATGGCTACGATCTATTGGCGTCGGTGGATGATGAATGAGATGATGGGATGATTAGATGAGAGGTTATTTTATTATGTGTTTTTGGATAGTGGGAAAGAGTCGGTCGCGGCCTGTTGTTAAGGAACCATCCTAGTATCAACCTGAACGGCAGAGGGTAACCTGTCAGGATGGTCGACCATGGCGGGAATCGAACCCCGGTCTCCCGAATGACGGTTCAGTGTGTTAGTCACTCGGCCACGCGTCTCGGTCGTAAAAATCTTATTTCATCTGAATGTAGAGCGTATTCAGCCCAAAACGTGTTATTCGGCTGATCTGAAAGTTATGCGATATGGCTTGAATAATTGTTATTTATACCGGCGTTAAGGTATTAAAAATACCTATTTTCCCCCTATATTAAAATGTTGATATCTCATACTTTTCGAAAGCAGTCATCGAAACATGTCATTTCTCTGAATCCACAGCGCTCTTAAGGCTCCTCTCATATGCTTGTATCCAAGAGAGAAGGATCTCGTCTAACAAAACAACAACAATTTTTTTTTAAAAATAACATCTAAACTTGATACAAAATCATTGTTCCCCAATTAAGGCAAAGGATGAAAAATAGGATCGTTTGGACGGGGCATCACAAGGGCGATCTTAAACACAAATATTTGTATTGTCCATTGTACCTGCTATGATTAAATTTAGGACAAGGTTTATACGATGAAAAACATATAACTGTTTCTTGCAAAACTTATTCAAAACTTGAATTAGCAACAGCGTATAGCATTTTTAGTGTCAACGAGACATATAAACGATGACAATGACTTTCGGAATGAACATATTGTACTGAAACTGCTTCACACCTTTCAGAGAAGTATCTTATAAAATACTGTCGATCCATAATAAACATCCACAATATGTTACGTGTTATTTGTATGTAACGGTATGCTGTGAGGAGCGAATCGATGACAGAAACATCGAGCGTTACTGTTACATACAAGTGATATTTACACCTTTGTTATTATAACATTTCACTTCTGAGCATGTTCGACGAATATTGTCTGCATCTTGTGACGTATTTATTAATTTTTCAACTTGAGTGGTTCAAGTTTTATGATCATTTAAATCTGTGAAATACCCCTGACGGGAACTTTCTGCCCTACGGAGACTGGGGACGCCTTAACAGACAACCTTTTCCTTTCCTGGATACAAACATACCTGCGTTTTATTCGAGTTTCATTGTATTTATTTCTCCCAGTATTTTACACCTTGCTCTCATTTGATGAGTTGTTATCTCAAGGCATAGGGGAAAATCAAACTGGGTCAATTAACTTGGCTTCCCCCAGATAAAACTACGGTGATTATTATTCCTCAGAATGTAATTGCAGTAATTACGATATAGCCAAACTGCCAGTTACGAGTTCAATTACAGAGCGGCAATTAGTGCACTTAGAGAGTGAAAACGTTCTTCGAAGGAATGAGTCGAGATCTTAACTAGAGATTAGTTCTCTATAGGAACGTTGGGATGTGTTTCCTGAAAGAAGGGGTTTCTAGTTGATACAGTTGTTTACTCAGATTCTAGTTGGGTTCTTTTTTTCAGTTGTAGGCCCACAGTTAGTTGTATAGTTGAGTATATATTCTAGTTGTAAGCATGTTTGTCAGGTTACCATAGCAACTAGAAGTGTTGGGGCAAACAGCTTACTGCTGAATATGTGATTGTAGAACAGAACACAGTTGGGGGACATTGTTGTCTGCTTGTCACAACAATGGGTGACGTCACTTGGGAGAAATCTATTTGCGTTTTCACTCCATCTTTCAAAAACGCTGCAGCATCTTTCAGGAGTCCTTGAAAATACAGCGAGATTGTGTAAAAGGGTATCGACAGCTGGTATTGCATTCTGGGTGTTTTAGTAGTGTTGAAAGGTTGGTCTGCTTATCCACAAGGTTGGAGGCAAAACACCAGGACAAATAACTTTGTATCATCTCTCATTTTACTCACTCTAACAGTATGAACATATTTTAGAATATAGTAAACATATTATTACTGTAACTACAATCATATTATAAGTAAATAAATTCACTGTATCGCACACTGATATAAATAATTTGTGCTAAATACCATTGGTAAAATATAACTTTCAAACGCGGGTACTAACATCCCGCTCTACTTCAAACGTCGCCGCTAGATAGCTCTTTCATTTCTAAAAGGGTCTAATGTTTAGTTCGTCGACGACCCTATATAATCTTTAGTGGACATACGTAAATAAATCTGAATTCCGACTTGTTCTTTGACTTGAACTTTATTGTATGGATATTACTGTTCACACAGACATTGTGTATAGAAAAACTAAACTATGTTTGAAGTGTAAGATATCTCTATTAGAACTCAACATGTAAAAAGTCTACAAGAAAGGTAACATCTGTTCTCTCAAAGATTTTCGACATTATTTATCAAATACACGACGGGTTTGAACTTGGGTCGCGAGTCTATTTTCACTTTCCACACAGATAAAGTAAACATAAAACCTCTAGTAAAAGATGAAAGCTATAGCACCTCTTAGAGAAGTTGCTGTCCCGACGGAGCCACCGAGGAAACCTTATACACGCAAACCGACCGATCCGTAGGAGCCGAAGAAAAAAACTTTCTCGGGTATAGCTTTTCTTTATCGGCAGTTCTTTTAAACCGGCAATATGAGAGAGAGAGAGAGAGAGAGAGAGAGAGAGAGAGAGAGAGAGAGAGAGAGAGAGAGAGAGAGAGAGAGAGAGAGAGAGAGAGAGAGAGAGAGAGAGAGAGAGAGAGAGAGAGAGAGAGAGAGAGAGAGAGAGAGAGATAGACAGAGAGAGAGAGAGAGAGAGAGAGAGAGAGAGAGAGAAAGAGAGAGAGAGAGAGAGAGAGAGAGAGAGAGAGAAAGAGAGAGAAAGAGAGAGAGAGAGAGAGAGAGAGAGAGAGAGAGAGAGAGAAGACGTACATTCTAACGCAATAAAGTCGAAGATACCCGATCTTTTCTTCACCAGTAAAAATGAATTATTTTTATCTGGGAAAAGAAGATCAGTGATAATCTTCAAAATGCATTTCTCTCGTTTTTTTCATGTTTTTTTTTTGGGGGATTTGGGATTAAAGAAGAGATTGTCTATACGGATAGATTGAATTCAGTTTAGGCAAAGGATTTTCAAGATGTGCAAGTTATTATCTCCTGCAATAAGAAATTGCGTTTATAAAAAACCGAGCTAGTTTTTTACCTCAGTTATCGTTTGGTTATCCGTAAAATGATCAGATATGGATTGATGAAAATCAAGTAATTTTGAGGAATTTACAAGCCATTATGATTTTATTACTTTCAAGGTCTGTATACCAACGCTACAAAAAAATTCAAAATAATAATTCAATCGCTGAAAGTGGACAGGATATGACAACTTATAATGTATTTAGAACCAACCCCAGTTTGGAAGAATGCAAAATAGTTGATGAAATATTTACTGTATAAAAACAGTAAAAAAAACTTACTTCAGAATCATATTTGCGAGCTTGTTCACGGTGGTCTAATACACAGAAGTGAAATATTTTTGTGTACGCCTGTAAGAACCACATCATAAAAAAACAAAGAAATATACAAGATGAATATTTTTATCAACCCAATACTTGACCACAGTAATCCATCCCTGAATGACAAAGGAAAGGTAGGATCGTTCGGACGAGTAATTTTACCATTCCAATGGAAATAACTAACAACAAACTTTATACCAAAGAAATTGCACAACATGTCACAAACTCATGTAACAGACTGAAAATTATACACAATTATATCAATGATTTTTTTTTTCAAAATTCGATTTCGATTCATTTGTTCTTTAAACACGACATGCACAGTCAATAGAAGTAATGAAGACGTACATTTCCCCAATGAGAACAATTATTGTGCAGGAGAATTGTTACAATCAAGATGATCAGGTATAAAACTTGAAGTAAACATTGAAAGCATGAAAAAGTGTTGAAAGTTAAAAGTTGTGATAATTCTAATTTGATCCAACCGATATAAACATACACTATGTGTTTGATTTTGCTTTCAGATGATTTTTGATTTCAATTATGTTCAGTTTGAACAAGAGTGATGGAAGACCAATCATAGTTGAACAGTAAACCTACGTCCCACTCTATATATAGAGTATGATAGAGTGAATTTAAAACCAGCTTAAACCTAAAAAACAAATGACAACTTTGATATAATTCTATTGAAAATCCATCATACTCCAAAACATATTGCAATGACATTACTAGACTTCCAGTAGCCCGGCTTCATCTCCACCAATGACAGCCCACCATCTTAGTATAATGCATCATCACTTACAGTCCGTCACAAATACAGCCTCGTGATTGGCTGTCACAAATACAGCCTCGTGATTGGCTAACAGATAACAGATAGCTCTGCGATTTGAATAAACCATTCCTCATCGCTGAATTACGTAAACCCGCCTTCTGAAATGCTGAGAGGTAATGACTTGAAGGCTAAAGCCGAGGATCAAGAAGGCTGTGAAATATGGGCCCTGAATCGAGCATAATGTACACACTGACAGTTTGAATATAGAACGTTATGTAACATGTTGAAGTGTTCTGTGATGAAAGCTGCCTGGCTGGCTAAGTCAGTCAAGGCATTGCATTGGAGATTATACTGTCAGGTTGGACGTGAGTTCGAGTCTCGTATAAGTCATGGGTTTTTGCAAAACATCATTCATATATGAAAGATGTTGGTGAAAAATTATGACCTCCCAGAGAGAGGAATGCTTCCTGGGTGTACGATTGAACTGATGATATATATATATATATATATATATATATATATATATATATATATATATATATATATATATATATATATATAAAATCTTCGTGATTATTATAATCAATGATAGAAGCTTTGAATAACAGAAATAAAAATATATTCCATGTTCATTTATAAAATATAATATTTCGACGAATGTTTCTCGTATGGAATACAGTTGATAATGAAATGAAAAATATAAAAAAATGACGTACACAAATACAAATACACACTCGGTGCATTGTTTTATATCATTATTTTCGCTTTGTACTAATGAATACATTCCGTGCTGTGTTCACAACCGTGCATCGGATGTATTCAGAATACAGGAGATTGAAGCGACGGCTGGGCGAGTGGAACGGCGTACAAATATTCAATATTCCATTATCGACATCGTTGTTTATTCCCACATACACAACCAGGATGGTTTTTACATCAGATCTATAAACCTTTACAATCAAATTAAATAAAATTCCGTCAAGAAAATGATATTTCCAAATTTGAAATGTTGTTAAGAGCAGACTTACTACGTGAAAATGAAGTTGGCCCCAAATGACTGTGTGCATTCATCTTTTTCAAATTTTATTTATTCATTTTTTTATGATGATATTTATATGTTTTTTGATTTGTTTTTTCTCATTGTATTACTCCAATATGTTATTTTATTAAAATTTTCAATTCCTTGAATGTTATATTTTATTATTCCAGTATGTTAATTTAGTTATCTTAGTATAGAGTTTAGGTTGGTGGTGAGGCACATGTTGTTACGGGACTTGCTCTATTCTTACCACCAGCGATACACAACATTTAAAACTCATGTATAATATTATAATGTATTGTATATCAAAATAAATAATAATAACAATAATATATGACTATTTTTTCGAGTTTCTCTCAATTCCTGCTTGGTCAATCCGTTCTATTTTATATTCAAACTATACCATATTTGATATGGTATATTTTATGAAAAATGAAGTGAATGTATTGATACATTACCATATTTAGTTGAATTTTATCAATTCAGAAATTTCTTAAATACCGGCCGGTAGGCCTATATGTGATTTTTTTCAAAATTATTTACATTCTATTTGAAGGTTTATAACTAATACCGAGACTTTTATTCTCTTTCCGAAGGAGTCACAACATTGTTGCTCGTTTTATTGTGACGTAGGCAAACAAAAAACAAACTTCCGTCCGAGAAAAAACCTGGCCCTTCCACCAAAACTTAATGAATTATCAACTATAAATATTACCGACATCGCAAACCTTAGAGATAATGACTGTTCCCGAATAGAGGCCAGGGATGACTTCCCAGTTTGACTTTCCAATTTTATTAGCAATTAATGAGTGAGTGAAATAATTCATGTGAATAAATGGTATGAAAATTCGAAGAAAATTTGAATCACATCTATAATAAAATGAATTGGAAGCCCACAAGTACATTTCGGGATTTCGCCAAATATAAGAAAAAGGTGGGGAGGGCCCATTTATACATTTTTCACTCCTGTCTCGTCGTGCCTTGTTACGCCACTGTTTAAAACCATAAGTAATCATGGACAATTCTCTCTGAAAAAAAAGTTACAGCAGAATGAGGGTTACAGTTATGCTGTTGGTGTTAAAAGTGGATTTGGAGAAAAGTCACAAAAAAAGCGCACGCATATTTTCAATAATGACATTGTTATAGATATTTTGTTTATTCATTTGAATTAAATATCAAAATGTCTGGTCTTTCCCAAGCATTCATAACCATTTTCTGTTACTAACAATGTCGAATATTGCTCGTAATCTGTTTTGAATTCACTCCATGTCATCTTCTCCCTCAACTTTCACCGATAAATATTCAAGAATCCAGCTACAAGACTCGACTTTTCCCCCATCCTGTTATCCGAGTTACCCGCCAGATCGAGCCACGGTAGACGTGTTTGTAAGGTTGGCAGACGAGCCCCGTGCAGACCACGTGCCATACACCATACATCATCCGCAATCAGGCCTCCCAGCGGCCTCCCAGCGGCCTCCCATTCTCGCGCCCACCAGAGATGGCCTGAGGCGGTCTATACAAACTTGTAGAAAATCATAACCCTGATACTTGTTTAGTTTTACTTATATTTTTCAGAAACTGAAAGACTTTTATCTGCGGTGGAAAATTATGGTCACATACAGCGCAGTCCTGGTGTTGAAGTTCATTGGTTTCAAATAATTGAAATAGGGTGGTAAGATCACCTTTGTGGTGCCCCGTCCAAACGATCCCATCTTTATCTATAGCCTCAATTGGGGAACAATGATTTTGTATCAAGTTTCGATGTTATTGAAAAAAAACTTTTACTTTTTTTGGCATAATACTAATAATAAATTAATAAGACACATAATAATTAGTGAATATTCCAGCTATATACCTGTGGAAATTCTGCGATTCAAAGTCAAATACTTTTTACTCATACTATTTAAAGGGCATCAAACTAGATTTAGATTTTAATGAATACGAAGGATATTCATCTTCCCAATTTTATAAAAAACTAGAAAGCATTATCTCAATATCATTAGAGTAATGATAATTTATTTTGTTTCACCATTTATTTTACCAAGGCGGGAATCGAACCCCAGTCTCCTGTATTTAGGTTCAGTGTACTAACCACTCTACCACGTATCTCAGTCCCCAACTCTTGTGATTGCAAGTGTATACGGAAGAGTCACGTGGGGTCGTATCCCGGCGCGATGATGATTACCAGACCGGAAGTGTAGCGCCGTGCAAGTACTGTTGTGCACCCCCGTCACGTCCATCCCAACCGGATGTAGAAACACGCGGTGCAGATCAGGCAACGTTGCATTTGTATTCGGCCCCCGTGTTGGGTCCAGGCCCCTTGGACACACATGAAGAGGGGCTGCGTCTTACATGGGGTGGGGGTGGGGGGGGGTGGGGGGGGGGTAGCCCTTGTGTGCACGCGGGTTGTATAAAAGATGGAGGATCGAGATACAATTTACATGTAAGTCTGTTCATTTTTTTTTATTGTTTGTTTATAGCCCCAACAACGGCTGAGTTATTTGGGGGTACGTTTCAGCGGATATTTGAATTAGGCCCCTATATAATAAGATCTATAAATCTTCATAATTTAATTGATTACAAACTTCATCAAGAGGACAATATTTTCAAGGTTGAAATGTCATCAAGAGTGTCTTACTTCATGAAAATGAAGTGTGATTGTGTAGTTTTTCATTCTTCATTATGTAAATAAGCTACTTTCACTCAGTTCCTTCTTCTCATCACCAGGTTTAAGGAAGTGTGGTAAGATTGGCCTGTTAGAACGATCCTACCTTCCATCCTTGACCTTGATTGATTTGTGAACAGTGACGTCGAGTCTAGGATTACATGGTAATACGATCAGCAGGAAAAAACTTTCTATTTTATACTGAACAGAAATCGAACAAACTGCATATAAAAGAAACTATTTTGTTGAATTGTAAAGATAGTAATAAGTTTGGTCAGAAACAGCACAGTTCTGGTGTCAAAGTTCGTTGTTTTGAATGAATGAATGAATATTTGGGTTTTACGGCGCGTCAACGGCGAGGTTATTTTGCGCCGGTTCATTGTTTTTAATTTGAAATAGTCTATAGATAATGATTGATACTGTTGACTGTACCACCTCGAAGTGTTGAAACAAGCAAAAGGTGTCGCTTCAAAACGGTCTTACTGACTCATTCTTGACCTTGATTGGGAAACAATTATTGCTTTTTTATTGTTTTTAATAACAACGAAACTGCGATGAACCGGACTGTGGTGGCAACATAGTTGAATACAAAATATAATGCATGGATATACATCCAACCTTGACATGTTTTAATAATGAGCCGTCATTCGGGAGACCCGGGTTCGATTCCCGCCATAGTTGACCAAAACTGACGGGTTTTTCTGTGGTTTCCCTCTGTCGTTCAGGTTGATACTGGGGTGATTCTTTAACAACACGCCACGACCGACTCCTTCCCACTATCCAAAAACACCTAATAAAATAACCTTTCATCTCATCATCCCATCATCTCATTTATCATCCACCGATGCCAATAGATCGTAGTCATCAGTACAGTGTGTTGTTAAACCCAATATATAAATAAAAATAATGCAATATAATATGAACACATTTTTCAACTTCCAATAAGACATTATACGTGTATTTTAAAAATAAAACAGAAGAATGCCAAAACATTCCAATTAAAATATGAAAATGTAGTTATAATATTTATATGATATAGATTTATACAGAGATTGCAATCTTCAGTACTATTAGTTGTAAGTATAGGGTAATATACCCGAGTAATGAATATGGAAATAATGTTTTAAATAGTTTACAAATGGAGTCCATTAGAAGTCTACACGCGAAGTTTTCCCTAGCAACCGATATTTGACTTGGAATAATACTAAATAAAGTACTGGTAAGGTTGCCGTTTGGTTTGAAAAATATTTCATTCAAGGTCTGAAAAAAAGGAAAAAGTATTTATAGGGTTCTTTCAAGTGATGTGACACATTGTTGTACTATGTGGACAACAATACCCCCACTTTATTTTACAATCATATGACTTCAGAATATTTATTCAGAATTCAGAAATTTATTCATCTTTTGTGTACTGTGACATATTGATTATAAGGGAAGAAAAATAAATGAAATAAATGAATAAATAAATAAGTTTGTCTCTATATATTCATATATTTGTATATAGTTGGTTTTATGTAGTCATAAAGTTTCATTTTCTTATAGTTTGCTATGTTATAGTTTTAACTTGAAAAAGTGTCTCAAGTTTCTTATTTAAGGGGATGACACACTGTACGGTACAAATAGAGACAATAATCACAACTATTTATTTCTATGTTCACAAATCAGTGTCAATGAATAAAAAAACCATATCAACTCTCCAAAATAATTTTATGCGTTTCAATAAATATATGATATTATATTTTTTGTGAATTCAATCAGTTTTAGATATCTTTAATTGGAGAACAATGATTTTGTATCAAATTTCGAACTTATTTAAAAAAAAATTTAAAGATAGTACATCAATGGATAGCAAAAATATGACGAAATTCATAAAAAGAAAAATTGACGTATTATCTCAAGATATAATGAATATAAATAAATATAAATGAAATATAAATAGAATGTTATACCAATCGGAGAGCATAAAACAATCTTGGAGTTGGTACACGTTTTTATTCAACGACACTTGTCCGTGCACATGGTAATATGGTCAAGATCAATTTCTCTCTGTAACAGCAACCCTCTTGAGAAATGACTCCTGAAGATGGTAGTCACGCATGTATCTGCGAGAAAAGTTTCTGAAGAGACCTCGATTGATCCGATTGGCCAGATTGAAACCCAAGTTCAATATTTCCAGCACCAAACAACAGCAAGAAGGTTTCTAATCCAAATCTGTTACTTTTCATAACTCTTTATCCAGTAATTTGAGAACTGCTATTCATTTTTATCCTCATCGTGGACCAGTGGACATTTAGTCAAGTAGATACTTGGGACTTCACAAATGTTATATTATTGGGATTATGTTGGGCATTTATATTTTATATTTTCTTATTTCAATTTCAATTTAATTTGCTATTATTAATTATTGTACTGTTATAATTTATTCATCTTCATGCAGGTAGTGAGGCACAGGTTGTTACGGGGCTTTTTCACTGTATAATAATCATAATAAATGGATACAAAAATCATGTAATTATTTTCCTCACTGCATGAATGACTCGACAGAAAGTCATTGTTCCCGATTAAAAGGCTGGAGATGACAAGGTAGGATCGTTCGGACGGGGCGCCACAAGAACGATCTTACCACCAGAAAGTAAATAGTTATTTGAAAGGTGAATTATGTAACAAACTGGATATAGTGAACCAAAAAAATCAATTATTCATCAATAGGAAATAAGTTTTATTTCATTCACTTCCATCTTCGTTGATTATTTATATCGATTTCTTCGTTTCGTTCATCAGGTATTATATCGTATAAAATTCATATAATTTATATTTCGAATTATTTTCAGATGAATAATCTGTGAATTTATTGGTAATGGTCGAATAATTGTGAGTTTTAAAAGGTTTTGGTGGAAGGGCCAGGTTTTGTCGAGTCGATTTTTTCCCCATTGGGTTTAACGACGCACTAAAATAAGATGTTTGCTTCGGATTGGTGATTGACGAGATGAATGTTTGGACGTAAGCGCGTTGCCACTGAGCCATCAGTACCGGTTTCCCGATCGAAATTCTCAGTTTTATGTATGCCTTGCCTGCAGCCCATACCATGCAAGAAGCAACCCGTTACAAAACATCCTACCTCATCCTTAACCTTGATCTTATCCTCATCCTTGACTTCATTCTTAATCTCAACCTTAACCCTAACCTTGACGGGGCAACATTGGCCTTTTGTCAACATTAACACGAAGAAGATGAATTTTTAAAATGTAAAAATTTTAATGTTTATATATTTTTTTGTTACCTAATGATGGACTTCAACATAACCCAAATAAGAAACTTGGAACAAAGTGGAAGATATCAATATTCGTGAGTTTGGTTCACTCTTAATACCGATGCTGGTAATGTCCGGATATATAACAAAAACGGTTTCAACATATTATGTCTTCCGGTCTTGCGGCGAAGAAGTATGATCACAGACAGAGTCAAGTCATGGTGTCAAAGTTCATTGTGTTCAATTCGAAATAGTCCATAGATATGTATTCATATTGGTGACTGAACCGGCTGGAAGTGTTGAAACAACTGAGAGGTGTCGCTTCAAAACGGTCTCAACAACTTTGGGGAACAATGAGTGTATAACAAGATGTCAATGACGATGTAAGATAAAGATGAATTGCAGAACGAGATACTAGGCCTACTATAGCTACTGGAGGACCGATTATCAATCTATTCAGTCATGTCCACTCTTTTAGTCTATTCCATGAAACAAGATTTAAGATAAAATAAGATATTGTATGAGATATTAGAAGATATTAAGATATATATATATATATATATATATATATATATATATATATATATATATATATATATATATATATAATATATATATATATATATATATATATATATATATATATATATATATATATATATATAAATGTGTTTATATACATATATATATATATATATATATATATATATATATATATATATATATATATATATATATATATATAAAATACATACTGTAGAGCTAACACATGTCCACTTAGCATGAATAACGCGACAAAAATGAAAACATCCATTAACAAAGAGCTTGTCCTGGCGACGAGTCCACGTGACGTCACAATACCGTGTGTCAGCGAGTCGGCGCTAATAGAGTCCTCCAAGTAATGGAGCGTGGAATTATTCTTCATTGCGCTGACTTTTACATGCTGACATTTGACTAGAAAAGCTGTGTAGATACGATATCCGGGCAAAACAGCAGGATGAATTGTTATGGGGATCAGCGGGTTAAGTGAGGGGGCGGTGGGGTGGGGGTGGGGTGGGGGGGGAGAGGAAGTCAGCCGTCAGACCGGAGATGATGTATTGTGTTGTCTGATGGTATGTGTATGAGAAAGATAGAGAGAGATGGCGGAGGAGAGAGAGAGAAAGTGAGAGTGAATGTATCAGTGAAAAAGAGAAAGTGAGATATAGATGGAAAGAGAAAAGATAGAAAGAGAGAGGGATGATGGTGGAGGGTGAGAGAGAAGTAAAGAGAAAGTGGGATAGAGATGAGAAAAGAGAGAGTGGATGCATCCATGGAAAAGAGAAAGTGGGATGGAGATGAGAAAAGAGAGAGAAGTTGTGGCGACACTTTTTTCCACAAGATATGATTTAATGTGGACTGTTTATCTTATGAAAGGTAGTCCTTAGCAACAAAACACACTTGAAAGTTGGTTCTGTATTCACCACTTCCACAGAGTTAAGAAGTTACACAGTTAGGAGAAACATCTTTCTTAAAGACTGTATCTTGATAATGTAACCCAACACACGTAACAATACAATTCCATTACGAAAAATATGTTCAATATATATATATATATATATATATATATATATATATATATATATATATATATATATATATATATATATATATATATATATATCTTCTATAACTATGAACTGTGACCTTAAATTCCGGTGTAACTGTATACGGAATGTCTTTACGACGTAATAAAGTCTTACAATGCAATTTATTGACTTGTATTCATGCAACGCAACTAAAGTAATAAAACCTGGTCAGATTGAATTGAAACTGACGTCAAGTCAAGTGCATACAGTTTCCAATTCGGTGAACATGATTAATCTCGTGGGTTCGAGGGCCGTACCGAAGTACGGGCATGGGCACAAGGCATGGGCATGGGCACAAGGCATGAGTAATCTGGGCCGTATTAAGGCACGGGCATGGGCATGGGCACAAGGCATGGGTAATCTGGGCCGTATTAAGGCACAGGCTCACAATGCCCAGGCCCAAAGTGCAATAAATAATATAAAATAAATATTCAAAGGGAATATTAAAAATATACAAATATTCAAGGGGTGTCAAGTTTTCACAAGCATATTGAAATAAAAAATGACCTCATCATGTAAAGCATAAAAGTGTTGTATTCATTAAACGAAGATTGTGGATTTTTTACTGTAGTCCTACACATTCGCATTACTAAGACGAGTGGCCGAGTGGTTAGTACACTGAATCGTCATTCAGGAGACCAGAGTTCAATTCCAGTTATGTTCAACCATCCTGACAGGGATTTTTCGTGGTTTCCCTCTGTCGTTCAGGTTGATACAGGGATGATTCCTTAACAACAGGCCAAAACCGACTCCTTCCCACCATCCAAAACACCTAATAAAATAACCTTTCATCAACCCATCATCTCATATATCATTCACCGACGCCAATAGATCTTAGTAACCAGTGCAGTACGTCGTCGAACCCAATGGAAATCGATAATAAATTCAGCTGTTATATTTGTTTTGTTGGTAGGCAACCTTCTCTCGTGGATACAAGTATAACTAGAGCTAGTCCTGAGAAGTCATGACCTGACCTTCTATGAATACAAAAATTAACCAATAAAACCAAAATTAATAAATGAAATAAATGAACACATCCGCGTTGTGAGATGTAAACTCACGATTTTTAAAAATTTTAAACTATTAAAAAAAATATATATATATATATATATATATATATATATATATATATATATATATATATATATATATATATATATATATATATATATATATGTATATATATATATATATATATATATATATATATACATATATATATATATATATATATATATATATATATATATATATATATATATATATATATAAACTCATAAATAAATATCGTAATTAAAACAAGGCTCAAAACACATTAAAAACTATATGCATTTGATGGTGAATTGTTTGTAAAGTGAACTGCGAGGTAGGGGACGGGAGGATGGGGGGGGGGGGGAGGGGTAGGAAATAAATATCGAGCCTGGGGCGCAAAATGTCTTGACACACCCCTGCGCATAACTCATAAGTTTTTGTGAATATTATCCCCTCTTTCGTAGCCCCAATCAACCCAGCTGTCGGTGGGGTCGTTAAGCAGACGATAATCACCAGACGAGCTCCAATCAGCTGACATTGACATGAATACAACAATAATAAAAAGTGTCTGGATTCGAAACTAGTGATAAGAATAAAATAAAAACGAAACGCGAACTATTATTGAAAAGCTTTCGTGACTCTTCGGCGCACGAACTTTTCAACACTGGATAAACGGAAATACACGAACTCGCCGAAAGGAATAAGTATTATTATTTTCATAAATAAATTACATATTCAAAGTGTAATGTCAATTTGAGAGCGCATGATGAAAGTCGATTTAGCGAACCATCTGGTTTTTGTTTGATGATATCTGTCGACCGGAAAGAGATATCCACATGGGGGTGCGCATGCGCGCAGGGTACACCGAGACGGCCCAGGCCGAACCGAATGCACCACAACGAAGGGTTACACTGAATATTTTACCAGGAAATATCTCTAACAATGATCTCATATCATATTTCTTGAACCAACGTAATTCTTACAAACCTATGAAAAAATCGCTTCTGGAAAAATTCGTGAAAATTCTTTTCAATTTCGAAAAATTCCTGCGAAAACTACTACAGACCAACATTTTCAGTGTCAACGTATCATATAAACAGTCGTAGTGGCTTTCCGTCTGAACATATTGTAGTGAAACTATTTTTAAAATACTTATAAAATCTCATAAAATACTGTCGATCCATAATAAACATTCACAATATGTTACATGTTATTTGTATGTAACGGTACGCTATGAGGTGAAAATCAATTAACAAAATATCGAGTGTTACTGTTACATACAACTGATCTTCACACCTTTGTCATTATAAAATTTGACTGAATAGCAATTTCTATTAATTATGTCTCCATCTAGTGATGTACGCATCAATCTTGATCTGCGCAGTACGAGTTCCATGATCTGTGCAAACCCCTGGCGAGAACTTTTAGCCCTACAGCGACTGGGTCGCCTTAACCATTATAATGCCCACCACTCTGAAGGTATTAAAGAGATCGGCAGCTGTGTCCTCGGAATTGATGGTATTTTGATCTCATACCGTTCTAAAGTTATCACCAAGAAACCGATAGTTCGCTAAAATCGAATCGATTAAATGAATATAAAATCATTCATGCGATATTATATATTAAACGATGTCATATGTTCATAGTTATACTATAAAATGTTTTATATATCGAAATGGAATAGCATATGTAGTTAATATCTCCGGATCGACACATCCGAGCGCCAATGCTGATACGTAGGGGAGACGGTCGATTGTAACCGTATAATAACGATAAAACATGGCACCTCCACCCATGTATAATACAGTCACGAGTATGAATGAAAGGTGGAAGCTATGGTAAAATGGATCAAATATTGACGATGGCTTTGGATGTAATGTAAACAGTATGAGAAAATATATTATCAAGAAGTCATGTCATCAGTTTTATATGGAGTTGTTGGATGAACGTGAGTAGAGACTTCCATTCGGACCGAATCGAGTGTATTTTATTTGAAAAATGCCTGAATGATGTACTGATTGTATGGCCATGACCTTCAATTAGTAAGAGTGATGGGCCCAATTATACCAATACAGACGTATCACTTTTTTATGGCCTAATGATAAATTTAAAATCTGCTGTTAATGGAAAGAAGTAAACATTATTTAAATTCGTTTTTCATTTATATGTTCATTATTATTCTATTATGTAGGCCTACCATTATTATCATTATGTATTGTACTACTATTGGAGAGAATAAAATTTTGTTTTAAGAAATAAATTGCCGAAGAGACTTGGTTCAAAGTGGAAGATATCAACATACTCTTGCTACTAATGCTGGTAATGGAAAGAAGTAAACATTGCCAAAGAGACTTGGTTCAAAGTGGAAGATATCAACATACTCTTAATACCAATGCTGGTAATGTCCAGATATATCACAGAAACGGTTTATCCTTTTAATGTTTTCCAAACGTTAGGAAACTGAAATACTTTTGTCTGCGGCAAAAAGTATGGTCACAGACAGCGCAGTCCTGGTGTTGAAGTTCACTGTTTTAAATTTGAAATGGTCTATATATATGATCATTTATATTGTTGACAAGACCGTCCGGCGCAATATAACCCCGTCGTTGACGCGCCGTTAAACCACAATATTAATTCATTCAGACAAGACCGCCTCGAAGACTTGAAACAACCAAGAGGTGCCGCTTCTAAACGGTCTTACCAACTTATCCTCAGCCTTGATAGTGAAACAATCAATGATTGTGTATCAAGATTTCAATGTTCTTGAAAAAAAAAAAATTGTTCCACCACCTCACCCGTCCAACAACAAATCACGAGCGTTTTCCCACAGACTATTCCCAGTACACGAGTCTATATAAAGCGGGAAGACGGGCAAAGCGCTGTAAATATTTCAACGAACGGGAATAGGAAATCTGACGATAATACAGGACAGTCACGACGGCAGTTATGACCCGCGGGATAACCAGGAGAGTCCAGGATTCGTCCCTCAGGACTCACTCACTGGATACGTAAGTAGCTCGACGTGGATCGCCCTAGTTAGAACCGGTTCCTGTATTCTATTGTTATGGATTAACAAGTAGTTGAGGAAAAAACAAAACGTTGAACATGAGAGAAAAAAACTTTTATCTGTACCCAAGTAAAGAAGAAGTTCCTCATGTGTCTAGTGGTCGAGTGGCTAGCACACTGAACCGTCATTCAGGAGACCGGGGTTCGATTGCTGCCAGGTCGACCATCCTGACAGGGGTTTTTCGTGGTTTCTCTCTGTCGTTCAGGTCAATACTGGGATGGTTCCTTAACAACAGGCCACGACCGACTCCTTCCCACTATCCAAAACATCGAATAAAATAACCTTTCATCTCGTCATCCCATCACCTCATACATCATTCACTGACGCCAATAGATCGTAGTCACCAATACAGTGCGTCGTTAAACCCAATATTAATAAAGAAGTTATACTCTTGGGTGTATGTGAGCTCTCTATCACAATAGCACTAACGACAAGAAATATACAACCAAATGTTGACAAAAGTCGAACTTGTTCATCGTGGGACGTGAGAGCATGCCCTTATGAGGTCAACATAACGACTAACTGACAGTTAATAACTAGCTTGTCCCAGTTAGACGCTGTTTGTGTATTCTGTTGTCATGGATCTGAACGGAGCTGGAAATGAACAAAGCGTTAAACATGGAAATAAGAGAAAGAAGAAAGACGTTGGCCGTGGAAATATATCTGAAATTCAATGGACAGAAGGCGTCATCCATCTTCCTTTACTTGTGTTTATTGATAAAACCTCTTGTGGGCTGGTTGGGAGGAGAGAGAGAGAGAGAGAGAGAGAGAGAGAGAGAGAGAAAGAGAGAGATGTGTTTCGCTCCGAGATAGCTTATAGAACGGACTGATATAAATTGATAGACTTCTGTCGACGACACTGAATGGCCAACAATTGTTGCTATGGAAACACGGCGAGCTGGGATGCTATTGGAGATCAAGACTGGAGAACTCCAATACGGAGACCTTGTTTGTCTCCATCTGTTCTACGATCGTTGTTGGCCTACTCATCGGAACAGATCCTCAATGTCAACATTCTATTCTATCAATTATTAATTTCATTAGTGAATGGGTTTCAGTAAAATAAAAACGAGAAGAAAGAAGAGAACATAAGAATTCAAAAATAAGAAGAAAGAAAAAATCAATAGAATGAGAATAGACGACTAGTGATTGACCCGCCCACAAACGTCACAAAACAAAACATCCAATCAATTGGGCTGTTTGTTATGTGGGTGAATTGACATTGCCTAACAGGGTATCTCTGAAGCCCACATGAAGTATAGATCAAGGTGGCCCGCCGATAAGCCACGCCTATCACTAGTGGTCAATTGATACAATGAGATGATGGACAAATCTTTCTCCTCAATATAAATGTTTGAATTGTCAACTATTTCCGAATTTAATATCTTGAGATTTAATGTTGGTTGAATGAGTTTTAATATTTTAATTATTCTTTGGGGTGGTAAGATCGCCCTTGTGATGCCCCATCCGAACGATCCTACCTTTCATCCCTAGCTTCAACTGGGAAACAATGATTTTGTATCATGTTTCAATGCTTCTAAAGGAATGAAATGAGCAACATCTTTCGTCAATTGGAAACCAACATTCCAGAAGGCTTATACTTATGTGATCAACCACCAATCAAGGGCTTTCTCTTCTTCAATATATTTCAAGCCGTTATCACGCTCGACAAACACCTCGTTGCCACTGACTACCGCTGACTACGTCATCACATCACGTGGCCTGCCGTTGATCCGTCGTTGCCATTGACTACCGTCTGGCCGGGATTCCCGAGACGAGAGTCGTGGTATCTGGGCACACGCCTCCTTTCAGCTGTCTCGCTGAGACGCAATGGGCCTACCTCTCGCTTATTGGTTCCACCCTCTCTAGTCGGCGGCGAACACTCGATCATAACTTACACCTACTCGAAAAACGAAAGTATTCGTTCATTTAGGTTATACTATCAATATTATTATGACATATCATTTTAAAAAATAAACTATATCATGTGTTTTTTTAGCCGAAATACTGATCTAATCAAAATGTCTTAATACCGGTTTTGTGTAATTATTTTTTTCTTACAATCTTGTACAACTGTCTACTTTTTGTCGCCACTTGATGATGTAACTTGATTATGTAAAATCAATAGTAATCCAAAGATACCTCACACCTTGTAAGTAGAATGTAACAAATCACTCGATGTTTTTCTTTTTTCTTTTTACTTCAACTACTTTATTACTTTTTGCCTAATGTTTGAGAAATACGTCCGAATTTGAATTGTACTCATAACTCACTATTTTAACTCACAGTTAAGACTTTTTTAGAAGGCTTTGTGGATGTTTTTTTGCTGTAATTGTGTTTTTCTTTCCGTATCAGTGTATGTGAACAATGAAAAAAAGGTATCATATTATCTCACTGAAGGATAAAATAACTTGACTCGTTTCATTCCCAATACTACAATTTATTATTATTTTTATTAATTCCATTTATTATTCTCATTTCACTCGAGTGTGAATGTTATCATTGAATCTGTCATGTCATGTTTGGCTATTATTTGTAATGCTTCCGTCAACATGTGTTTTGTTTGAAAGAATTTGAAAGAATTATATTTGGTTCAATGACGCACTGTACTGATGACTACGATCTATTGGCGTCAGTAAATGATATATGAGATGATGATATGAAAGGTTATTTTATTAGGTATTCTTGAATAGTGGGAAATCATGACCTATAAAAAGTAAACATATCCCAGTATTGACTTGAATGATCGAGTGAAACCACGAAAAAACCCTGTCTCCTGAATAGCAGTCCAGTGTATTAACTACTCGGCCACTCGTCTGAATAAAATATATATTTTTTTTCAGAATTTTTTTTCTTCGCGCTCCACAGGTAAAAAGTACACATTTTTATGACACTTGCCATTTGCATGTATGTCATTATATAATTCAATTTCTGTGAGTAATTTCAGAATTTCATTTTTTTTCAAGAAAAAAACGAAGAATAGCGATGATAAAAATGTATACGGTAGGCCTATAAATAATACATGTAATATATAATATGATATATTTTCAGTGTGTGAGCACTGAACGAAAAGAAATATAGAATATAATAATCTCAATATGTTAATATGTTAATCTTTCATTACATGAAGTAGTAGTAAATATCTTTATTAGCATTTTCTTGCTATTTTTTACATGGTCATATTTTACACTTCAACATTTTTTAAACATTTTTTTATAGTTATTAATAATATTAAGTAATAGTAATATCAAAACTACAACACATTATGAATTATATAACTTACACGAAATTATTAGAAAACACGATTTACTATTCTAATTGAAATTTTTTATAAATTTTATGAACAAGAATAAAATGATATTCAAGTTGAATTGAATTGAAATATAGTAATGCAGTTATTATGGATTGGTAATAATGATTTCTGGAAATGAAACCCTTCAAAACAAATCAGTGAGCAATCAAAATCCTGGTTGGCTGTTCCATCAATTAACTTGTTAATTACCACATAACTCAATGAAACAGCACGTGTAACCAAGGGCAATAATAATTAACTCGTAAACTGGCTAAAACTGGACGTTGAATGATTTTTGTAATGGTGCTCAACGACCCAAGCAACGACTGGGTTATATGGGGGTACGAATAAGCGGTACGAATGCTATTTCCACAGCAGGACTCGAACCCACGCCCGTCTGCTCTCGACTTTCCCAGTCACACGGGTGTCATTACTGAACAATACATATAATTCAATATGCAATATATAATAAATAATGTACATTTTCAATTGAATTTATTATACATATTTACGGTATTTATAAATTTGAGTTATGAAAAGAAAGCGCTGTGACAAACTAATTTCAGAGTCCAGGTATCGAATGTTTACAACCTTGAATGCAAAGCTAGAATATGTGAAGAATGTTGAAATAACTAGGAAAACGCAGTATATGCGTTGTGCTAGATGAGCTTAGAAGTATGGAAATATAGAGTGATGAATAATTTGTCTGCTCAATCTACATCTACAGACCTTGGATTACTTCAAACGTGTAGAAACCCTACAAGAATCAATCATGTCACTGCCTTCCTGTGTCATTCGTAACTCATTATAATCGTTCTGAATTAACTGGTGACACTTGTTGCTATAGATTTAATTGGTTTCCATTATTAGCTGCAGCGATTGAATTGAATTGGGGTTTAAAAGCGTTTTCTTCGTTACTTCTCATCCGATTGTTAAAAAATGACTGAAAATGTGTAAATTAGTTTTCTCAATTCAGTGAACATTTGAGAGCTCTTGAAGAATTTTAGTTTCTCAGGAATTCCCCTTCCAGGTATTTCTTATAGGGATTTTTCAAACTTTCCGATTCAATTTTCCGATTTTTTTTTCTTAACAACTGTTGAATCGATTTTTCTGAAAACCAATCCTAACCTATTCTAGTGTGACACCAACATGCAGACAAAGTTTCAAGTTGATGGAGATCTTTTTCCAACCTGAATGTTGCGCACAAAATTACAAAAAAATAAAATGAAAACGAAGCTTATTTTTTTCGGTAAGGGAGATCTTCGCTACGCTCATCCAATAATGATCAGATTGCTATTATAAGGGGCCCATATGTGTACATTTTCACCCACTTTCATAGCCCATTAATACATAGGCCTGCTTGTTGAATTACTGTTAATAGGCGAGCTTTAGCGAGGATTCAATTTGACATACTGAAAAGAATTGGTGTTCGTTTTTATGTTATTTTATTTTTTCATTTTTTAATATTTTTTGTCGGTTCTCCACAGGTCAAACGGCTACAGCTATCAACTTCAAACTTTTTAACGTTATGATACCTCATCTAACTTAGATTTGTATAGTTTTGTGGCATTATCGGATGATAAATGTTGTTTTTAGGAATTTTAGAAATTTCAAAAATACCTATTAGAATTACACGTCGGAAAAAAAAGAAAATATTTTTATTTTAAAAAAAGATGAAATTTTGCGTGAAGTTGAGTTACATTCTGATACATATTTCTGAAAACTTTCAGCTTGCTAGGGTGAGCCATTTTGAAGAAAAACTATAAAATGTGCTAAATTGGTACCACTCGAAGCAGTTTTTACCCATTTCTAACTTGAATGTCACCCAATTGGCGAATGTAGGCAAAATTTTGGCAAAAAAGTCGACATACTATTACTATCCACTTGTCTAACAACGCATATATGGCGTTTTCCTGGTATTAAATATCAATATTACAAGACTCATATATGCAAGGTTATACATTTATATAATGATTTCATGTTATTTATAATGCTTTACCAATCAACATTTACATTGAAATTGTTCAAACATTAATGTAAAATGTGAAGAACTAAATGAGTAAATTGAAAAAATGAAAAAAAAAATGCAATCGTACGTAAAGTAGTGAATAAATATATCGATAGTGATATATTCTATTTAAAGCAAATTACATTTTTAATTCATCATTTTTAATAATATTTTTGCTGAAATAATATAATTAAATTACTCGCCTCAAGGGTATTAAATGCGGAATCCACATTTAATGAAAACAGCAATTCACAGAAACATATTCTATATTCTATTTATGGATTACGACTGGGATGGAAAGGGCCTGAAGGGACGACGCTGTTTCGCATCTCGGTTATCCGAGTAGAAGACTGTTTTGTTGAATTCAACGGAATTCAATTTGAAAGATGATATTTAGTTGAGCCGAATCCCGCGGGCTTTCAAGTCGGCTTTCAAGTCATCTGAAGACTTGCCATTAGGATCGAGTTCTTTGAGAACAAGATAAAAACATCGACTAGGAATATTGTAAGATATTAATATCATCAGGTCTATATTTAATCATTTATTAATTATATATATATATATATATATATATATATATATATATATATATATATATATATATATATATATATATATTGACTGCCCGCGTACCCACCCAAGTGCTGGGTGGAGGTGCCGGGTCCGATATTTACACACATATATATATATATATATATATATATATATATATATATATATATATATATATACTTATATATATATATATATATATATATATATATATATATATATATACTTATATATATATATATATATATATATATATATATATATATATATATATATATATATATATATATATATATATATATATATATATATATATATATATATAACTTTACTTAAACTTTCACGATTCATATTTATTCAAATTGACTGAAACTGGGCTGTTTTTTAATCGTGATATATTTATTTAAACTGACCAACGTTTCAACGAGATTGGTCTCGTCCTCATCAGGGTCCAAACTATACTAATTATTTTGACATAAAAACATTTCATATGTGACGAAACCAACGCTACTTTGATTCAGAAACCTTGGCCAAATAGATGTCACAATAGTTGTAAGCATTCCAGAGGACTGTGTGAATTTCAAGGTAGCGTGAATCTCTTTACATCTAGAAAATAATATTGATAAAACTCATACAAAAACTTAAAAAATCGAAAGGAGAAAGATATGGAAAAAAAACAATACTGTCATGAACTAGCGACTGATAGAAAGATAAAAGGAGAAACATAGAAATGAAAATAAAAAGAGAAAGAAGAGAAAGAGAAAAATAATGTCCGTATCCTATTTGTGATGACTTCTAAGAAGCATTCTCTCAGATGGCAGCGTCAAGTCTTCCATTTCCAGGTCCACTCGTTTCTTTCTTCCATCCCTCCACTTAGGTAAAGTCTTCAACCACTGGATCGACTCCTCCGATGGATGTACTGGAAGAATCTTCCTCCTTTCTAAAATAGGCTTCCACGCAACCGGTAGTCTTTTGCTGTCGTTCCTTAGATTCATTGCGCCTGTATGTTTCTCTATTTCTATACTTTCTCTAATCATTCTTGGTAATAGAAGATTTTCGCGTGCAAGAACGGACGTATTATTAAAGTCTATCATGTGCCCCGTCTCGACGGTATGTTGAGCTAAAGTCGAGCTCAACTCTTTGAACCGCACTGAAGATTCATGTTCCTTCCTCCGTTCTGATACTCTTTTTCCCGTCTGTCCAACATACACTTTCTCGCATTCCCCACATGATATTCTATATATACCCTTGTCTTCCAGCTCTACCTTGTCCTTTATATTCCTCAGAAAACCTTCTATCTTTCTGTATGGAGTGAAGACAGTCATAATGTTGGCTTTATATAATAATTTACCAATTTTATCGGATACATCTCGTACATAAGGCAGATATGCCATAAGGCATGTGGCAGATAAGGCAGATAAGGCAGATATGTTTCGTCACATATGAAATGTTTTTATGTCAAAATAATTAGTATAGTTTGGACCCTGATGAGGACGAGACCAATCTCGTTGAAACGTTGGTCAGTTTAAATAAATATATCACGATTAAAAAACAGCCCAGTTTCAGTCAATTTGAATATATATATATATATATATATATATATATATATATATATATATATATATATATATATATATATATATATATATACTCATATATTATATATATATATATATATATATATATATATATATATACATGACGTGTGTAATTGTTATAAAACTTGGTCACGACAATTTGAATGTAATATTGAGGTTTGACGGCGCGTCAACGACGAGATTATATTGCGACGACGAAGAGAGAACACAATTAGAAGAAGCTATCTAGTCTAACAAAACTCAAATCTTGTTTTATACCACCGAATAGTATCTGTAATGGGGTACGAACGAGTGAGTGATGATGAAAAAGATGAAGTGGTGGCAGATAAAAGTACGTGTACAAAACCCCACGTCTTATACGGGACTCGAACCCACACCCATCCATCTTCCAAAACACTCCTCTACTGTCTGGCCAAAACACAAGACCAAATCCAATTCCAAAATGTTACCCAATAATATAATTACTCCGAGATAAATAAAGTAAAAAAAATACTCAATTACATTTCCAATACAAAAAAAACTCAAAATTAATTATCCCATCATCACCATTACACACGATGAAAACTAACTGCATAGTGAACTACTTTATCGACAGAGCTTAGTGATCGTTAAACGGCGTCTGATTGGCTAGGAGCTCACGAGGGTATAGTTTTAATGATGATGTCGAACATATTAACCTGACAAGACAAATGCTGGTTTGTAGAATGGGGCTGGCCTAGGGGCTTTTGGGCGGGGGTCGTTTTTGACTTCCCCGGTCCGCTCTTGGCAAGGACCGAGCCGTGAGGCGGCCGGGGGAGGAGATCGATAAACCGGCCCGCCCCCCCCCTCCCTCTTCCCCCCCCCCCCCCCCACAGTGACCCACTCAAATATTCCCTAGTTGGCCCACTGGAGTTGTGCAGGATTGGTGGACGACCAGAAATCAGAGAGAACACATTTTAAAGAGAGCGATCTTCTCAGAATCAAAATCCTGAAACTTATTATTAAAGAATTGAGGATATATTTATTTTCATAATTTCAGAGTAAACTAGAAACTTTTTTCTGAGTCGTGACGTAATAATAATAAGTGCTTTATTTCCCATTTTTTTTCATAACACAACACAATCAAACAAGAAGTTCATGTACAGCGTTGAAAATAATATCTATAGAGATAGAACCCTTTTTTTAAGGTTTGGAGAAAAAGTTGTACATTTTGTGCTAAATGTCAACAAAATTGTCAATTAAAACAATAAAAATAGGAACAATGAATACGTGAAGTATGTAAGTGATGTGAAATCAAATGAAAAATAATCAAAATCAAGTCATTACTTGATTCTGTTGATGATTCTATACAGAATCGGTGTTGCCTACGTCATGACTCTTGGTCTCTGGTGGACCAAACAATTAATTATAATTTCTGAAATTGAGATGATGATTTCTAGTTTTCTCTAAAATTGAGAAAACGAATTTCGTCATTATTCATATGAGGCTATCTGATTGCGCTAAATGACCTCGTTGTCGATGCGCCTTAAAACTCTAATATTCATTCATTTGAGTACAAGGTTTTGTTGACTTTTCAGTAACTATACAAACTGTTCAAATGAAATTTCTAAAATGAGGTTCTGTAGAAGGTTACATTTTGTATTTCAGAATACAGCAATTGGACAACACTTAAAAAAAACAACAACATCTACATTCTTTACTCCATGATGCACCAGCCAAGCCATCTCAAGGTCATGATAATTTCTCACATTCGTAATATTATGTTATACTGGAAGATCGCATATTCATTTTTCATTGATATTTCTGTTATTTGTATCTATTGTGATATTATATTCACAATATCTTAATCAGTATAATTCCGAGTCATTATATCGTGAATAATAATATATCGTATAGATCATATTTCTTCTTTGTTCCATTCATATTTCAATGCCACTCACTTTATCAATTGGGTTTATATTTTCCTAATCGCTTACATGAACCAATATATAAAATCTAGAACTAAATAATATACAGATTAAAATATTCTTTTTTTTTCTCCCACAGTTTGTGGATTTCATTTGACTGATCAATGTATTTATCATTTATTCCAAGTGTAAAACAGTGATAACACTGAAAAAGAAAAAAAAAATTAGCACACGCATACCAGAGAGTATTCAGTCAAGTGGCGCCCGACCGACACGTCACACGAGTGGCCAGCCAAATGGGTTATGAATGGGTTTCAATTAGATTAGCTGGCATCGCGAGACGTTCGGACAGATTGTCAGCGGAATGGAAATGTAGTTCTGTTATTGGACGTGACGAAGCGCCACCTGACTTTTAATCTACCTGGGATTGATTGATTGATGGTGCTTTTCATTATGCTGTTATAATAGGATGATGGCGTGGTAAGTAAAACCTGGCGGAGGAAACCATTGTTCATGTATACATATATATATATATATATATATATATATATATATATATATATATATATATATATATATATGTATATATATATATATATATATATATATATATATATATATATATATATACATATATATATATATATATATATATATATATATATATATATATATATATATAAATATATATATATATACACGCAGACATCTCGGACCCGGCACATCCACCCAGCACTTGGGTGGGTACGCGGCAGTCAGTAAATATAAATGTATATATATATATATAAATGTATATATATATATATATATATATATATATATATATATATATATATATATATATATATATAAAAATATATATTCAAATATATATATATATATATATATATATATATATATATATATAAATATATATATATATATATATATATATATATATATATATATATATATATATAAATATATATATAAATATATATATAAATATATATTTATATATATAGATATATATGAATATATATTATATATATATATATATATATATATATATATATATATATATATATATATATATATATATATATATATAAATATATATATAAATATATATTTATATATATAGATATATATAAATATATATTTATATATATATATATATATATATATATATATATATATATATATATATATATATATATATATGCGAGCAGCCACCATTATATCTATTACAGCGGTAATAAAACACTAATGGTTTTATAGCAGCATTAACTTATTTACTTTTATTTGTCTGCGATTTGATGGCATTTACCACGCTATTTGACGGCCGATCAATATCGACTCCCTGATTGGTCGACCGTGAGATTCCCGCTCTGTGATTGGTCAACCGTGAGATTCACTGTACGCTTCATAGACTGATGGTGCTCCTGTCATGTGAACTGACCTTCGAGAGAGAGAGGGGGGAAGAGGGGAGAGAGAGAGAGAGAGAGATGGAGATAGAGAGAGAGAGAGAGAGAGAGAGAGAGAGAATATTCATCTGGGCAAGATGTTACTCGGGAACATGTACCGGTAGGTTGGTTAGTCAAGTGTTGGTAATTTGCATGGAAATGATGTTCGGTCGAGTGAAAATGTTTCATTGACTTCCAGTTGTAATTTACTCCGACCCCTCCCCCTCCCCTCCCCCTTCCCCCGCTCTTCCTTCAACCCCTTCCACCCTACATCACACCTTGCTCAGACAATCAAGTGTGCAATGTCGAGGATCGACATTGTTCATTCATATTACATAATAGATGACTTGGGCCTGTATACTGTTTCTAGTATTTCCAAGCCATTCTTTACCCCCATATAACCCAGCCATTGGTGGGATCGTTAACCACCATCAAAAATAAATGATTGACTGATAAACCTGATCAATAAGAATGCTACTCTATAAATTGCTGGATCATGATTGAAATTGAGTTAAAATATATTACTATATTAGATATTTACTTCACTACCCTATTTTTTTGGGGGGGAGGTTTACAAATCAGCGATGATATATTCCATGTCGTCCTGATTTTGTTTTCAGAATTGAGTATTTCTTCATTTATGTGTAACTTTAATGCAGCTGCTATAGTTTTTTTTTATATGTTATTTTGTATTTTTTGTAGACATTTTTAGTTGTTTGAGTTTCATCACTATTAAATTTGGTTAGTTGGTGGAGAAATTCGTAGATACATCTCCAAGCTAACCATACCAAGCTACCAAGGGTGACTATTATTTGACTTCCTAACCATGTTCTGGGAACCATTTGACCAAGGTTACATGAAATTCAATGTAGGCCTATCGTGGTGTAAACAAACCACTTCGCCCATGTTCTAGTAGCCCATATATCTAGCACGTTGACACAAGTCACTCTACAGCTGTTTCGGTTCCAACTAATACCGATATCCGCCGAAACAGTTTACCGAAGTTTCAAACATTTCCCGTTTCAGTTAGTTGCAGAGTTACCAGCACTGCATGTGGCATGTGGCATGTGGCAGCACATTGTTAGTCGAACCGCCAAGATTGATACTGTAACCTTTCATGTCTTGATAACCGTTTAACCCTGTCAGTAATATCATAAATAACCAGATAGATTGGAATATATCACTAGTTCCACTGTCGACGACAACAGCGCTGCTGTACTTTTTGCAAGGTGAGGGCTGCCATTTTGATGGTTTTGCAATGAATGTCCTTAATTTAGTACTTAGGTTCACTACTAGTAGCGTACCTGCAGCTTTCACACGACAATCAAAAGAGAGTAAGTTATTAATACAAAAATATCGACACTAATTCTGATTGAAATGACATAAGTTGTAGAAATAATTAGTTGAGAAATACATATATCGGAGAGATTTTCAGGAAGTTAGAAACAGTTATGCTTTTCACAGATACATATATGAAAAAAAAAAAAAAAAAAAAAAAAATATATATATATATATATATATATATATATATATATATATATATATATATATATATATATATATATATAGACTGAGAAGAGGACTCAATTTTTGAAGAACAATTGTAACCACAAAATGTTCACCATAGTTTTAAACCCTGAATATTTTGTACAAATATAAATCGAAAGTACATGAAACAATCTCGAATCATTCATCAATACATTTTATTATTTTCAGCTTCATTCATTTCTTGTATCAGTCGTTCACAGCATCACGTAAACAATGCATGGAGATACAATAAGCCCAAGTCCTGTATATGAGCTGGTTCGGTCTATCCAATAGAATTATTCATATTGGCGGGAAAAGAAGAGAATTTAAATTACAGTAAAAATTGAGTGAATTTAGATTTGCATTCAAAATATATTCGAAGACGCATACAAATTATGCGATTTATAATCAAAGTTTGTAAAAAAACATTCAATGTTAAAAATGAAAGGATGGATTTTGAAATGTTTTCCATTGATCATCAAATCAATCAAATGCAATTCAATTCAATCGTGGCTGAAAGGTTAAATCGAAACGAATAGTTATAAAGGGGATGTTTTACTTCTTCAAACTGAATATCGTGGAAGTAACATTTCATGTCGACACCACATGTTTCACACGTAGATTATTGGAGACAACGTCACTCGCTTTATTCCAACAAAAGAAAGTGTAATACCGGACTTATTCGTTCAACTAATAATTTATTCATCTACTTTTGAGAAAGACATTCATGAATTTATCAGAACTATACCCAATTGTGATATGTTTTCGTGTGCACGTTGGCTATATGCCTACTACTAATTCATTGAGTTTGACTACAGTGTCTTGATATATGAATTATTTATTTTTATTCAACTACAATATTATGTATGTTTTGTGGCACTCTTCAAGTTAGTTTCTATGTATTTATAATTGTATGTTTGCATGTCTTCAGTTAATCTACACTTGGAAATTCAAGGACAGTGAAATAGGTATATATGCTTCATTATCTGTTATGGTTTCGCCAGCATAAATATTACCTTTTACTAGAGTAATGCCCTCACACAAGATATATAGTTCTTACGCGGGGTTCTTATCTTCTTCTTTTTTGATTTTGCAATGTTAATCTACATATATTTGGTCCACTTTATCACTGTTCGTATTGTTTTCCTGTTCTCTTGTTCTGTGAATAAAATGAAAAATAATAAAAAAGTTTTTCACATTGAAATTATAAACTTCGATCAAGTCACCCACCAATCATATTCATAATTGTAGAAACTTTGTTTGAATAAATAAATGAAAGAACAATCATGAAAATCTATCTTTGAGTTTGTTTCCAAACTAAATTGTCTCAATCGGCGTCAAATGACCTTGATGACGACGACGCGCCGTACAACCAAAATATTCATTCTTTTTTTAAATTTCGATGATTCATAGGCAGCCGTAATTCATAAGGGTCTACGTCCCCACATGCGGACGTCGTCGTTGTTGTTGTTGTTGTTTTTGTTGTTGCGCGCAGTCTGAAATGACCTATACATAAACCCAATCCAACTGACTTGGTGCCGGAATTAGGCCTACCAACGTGGAAGTAGCCCTAATTGGAAGTTCGAATTTGTTATC
>OZ023334.1:3771155-3806155 GCA_964007535.1 Brachyptera risi
AAAAACATCTGAAACTTGTCGCAAAGCCATTGTTTCCCTCTAAAAGCAAAGGATAAAAGTCCAGGATGTTTTGGACGGGGCACCACAAGGGCGATCTTACCACCCAGCACAATTACATTACTGCATAATTCATGATAATTACATTATCATCACCACAACAAATCTAATGATTGAATTTTAAATATCTATTCTTACAATACAATTATTGTGCCGCGTGTCTAGATTCAATATCGCCATTACCTGTGTGTCCAAGCATGACTGCGCTAGACATACACGACAGTATACCGTATACAGGAGTATACACACACACACACACTCACACTCACACTCACACTCATCAGTGCAAATACCGCGTGTTGGGATCGAGCCGGCTTCCACCACTGCCTAAAAGTGTCGTGCTAAAACCCAACCAGATCGATACAACAGTGGCGCGCGGACAGAACTGTTCTTGAAATCATCTTACAGCTCACTTAGAGACGATCCTATTGTAACAAACACCAAGGGTAAGACTGCTATCTGGAACTGGTGCGAGGTGGTTTGATTGGTGAATATTTTTATTTATTAATTTTAATTATTTTTCTTTCCTTATAATTAACATACAACAATAGACAAAAGATTACATAGAACACATATTGCACAACAGATTACAACAATGATAATAAAATTACCAACAACACATGATGAAAAGGAAAATATATTACTGAGTGCAAGAAAGAAGAGATCTTGTGTTTGCACTCAGATTATAGGTACTATTACACGAGTTTTTATTCTGTGAATAGGCCTATAGTGAATTGGACCGGAGATTATTAAAATCAAATAATAGGTAGGCCTATGATAATAACTTCGGAAATTATTTTCATAACATTATCGCTATTCAGTATAATATCTGAATTATGGATGTGGGAGTAGCTCTTACTGGCAGCTTGAAGTTGTTATCACTATGGTTACCCATGCTATTTGTTTTCAACCACTCTCAGGTAAGGGCTAAGTAGACTTGTTTTCCGGGCCTTACAATAGCCACGATGTAGGCCCAGTGATACCAACATACTTCATCATAACATAAAGAAGATGATCCAACTCGGGTCTTGAAAGTGAAATATTCCCGGGTGAGTTCTCGAGTCCAGGGTCCCGATTGCCTGTAGCGCAACTATCACTCTTATACCGAACTATGTAAAACAACAATGCTATACACGACTCAGTATGGAATTATTATGTTAGCAGTAGCATTTGTTTTGTACACAAATATAGATTTTGTGAGTTCAACAATGCCACTGGTACTGTAGCCTGCACTCTTATCTACATCTAGCTCACAAGGGAATCCGCTGAATCGCGACAGGCAATCGGGACCTTTGCTCTGAACTGACCGCAAGAAACCGCAAATGCCGTCGTATGAGTATAAAACACCTTTTTCTTCATGCTAGTATTGTATTAGTATAAAATATCAATATTCGTGTGTTTTGTGTCCGGATACAAATCACAGAAACAGTCGTAATGTGTTCCGGACGTTCGGAAACTGAAAGACTTGTATCTAATCAAAATGGGGTGGTAAGATCGCCCTTGTGGTGCCCCGTCCAAACGATCCTACCTTTCATCCACAGCCTTAATTGGGGAACAATGATGTTGTATCAAGTTTAGATGTTATTTATTGAAATATATATATATATATATATATATATATATATATATATATATATATATATATATATATATATATATATATATATACATAGTGAAATATAGTTTAGAATAGTATAGTATGATAATTTTAGTAAACCAATAATCTGAAGGATATGAACAATTCAACTATATGTAATCATGGAACAGAGATATCGAATCTTATTTTGTGTTCGTTTTCTTTTCTTTCGCCTGTCTTTCGATAACTCTCATTCGTCAACATTTATACAAAACCATAACGTATTTTTTAAAACAAAGTGTATGTTTACTATAGGCCTACTATTATACTAAAATGTTAGAATAACAAAGGTGGAAAGATCAGTTGTATGTAACAGTAACACTCGATATTTTTGCTCTCGATTCGCGCCTCACAGCGCACCGTTACATACAAATAATACGTAACATATTGTGAATGTTTGTTATGGATCAACAGTATTTTATGAGATTCTTCTCCGAATGTAATGAAGCAGTCAAATTATACGATCCGTTCAGACGGAAAGAAAGTCGATACAGTTTATTTAGTTTATTATGTTGGCACTGAAAATGTTAGACTTCGAGTCTTTGTATAATTTTTGCTGACAAGACCGGCTCGAAGTCTTTTTTAAACCGTTTTATCAATTCATTCTTGGACTAACTTAGGGAACAATGATTATACCTCAGGTTTACGATAATGACAATTAAAAAAAATCAAATCTAAAAGCGGAAAGGCATATTCTAGGCGTTAGAGAAATGATAATAGTACAAAGACAATTGTTTTAACCGGATCCGAGATGCATTGAGGGTTGCGTTGGTCTGCCGGTTGGTGGCAAACCAACGCAACCCTCAATGCATCTTGACCGGATCTTTTTTTTTTCAATAACGTCGAAACTTGATACAACATCATTGTTCCCCAATTAAGGCTGTGGATGAAAGGTAGGATCGTTTGGACGGGGCACCACAAGGGCGATCTTACCACCCCATTTTGATTATATATAAGTCTTTCAGTTTCCGAACGTCCGGAACACATTACGACTGTTTCTGTGATATGTATCCGGACACAAAACACACGAATGTTGATATCTTCCACTTTGAAGTAAGTCTCTTCGGCAATGATCACTTCTTTCCATTAACAGCAGATGTAAAGTGTATCATTATACAAAATGGACAAAGAAAAAAATGAAAAAGAAATGAAATGACCCGATCTAACGAAGAACTAATGACTAAGATCTATTGGCATCGGTGAATAATGAATGAGATGACGGATAGATGAGATGAAAGTTATATGGATAGATGAGCGGGTGGAAGGAAGCGGTCGTGTCCTGCTGTTGAGGAACCATCCCAGTATTGACCTGGACAACAGAGGGAAACCTGTCAGGATGGTCGCGACAATGGCGGGAATGTCAGTTGCGCCAATGCCATACATGCTCGCCACTGCACGTCTAATCAGGGGTGTTCGTTCGACATGCGAGCCACCGACCCACCCCGGCGGCTCGCTCGGTCATATCGAAACATTGCCCACCACGTGACCGTGGCACAGCTGATAGGCTGGCATGCATGCATTAGATCCTCGAGCGACCGTCTCCCCTATCCCACAGCATTATCACCCGGGTGGTTCGAGCCTTCATCACACGTCGATACGATCTTGTGTTATTACTATTCGTGTTGTTAAGTATCGGAAGGGACGAGCGTCCGTTTCTCCTATCTATTAACATTAGCGGTTGGTTGTGTCGGCTCGTCAGTACGCGTGATAGGAAGTGTTTATCACACGAGAGTGGCTATACCTGAGGTCACGAGTATTGGTTGTGTGATGTCAACCAAACTTACTATACTCTACGTCATGCACAATGACCCTGTCGAGAAACACAGTGTTCGAATATGCATTGTACTAGATATTTGAAAAACTTCGATGACCGTTGCTCTCGGTTGTATCTAACGGTAACCATGGTCCTGAGCTTGGATGATCACCTAAACTTTGTGATTTACTGTCAACTGAATATTTGTTGCGTCTCACAATACGCCTCCTGCTATATTGTTTTCATTGTCGATTAAACCATAATTGTAAGACATGCTTCATAGTATGTATAACTGACAATCATTCAAGTTTCGTCTCGACCGGGATACGAGCTCGACACCTCTCAGTTGCCGGTCGAGTGCTCTACCGCTAAGCTACCGAGACCAAGTATTGTTGTCCCGGTAGCTTAGCGGTAGAGCACGTACCCGACTGGCAATTGGGAGATCCCGGGCTCGTATCCCTGTCGAGACGAATATATATATATATATATATATATATATATATACTTGGCTACACAATGGAAGAGGTTCCGAACGAACGTCCCTCTATCCCAAAGCAATAGCACACGGGTGGTTCGAGCCTTCTCTCTTGGTTTCAAATATTATATCATCATATTTTCTTCACTAACGTCAAAAACGAAAGAACGAATAATCCAGTGCACTTAGCATGTATGATTATATCGATTAAAATACCTCAAGCATGACTTTATTTCTTTTATATCATTTTCTTAAATTGAATTTACATCTCAAACCTTTCCAGAATTGTGATTCGAATAAGTTTTATTATATTATATAAAAATACCGTGTTAATATTACACATTGTATACAAAAGCTAGCTCCAAACATATGTTATTATGGCATACACAATAACGACATTGAATAAATAAGAAATAAACAAGGATAATTGTTGTTTTGATCTCGGCAGTGGATTCCAGATAAGGAGAGTCGATAAAGAAGTCGAGCATGCTAACTCGAGTCAAGTTAGAGCTTTAATAATACCCCTATCAGTTCATAGCTAATTAATTATGTATGTAATATTTCATTCCACTCATATTTAAACGTTATTATTATTTCATATTATAGAAGTTAATTGGGAGGTAATATATATAAGGATATGATTATACTCAATTATATGATAAGATTGAAATGTGATATGATTGTATATGATAATGATTGATGGTTTTATACCGCCCCTGTGGTGCCCCGTACGAACGATCCTGCCTTCTATCCTTAGCCTCAATATGGGGAACCCTGATTTAGTGTCAATTACTCATTAGAGAGAATGACAATTTAATTGACGGCTGTCCGCACAGCGGGATACCAAGATGGTACAGCGTAATTTAGTCAATACATAGTACAATGGTTATTTACAAAAGTGATAAAAAATTGATTACAGAAAAATCCTGAAATATCATCAAACTAATTTAATTGAGGGTAGATAACAAAAGTATGAAAGAAATATGAAACTGGAAGAAGGTAATAGAAAAAAAGGTATTATTAATATTATCAAAAAGATTGAAATTATTTGAAAGAATATAAATGGTGCTGTAAAAGACCTACCGAATCTACCAAAACTGAGTTTACAATATTTCTTAATAATACCTTCTTTGGGATCTTGTGATTATCGAGAAAAGTGCATAAAAATTCAGGAATTATTACTATTATATAGTAATTTTGTGTATTCAATTTTTTTCGTACAATGTTATATATAGTTATAAACTCATAAAATAACCACAAAACTTGAAACAGGCTTATATGTGGGTGTATACAAATTACATGTACAACTAGTACATGTCAGTAATACAAATTATATAAAGTAAAATATTAGAAAATGTTTCATAAACGGCGAGAAGAACAGTTTAATAATATTGTAATAATCAAGTGCAGGGTTCGTGTGAAAAATATTACGTTCAGGTTGTGAGTGATTTTATACTCAGAATTTATATATATTTTAAAAGTAAGTAGCAAGAAAATGGCAAAATTAAATTATATAAATTAGGTCTTGTAATACAATAATAATGAAGATTATAATAAGGAAACTTGGTTCATCCTCACACCTATTCTCATAACACCTATAAACCAACTGCCTGATTATTTCCTTGCCTAGATCTTTGGTCCGATTCGCTATTAGCTAAGAGTGCGTGGAAGTGGATTTTACGTAATACCAGTCTTTCAGTGCCAACTTTCGAACGGTATGAGATATCAAGATTCTAATACTGCTTAAACACAGGTATTTGCAATACCTTCTACAGATGGTATGAGATATCAAGATTCTAATACCGCTCAAACACAGGCATTTGCAATACCTTCTACAGATGGTATGAGTAAAAGCGATTCAACTATCACCTTCAGCTATCAATGCTGTTTCTGTATAAATAATTGTAATTCGTGAAAATAATATATATTAAAAAAATAGCTCAATTAGCGATTAAAGATGGGCGTGACTTATCAATCGACCCTCTAAATCTATTTCATTCGTGATCAATCATATTCACCATGATTGGATATGTTAAATTAACCACATTCAAACAGCCCACTTGATTGGATGTTATGTTTTGTGACGTCAAATGGGCGGTCAAAAACACATTTCCTTCTTCGATAACACGCATATCAGTAGTCCATGGTTAACCCGCGAGTTAATAACTTAACGAGTAGTTAACTGTTAACGGGTAGTTTGTTAGTCACGACTCTGGTCCTAAGAGACGTGGAGGAATCACAGCACTGAGCACACGTGACCCGTGTCCTGCATGCTGATTGGCTGGGCTGGAACCACGTGACCCGTGTCCTGCACGCTGATTGGCTGGGCTGGAACCACGTGACCCGTGTCCTGCACGCTGATTGGCTGGGCTGCTACGTGGAGGAGACGTTCTCTTGAGAGACTGACTAAGTTCTTAGTATTGGCACAGTCAGTCGTGTTGGCTGGGCGAACATCACGGCATAGTATTGACATGTCGTTGTGCCCTTTGACCTTAATTCAATCCCACTCGATTCACATATCTATTCCAAGAGTGTAAAGTAAAACAAAACCCTGAACTAGATTTTAATAAATAATGACTATATTTATTTTCCCAGTTTTAAAGAAAACTAGAGATCATCTTCTCAATTTCAGAAATTATAATAATTGATGTTTCTGTTCCCCAAAGATAATGAGCCATGACGTAGGCATTACCGATTCTGTATAGAAACAGGAACAGAATCGAGTATTCGAACTTCAGAAAAATGAAAATAAAAAATAAACATGTCTGAAATCGAGATGATGATGAGTTCTAGTTTTTTCTGAATTTGGGAAATAAATATCGTAATTATTCGTTGAAATCTAGTTTCAGGGTTTTGATGTCCTTTAAGGGTTGGATGTCCTTTAATGTCTGTGTTGTTCTTATTTCATCCATTTGATCAAGTTTTAACGCCACACTGTAATGTGAACTAAAACCAGTGGCGTCGGATGAATGATCATAAGAAGACGAGAGGTCAGTTCCTCAAGTGATGAGAGTATAAGGGAAGGAAGCGGCCGTGGCCCTACTAAAGGAACTATCCAGGAATCATCCAGGCTACAGAGAGAAACCACGATACAACTCTGTGAAGATGGAAGGAGGCGGTAATCGAACCGCGGCCCGATCTACCCTCACCCCAGGTCACAAGGAGAAAGCGTGTTATTGCTGGGCTACCAGTGTCGGTAATAGACGACGTTCTTATTCCCATTTCCATTTCAAACCTGGGTTCTAACAGGTCGTTAAGCTAATCGAGAGAAGTCAATAAAATAACAAGGAGATTAACTTCTGACGAGGATTGAAAACACAGCTGGTCAAGAAATGGTTTATTGTTCTACTCAAACGAACTGGAGTGACTCACTTAATCTTCTAATTGTTAAGTCGTCCCCAGTCTTTATAGGGCAAAAAGTTCCCGCCAGGGGGATTCCAAAGATATAAATTAGAACCAAGCAAGATCTAGAATTAACAAATACATCATGAGATGTAGACAATATTAATCTTGATGAGAATGCTGATGAGTCACATTGTATAATAATTGAGGTGGAAAGATCAGTTGTATGTAACAGTAACACTCGATATTTCCACCTCACAGCGTACCGTTACATGCAAATAACACGTAACATATTGTGAATGTTTATTATGGATCGACAGTATTTTACAAGATACTTCTCTCAATGTTATGAAGCAGTTTCACTACAATGTATTTTCAACATCAAGTCACTACGATCGTTTATACGTTACGAAGAAACTGAACATGTTACTTTGTGGGTAGGTTTTCTTACAGAGTATTAATTAATGCTCATCTAATTGGATAATTTATTTTTCGATTGTACTCGTGACATGATTGCTAGAGGAGATTCGCGGTTGTGCTGGAGGGACGGGGGGGGGGGGGGCTGCGAGTGAAGGGTCACCTGCTCGGGGCTCGAACCTGAAGCACCTCTCAAGACAATTAGTGATTAGTTACCAGGCATTGGATGACAAATTACATTCGTTATCCAACTTGAAGTTTTATTTGTTGAAAATAAGGCTTTGTTCCTGCATTTAAAATTACTTTGATATCATTATTGGTATAAAAAGTCGAGGAATATCCAGAAAAGCGAAGTTTCAGGAATCCTCTACGTATTCACGTTTGAATTCTAATCGAAAATCAAATAGCACAATATATATATATATATATATATATATATATATATATATATATATATATATATATATATATATATATATATATATATATATATATATATATATATATATATATATATATATATATATATATATATATATATATATATATATATATATATATATATATATATATATATATATATATATATATATATATATATATATATAAAGTGATAGACAACAATGTAACTTGATTAATATTGATCAGCCCCATAATTTGATTTGTTCCTCCATTGCTTTTATCCATATTGGGTTTAACGACGCACTGTAATGATGACCGATGTATTGGCGTCGGTGGATGATGAATGAGATGATGGGATGGTGAGATGACTGGTTATTCTGTCATGTTGTTTTGGATAGTGGGAAGGAGTCAGTCGTGACTTCTTAAGGAACCATCCCAGTATTGACCTGAACAACAGAGAAGAAGCATAACGAAAAAAACTGTAAGGATATCCGACCTTGGCGGGATCCCACCCAGCTATCCTGAATGACGGTTTAGTGTGCTAGCCACCATAGCACAGTGTGCACCCATTCATCTCAATATATTGTCATTTGTAGCTCGAAAGAAGATATATATATATATATATACAAAGAGAATTGTTTAATAATTGAATTACTATACAAGAGAATCGGAACTATTCACTGTATAACCATATTACAACTATACATATACTATCCCGACATTATGTTAATATTTGATGATGTTTAGTTTTATTTGTCGTGGCATCATAGAGCGCTATCTACACGGTATATGGCGGTACTGAACGGTGAAGCTGTTTCAACAACAATAAAACCCGTCATAACATTATTATACGATAACAGAAACTAAATCATGTACTTCCTTGGTAAATAATAAAACTCGGTGCCGTTTGTGTATCTTATTCCAGTCTGGTTGCTAGCCGCAGTTGACTCGAGTGCAATACAAGAGATGTGTGCAGGCAATTGTATCAGATGTTATTCTATTGGAAGAGATTCAGTGAGGGGCGTACATAAAATGGAACGAAATCGGTCAAATTTGTTGAAGATTGTAAAATGAGATGATTTTTTGTTGGAATAAAGAAGTGAATGTTAATAATAATAATAATAATTCTTCATTCCATAAAATCAAATCAATTTGACATTAAAATACTCACTCTCCTTTCGTAATGATGAGAAATTAATTGGTAGTTTAAGTAAACATTGTCAGTTGGACATAATAATGATACAGATTTGTATCCGCAGAATAAAAATTGAATATAACAGCCAATCAAAAAATTCCTCTGTGTGTGGTATATAACTTGAATAACTTTCTTGTATGTGGTAAATAAAATTATACTATGTATATATAATAAATTATACCTTCTTCTGTTAGATTGAAGAGTTGTGATTTGTACACAAATCAACTGTCGATAGAACAGTATATAGTTTTATGGACATTTTGATGAACAATACTGGAATAATAATTCAATTTAAATTAAATAAATAATTCAAGTACAAAAAATCTATCATTTTTAATTTTCATATTATTGCAAAGTTTATATTCTTTGTGGATTTCCAACTTGGATATAATTATTTTGTGACTCCGGTTCAATACAAGAGATGTGTAGCAATTGTATTAGATATGTGATTCTATTGGAAGAGATTCAGTGGGAGCCTACATAAAATGGATCGGAGAAGAATAATATCATCGGAATCGGTGAATTTTATTGAAGATTGTTAAATGAGATGAGCTGTTGGAATAAAGAAGAAAATGTTTGATCGAAGAACTTGATATAAATACACACATCAATACGATATTTCGAAAAATGATACTGGAATAATAATAATTCAAATTGAATTATAGAAACAATTCGAGTATAAAACATCCATGATTTTCAATTTTGATATTATTGCAAAGTCTACACGACCCAGGAAAACCACGATCGACCATGGCGGGAATCGAACCCCGGTATCCTGAAAGACGGTTCAGTGTATTAACCATCGGCCATACGTCAGTTTTATATATATATATATATATATATATATATATATATATATATATATATATATATATATAAATATATATATATATATATATATATATATATATATATATATATATATGAATATATATACATATATATATATATATATATATATATATATATATATATATATATATATATATATAGGCCTATATATATATATATATATATATATATATATATATATATATATATATATATATATATATATATATATAGATATATATGAATATATATACATATATATATATATATATATATATATATATATATATATATATATATATATATATATATATATATATATATATAGATATATATGAATATATATACATATATATATATATATATATATATATATATATATATATATATATATATATATATATATATATATATAGGCCTATATATATAAATATATATATATGAATATATATATATATATATATATATATATATATATATATATACATATATATATATATATATATATATATATATATATATATATATATAAAAATATATATATACAAATATATATATATATATATATATATATTCACATTTACATATACACTATTGCAATTAATGCAAATAAGTGTTTTATAAATATCTTGGATGTATCAACATCAAATACATCATCTTCTGGTCGACTGCGAATGGAAACAGAACGAGAAGCAAATTAGCAATTGTAATTATAGATTGAAATGGAACGACGTCGGAATATAGTATACATAAATGATTTATTCTTCGTTGTCGAGCGTTTGCTCTTTTTATAAACATGTTATAATCAATTATGAACAACTCTGCAATATAAAATGTAAATATGTACTCTTTCATTAAATGCATTTCAAATGATATGTATTATCGGTATTTTGAATTTTCACGCGAATAAATGTCAATAATACCAAGTGTTTGACACCATATCTTAGGCATTAGAAGCACATCCTTGAGAAGGCTAAAAGTGTTGATTATTACACATAAATATGAGTTATATTTTTATTTATATTGCATGCGTTTAACGACGCACTATACTGATGACTACGATCTATTGGCGTCGGTGAATGACATATTGAGTTTAACGACGTACTGTACTGATGACTGAGATCTATTGGCGTCGGTGAATGATTGAATGATTGAACACGTTCTATTGTATACCAATAAATAATCCATTACGTTAATTGGGGAACAATGATTTTTAAATGATATTTATATTGCATCAGTCAAGTCCAACATCCTATTGACAGTTTTCTATATCTTGTATATGCCACTTATGTATTGTGATATTAACCGACAAATGAACAATTGAATTGAATTGCATTTTATCAAGCTTCGATTTTATTTACAAAAAAAAAAATGAACAATTTTCGACTCGCAGTCTCCGCCCCCATGACGTCGAAATCATACGGTCCAATCAACATGGTTGTTGGAACTGTGGTCAAATAAAAATATCCAATCGGGGTATCTTGAAATGACTACAAATGATATGATCCAACTGGCCTACTGGTGAAGCCACGCCTATTTCGAGTCGTCAATTATCACCATGCGTTTTATTTTCCATTCTGAAATGGCTTATTTTTTATTTCATTGAAATAAGCTTATTTCTTATTTCAACTTATTTCATTGAATGGGAAGTTTCAAATCTAAATTAAACTTTAAATCATCGATAGATTGACTTGGTATCAAGTTTTATGTCATATATATAAAAAAATCTAGTCCTATTGTAATGACTGTTTTATCAGATTGAATATCACAAATTTTCATGGTGAATTGATATTTAAAGAGACGAATAAACAATTGAATTGAATTGTATCAAGTTTCGATTTTATTAAAAAAAAAAAAATACACATGAAAAATTATTACCATGCATTTTTAATCCAGTAATGGAATATTTCCCATCCTGAAACAGCTCAACAATACAATGTTTGGGTCGAAACAAGGTTTGCATTATAATCTACCTTAACCTGGTGAGTATAAGGCATCACGAGGCTGCCAAGTGTAGGCTGTTGTATTTCCCCCGGCTTGGAACATTGGGCTGTTTCAGACACTGTATTGCCGAATGGTCGGTCAAGTCAAAAGTCGATATGGCTATACTCACATCCACGAAATAAGGTCGTCTTACCAACACAACAAATCTACAATCAGCACCGCTATTTCTTCATTTCATACATTTTTCATTAAAAAGACTTTTACAATTGATGTAACTGTATATGAAATATCAAAAATTGGAATGAGCAATATATGATTATATGATAATTGTCACTCAAATATTCAATCATAAAATTTCCAGTAACTTATTTTTTTTTTTCATTTCAACATTGAAAATTTGACACAAAGCCATTGTGTCGCTATAAAGGCAAAGGATGAGAATTTAGGATCGTTTGAACGGGGCACCACAAGGGTGATCTTACTACCATCTCAGAGAGATAGTTAGATATGCTAGCTCATTCAAAACATTGTAATTTTACAGTGATTGCAATAACCACTAACTATAATATACCTTATAGGGCTACATAGAAATATATTTAATCTATTCCACAATATTTGTTTACCATAATATAGGTGTTGTCATTTGGTGAATCAGTATTAATGGTGATAGCAACAAGCACACATGTCCATTGTTGAACGACGGAGGAGTCAGGTAACGCTCTGTCAGGATGGTCGACCGTGACGGGAATCGAACCCCGGTCTCCTGAACGGGCGCGTTAACCACTCATCTACCCGATACACTGCATAACCAATAGTGATTATTGCAGCTTATATCAATTTCCTGTTCAGATATTTCATCGTTTGAACTGATCTACATACAATTTACTCCGTTTTATTGCTCATTTTGGAGCTGAGCAATTAGGAATATAATTTAATCAATGGAATTAATTGAAATTGTAATTGTATCGATTCATGACCTTTAAGGAACAGTTTTATAACCAGACTGAGTTGAACTTCAAAACTCTCAGTTTAGAGTTGGTTATTTTATATTGGGTTTTAACGACGCATCACACTGATAGCTACGATCTATTGGCGTCGGTGGATGATGAATGAGATGATGGGATGATGAGATGAAAGGTTATTTTATTAGGTGTTTTGGATGGTGGGAATGAGTCAGTCGTGGCCTGTTGTTGAGGAACCATCCCAGTATTGACCTGAACGACAGAGGGAATTACCACTAAAAACCCCTGTCAGGATGGTCGACCATGGCGGGAATCGAATCCTGGTCTCCCGAATAACGGTTCAGTGTATTACCACTCGGCCACACGTTGGTTATTGTTGGGATTTCGAAGTTACATTATATATTAACATTCACATATTTCTGTTTAGAAGACCGGGGTAACTTAATTGCACTTTTCCCAACTTTTCGAATTTCCCAACACAAACTTTCAGTCATGAACTTATTTGCTTACTATCCTTATTTGTCAAATGAGTTACATTATTCGATTATTCTCTTTAAAAGTGGGGTGGTAAGATCGCCCTTGTGGTGCCCCGTCCAAACGATCCTACCTTTCATCCATAACCTTAATTGGGGAACAATGATTCTGTGTCAAGTTTCAATGTCAAGAGGGTGCAAGCAAGGTGCTTATATTCAATAGAGAAATTCGTCTTTACTATTTGTTTCCATCTTCACGAACTAGTGTCATTGAATAGAAAAGTACACCAACTCTAAAATAATTCCATGCTCTTTAATTAATATGACATTCTATTTTTGTGAAATCAATCAGTGTCAAGATGATAAGTGAATCAATAGCAAGAATGTGATGGAATTCATTAACGTATCATCTTGAAACTTTTTTTTTTTAATAACATCGAAACTTGGATACAAAATCATTGTTCCCCGATTAAGGCTATGGATGAAAGATATGATCGTTTGGACGGGGCACCACAAGGGCGATCTTACCACTCCAAACTCTTGAAACTAAAGGAATTCACAATGAAAGAATATAATATTAATCAAAGAGCATGGAATTATTTTCAAGTTGGTATACTTTTCTATGCAATGACACTGGTTTGAGAACATGGAAAAAAGTAAACATGAATGTCTTTATCTTTATAAGCATCGTGCACCGCCTTGATGAAAACGAATCTTCCAAGGGGACCAGTACATCAAAAACAACAAAAGAAGGATTAATTTGATTTGGTATGTTTATATTATAAATACATTCACACTCCTATAATTCCATCGATCACATTGTTTAGTTATCAGAAAAAATATTTCAATTCTTTCCACACAATAATAATTGAGAAATTCAATATCCATTCGAGTAATCCAGTTCAAACATGAATGAATGAATGAATGAATGAATGAATGAATGAGTGAATGAATGAATGAGTGAATGAATGAATGAATGAATGAATGAATGAATGAATGAATATTGGGGCTTGGAGGTGCGTCAACGACGAGGTTTTATTGCGCCAGGGTTTAAACATCACCCGTGAACAAATCTCAAACTTTGAAGCTCGTTATTTATGATTTTTTCTTGCATCTCAGAACCTATCGAAACAATTTCCATGAATCTTTCACCATACTTTTATTGATTGTGTTTCTATATTGATCTGTATCGATCTATATCCTCTAGGATCTTTTATATGGTGATAGTAATAAGTAAGTGATGAACGTCAGAATTTAGGCCTACTCATAGTAAAAAAATCACTATCCAGTGATTATGAATACAATTAAAATTATGCTCAAGGATCATATGAATAACACTGTGAGGTGAACATACAGAAAATTCAATCAAAAATATCATCAAGATTTGGCACAAAATATTCCTTAAGTTGGTCAAATTTACATGTTAAGAGTCCACAGGAGTCGATATATCGAGATATCGTTGGTCATAAATTTTGAAGGGTATGAGATATCAAAATTCTAATACGCAAGAAACACAGATAATTATAATAGCTTCAAGATGATATAAGTTATGGCTATTTAAGTCATGTCGCATAACTGTGAAGCGTCGACAGCTAAAAAATGTGTTTTTTCAGCTGTCGACGCTTCAATTAGGCAACGTAACTTGAATAGTCAAAACTTATATTATCTTGAAGCTATCATAATTATCTGTGTTTCTCGCGTATTAGAATTCTGATATCTCATACCGTCAAAATGTATGGCCAACAAACTGATATTTCGATATATCGACTCCCGGGGACTCTTACTAATGATAAAAACAATATACTAATTTGAGTTCATCCCCGTCACTCACTGGCATTGAGGGGCTGGTGAAGCGACAGCACGGGCGGCGCCCTGTGGTGTAGAAACCTCACATGCTGGTGGTGCGGGTGGTGCACGATTTGACGGTGATAGCCCTCCATTCACGCTCCGTCACTTCACTTCCGCGGCTCGCGACGGAGCTCTTTGCTCACATGGCAAACAGGAATCTCTTTGATATTAAACGCTTTACGATATATATTCACGTGCAAGCACCAAAATTCCAGATTTGATTTCAAAATATCTGTTGAAGTATCTTAAACTAACTCATAAATCGCATTCAAAGTCTTACATTTATATATATTTATAATTATATTAATTAAACCTTAAATAACCGATTGTTTATTAGGGTTCTGTTCAATTTGATAAATATCAAGTTCTACAATTAAATTATTTCAAAATGGATGTATTTAATTGCTCTGGAGGCACTTACAGACACGTCAAAAAAAAATTCCGCACAGATTTTATATTTTCCTAAAATCTTTTCTTTTTTTTTATCGGGATGGATATCGTTTTCTATTTATACATCGATTGATTGTAATAATTGATTTAGCTAGCAGGCAGTTTTCTTCAGATAAGCTCATACACGGATAGAAAGAGAGTCCACGTGTGGCCGCGTGGCTGCGCGAGTGTCCGGACACGTCTTGCCGCGCCGACGTCTCGACACCGACTGATCGAGCGCTGAGAGCAGGCCGGGCGGCAGGGCAGACGTCGCGGTGTGCGCATGCGCGCCTGCTCGTCACCGGCTCCTCCACCCGGCGTGTTGCCACGAGACGGGTCGCGACAGCTACACACGAGACCGGCACCTCGACCGGGTCGAGGCAGCTTTACGGTTTGTTAGCGTACACGTGTGGGATCTGTACATGATTGTTGTTTTGCTTAACGACCCCACAGATGGCTGGGTTATTTGGGGGTACGAATGAGCGGTTTGATGACGATTATGATTATTGTTTTGATTACTACCCCACAAACAGCTAGTGTATTTGAGGGTTCGAAGATTTGATGATCATGATGATCATTGTTCTGATTAACGAACCCATCAACATTCAGGTTATTTGGGGGTACGAATGAGCGGTATGATGACGATTATGATTATTGTTTCACTCAACGACTTCACTAATAGTTTATTTGAGGGTACGAATAAGCAGTTCAATGATGATGACTATTTGGCTTACCAATCCAACCAACAGTTAGATTATACGGGGGTACGAATTATCAGGTGATAATGGAACTACGGAGTTATGATAAGTGAAAGGACTTCTACTGAAACTCATGCCTTCTAAGGAACTCTAACCCACGTCCAACGGTGACTTCAGTTTCTAAAGCGGTGCCCTAATTGACTGAGTTACGAAGAGCGGCTCCTTATTTTCATTATAACCGAGAAAAGTGTCAAGAAGTATAGGTTTTCAGTTTAGGTTTGAGATCGCTCATCCCAACATAGCTCCTGTCACCACATCTCGCCCCCTGCTGGGCTGACACACTGATACACTCGAGAGGGGAAGTCAGGTTCGCTTCCACGGTGTGTTCTTCCGGTTCCGGTTACAACATCCAATCAGAACTTCACATATCTCCCCCCTCACCTACCCTCCTCTCAGACGGGGCGTGATGTTCCGACTACAAGGGACAAAAAAAACATTAAAAGGCAGAATTTGGAACGTGATTTTTTATCCCTTTATTCATCACTATTGATATTATAATTACCACAAAAACATAAATAAAAAAATGAAAATGAAAAAAAAATGGTCGAATGAATGAATGGAAGGAAGATGGAATGAAAAAAGAGGAGAAAAAAAAAGAAGAAAAGAAATGGAAAAAAATGAAAAAAAAAATGGAAAAGAAAAGAGAGGAAAAAAATGAGAAAGGATAAAGAATGAATAAATAGTTGAAAGAATCAAAAAGAGAGAAAAAAATAATAAATGAAGAGGAAAATAAAAAAAAATCAATTTTGTAATAAACACAATTAAAAGATAGAAGAAAGAAGATTTCAAGAAGAAGGAGAAGAAGAAGAAGAAGAAGAAGAAGAAGAAAAAGAAGAAGATGAAGATGCTAATAAGACTCAAGATTTTCTCCCCACAGTGAATGTTTGAATGGTCTTCTAAACCTGGCATTATTACCTTGAGACGTATTGTTTGTTAGATGAGTCATCTTACTTTAGTTTAAGGCTTTAAGTTCAAGTTTAAGTAGTTTAAGTTTTAGTTTACTTTAGTTTAGTTTTTAGTTTAAGGCTATGGATGAAAGATAGGATCGTTTGGACGGGGCACCACAAGGACGATCTTACCACCCCATTTTAATTGGATAAAAGTATTTCAGTTTCCGAATGTCCGGAACACATTATGACTGTTTCTGTGATATGTATCCGGACACAAAACACACGAATGTTGATATCTTCCACTTTGAAGTAAAACTCCAAGGATAAACACTTTCAAGGATTGAAACCCCCGCGCGCTGATGGTGTGAGATAGGGGAGACGGTCGCTCGTAGCCGCGTGCAGGTTGACAGTGACGTATGTTCACACGTGAGGTTCACGCTAGAGATAACTCTTGTGTCTTCTAGAAATACGTCTTCTAGAAGTCAGTTGGTCGTTCGGGTCGGGTGAATGACGTCACCGTTGGCCACCCCTGAGTGTTTAATAGTTCTATTATCCCACCATTTGCTTTGTTTGTCTTTCATTATCTCGCCATATGGAGGACGACTTTCGAACTTGATTCTCTCTCGCTCTTCCAACTCTCCAACTCTCCAACTCTCCAACTCTCTCTCTCTCTCTCGGTTCAATTCTCTACTTTTCTCTTACTCTTCACCTTCTTTCTATCTCACACTCGATCAACTTGTACCTCTCTATATCACCCGCAATTGTCTCTCCATTTACTTTTCTTTTTCTTCCCTTTCCTATCAACTCTCTCTCTCTCTCTCTCTCTCTCTCTCTCTCTCTCTCTCTCTCTCTCTTTCTTACTTCTTCTGTAATAAGAAGTAAAAGAAACAAAAAACAATCTGTTCATAGAAAATGTAAAAGAAGAAAATAACACTTCATTTTAGTTATCAATCGAACTAACTACAACTATTTAATTAAGATAATAATCAAGTTTCATTTTATCATCACACAAAATACTGTTGAAACATAATTTTTAGTACCGTAATTGATACGTAACACTTAATTAGTGATGGGCTAATTTCGGAAATTTATGTTTGATGAAAGTTTCGTTGAAAGTTTCGTGAAACTTATGAAATTCACGGAAATTTTTGAAATTTACGGGAAAAAGACTAGATTTGTATTTGTAGGGCAAATGTATGCTGTTGCATCCTTGTTGCATTCAAACGAAATATCAATTTGCAGAATTCACATTTCACATGTTTCATTATCGGGCCCATATATTCGTAGTATTTCCATATTTGTCCTTTCTTCTTCACCATATTTTTGTAATCTGATGTGAATGGTTTTTAGGTTAAGAAAGACAAAAATGACCTACCTTCTAAATATTAAGGAAATGACTCAATGCCATACAGGACCCCTATTCCTGAGATAAATGAGATGTGAGAGAAATAAAAGTGAGTGAGAAAACGATTATCTCACTTAAAATGGCCGATTTACCATTACCAACCGGCCATTTTGAGTGAGATAATTGTTTTCTCACTCATTTTCATTAATCTCACATCTCATTTATCTCAGGAATAGGGGTCCAGGTAGTTGTTTTTATCTTGGTGAAACAGAAACAAGTGATAGAGTGGCATCAGCTCAGTCCACCAAAGGAAGTTGGGCATTTTATTCAAAAGTTTCAAAAATTTCGGAAATTTATGACATGCCGTGAAAAGTTTCCGAAACTTTCGGAAATTTACAAAACTTTCAAAATTGAAAGTTTCGCTGCCCATCACTACACTTAATAGATCGAATACAAAACTCAACAAAACTCTCTCTCTTCCCCTCTCTCTCTCTCTCTCTCTCCCCCCCCCCCTTCCCCTCCCAAACAAGACTAACTAGTTTGCTGAACTAGTCAGTGCATGCGGTTAACCCGCGTCGCGGTGTGTGCCTCAAGACCCCGCCGGGCTTCGAACCGAGTACCCCGCGCTACGAGACACATCTTCCTCAGTCGAGCAAGAACATTCCTTCAGAAGTCGAACCGACGGAAAGTTGGGAGACGAAGGAGCCAACTATTAACGGAGTATTATACGGACAAGTTTCTACGCCGGGAACTTCATTCAAAACTATTACGCCATCATTTAAATGTTGATGTAAAATACACAGAGTAGAGAAGGCTGTGTTGTTTGCTTTTGATCAACTTTGCTAAATGAGGGAGGAACGGCTTTTGATGAAAATCGTTTGGAAAGTGGGTTAAGGGTCTATGGGAGTAGATTTGGCGAAATATCAGATTTTTGATGACAACTTTTCGAGTCCCGTATAAAGCATGGGTTTTTGTAAACGTCCTTTCACTTATCACCTGTTTCTATCACCTGCTCATTCGTACCCCCGTACAATCTAGCTGTTGGTGGGGTCGTTAAGCAACATCTGAATAAATAAAATGATACCAGGGCCCGGATTCATAAATAGGCCCATCTCCAGGACGTCTCAAGTTAGGACCATTTTAGTGAGTTAGAACCAATATTGGCCCCTTTACTCGGTGAAACGGTCCTGACTCGAGTCCAATATTGGTCCTAACTCAGTAAAATGGTTCCAACTTGAGACCACTATTGGTCCTAACTCAGTAAAATGGTTCCAACTTGAGACCAATATTGGTCCTAACTCAGTAAAATAGTTCCAACTTGAGACCACTATTGGTCCTAACTCAGTAAAATGGTTCCAACTTGAGACCACTATTGGTCCTAACTCAGTAAAATAGTCCTAACTTGAGACCAATATTGGTCCTAACTCAGTAAAATGATTCTAACTTGAGACCAATATTGGTCCTAACTCAGTAAAATAGTCCTAACTTGAGACCAATATTGGTCCTAACTCAGTAAAATAGTTCTAACTTGAGACCAATATTGGTCTTAACTCAGTAAAATTAGTCGTCCCAACTTGAGACCACTATTGGTCCTAACTCAGTAAAATAGTCCTAACTTGAGACCAATATTGGTCCTAACTCAGTAAAATGGTTCCAACTTGAGACCACTATTGGTCCTAACTCAGTAAAATGGTTCCAACTTGAGACCAATATTGGCCCCTTTACTCGGTGAAACGGTCCTAACTTGGGACCAATATTGGTCCTAACTCAGTAAAATGGTTCCAACTTGAGACCACTATTGGTCCTAACTCAGTAAAATGGTTCCAACTTGAGACCACTATTGGTCCTAACTCAGTAAAATGGTTCCAACTTGAGACCACTATTGGTCCTAACTCAGTAAAATGATTCTAACTTGAGACCAACATTGGTCCTAACTCAGTAAAATAGTTCTAACTTGAGACCAATATTGGTCTTAACTCAGTAAAATTAGTCGTCCCAAATTGAGACCACTATTGGTCCTAACTCAGTAAAATAGTCCTAACTTGAGACCAATATTGGTCCTAACTCAGTAAAATGATTCTAACTTGAGACCAATATTGGTCCTAACTCAGTAAAATAGTTCTAACTTGAGACCAATATTGGTCTTAACTCAGTAAAATTAGTCGTCCCAACTTGAGACCACTATTGGTCCTAACTCAGTAAAATAGTCCTAACTTGAGACCAATATTGGTCCTAACTCAGTAAAATGAGTCGTCCCAACTTGAGACCACTATTGGTCCTAACTCAGTAAAATAGTCCTAACTTGAGACCAATATTGGTCCTAACTCAGTAAAATAGTCCTAACTTGAGACCAATATTGGTCCTAACTCAGTAAAATGATTCTAACTTGAGACCAATATTGGTCCTAACTCAGTAAAATAGTTCTAACTTGAGACCAATATTGGTCTTAACTCAGTAAAATTAGTCGTCCCAACTTGAGACCACTATTGGTCCTAACTCAGTAAAATAGTCCTAACTTGAGACCAATATTGGTCCTAACTCAGTAAAATGAGTCGTCCCAACTTGAGACCACTATTGGTCCTAACTCAGTAAAATAGTCCTAACTTGAGACCAATATTGGTCCTAACTCAGTAAAATGATTCTAACTTGAGACCAATATTGGTCCTAACTCAGTAAAATAGTCCTAACTTGAGACCAATATTGGTCCTAACTCAGTAAAATAGTTCTAACTTGAGGCCAATATTGGTCTTAACTCAGTAAAATTAGTCGTCCCAACTTGAGACCACTATTGGTCCTAACTCAGTAAAATAGTCCTAACTTGAGACCAATATTGGTCCTAACTCAGTAAAATGAGTCGTCCCAACTTGAGACCACTATTGGTCCTAACTCAGTAAAATAGTCCTAACTTGAGACCAATATTGGTCCTAACTCAGTAAAATAGTCCTAACTTGAGACCAATATTGGTCCTAACTCAGTAAAATGAGTCGTCCCAACTTGAGACCACTATTGGTCCTAACTCAGTAAAATAGTCCTAACTTGAGACCAATATTGGTCCTAACTCAGTAAAATGAGTCGTCCCAAAGATAGGACTCTTTGTGAATCCGGGTCCCTGGAATATAATAACAATCACGGAAACCTGTCCCAACGGTCTGCTATCACCAGATCGCTGCACGGTCTGCTATCACCAAGCAGCATAGCTCATATCGCCCGTGTGTTTGGTCCTTATCGGTCATGGCACGCCAGTGAGACGCGTGTTGCCTAACGGTTATGTGTCAAGGGGTAGCACGCCACGCACGACACCTGGCGGGAGAGATCGATAACTACTGCTTTTGCACACGGGCCACTCTTAATGCTCGCTACTCGACGGAAAGATTTATGTGATGGAGATGCGCAAATGAGAAAAAAGCTGATGAGATATTCACAGACTGCGATGAATTTTCACACACTTTTTGGTATTAAGGAGGACCTGACCACAGCGTATCATTTTCAGTGTCAAAATAACATATAAACGATTGTGGTAGCTTTCCGTTTGAACTGTGGAACTGCTTCACACCATTCAGAGAAGTATCTTATAAAATACTGTCGATCCATAATAAACATTCCCAATATGTTACGTGTTATTTGTATGTAACGGTACGCTGTGAGGTAAAAATCAATGACAAAAATATCAAGTGTTACTGTAACACACAACTGATCAATTTACATGTTATGATATGAAACATTTGAATTATCAGCATTTTCAACAAATATTGTCTGCATCTTATGATGTATTTGTCAATTTTGTATCTCGTACGGTTGAACTTTTATGACAATTTGTATCTGTGAAATCCCCCTGACGGGAACTTTTTGCCCTGTGGAGACTGACGACACCTTAAACATATTCTATTTGTAATAACAATAATTAGACGAGCTTTAGCGAGGATACAATTTGACATGCTGAAAAAAATTGGTGTTCGTTTTTTTTTTCGATTTTTTTTTGTCCTTATTTTTTTTTCTTATTTTTTTTTTCCCATCATCAGCGAATAAATGAATAAATAAGAAAAGCTTTAAAAAAATGTGTTTTTACTTTTCAGCCATACTTACTATCATAAGACAAATAGAGATAATTAAGATCTATCGGCGTCAGTGAATTATGAATACTATGGTGGGAATATAAGTTTAAATACCACTCCATTCTGTATTTTATTTTGTTTGTTTTATGGACAGTCGGAGGGCTGATGTCAAGGAACCACCTCATTTCAACGACAGAGGGAAAACACGACGCACCCCTGTCAGGATGGTCCGGTCTCCGGTATGACAGCTCAAAGCGCTAGCGTCTGATCCACCCGGCTCGGTAATAAATGGAATCAGTTGATGTAAATACAATTTGTATACGGAGAATGAATTATTGATCAAACTGGCAGAAGCTACGAGGGAACTGTAGGGGGGAGGGGGGGGGGGGGCGGAGGGGGTGGAGGGGGCAGCTAAGTAATTAATAAGACTCCTCCCAGATAGAAAGGTTAATCATAAGAAAATCACGGGTCCACAACTTTTTATCAGAAATAAAATTAAGAATATTGTCTCTACTCATGGGCTGTTTACTAGAGCGATCCCAATTTCAGCTAGGTTATTTGGGGGTTGGCCTCAACTTTCTGTAGCTCGATATGCTGAATGATCGTGTTTTTGAATTTATTTGACTTTCCGATTAAGAGTTTAAAGATATAATTAACCTTCGTCCATGCAAAATGAATGAAAAAAAAATCAAAATAAAGAAAATGATGAGCATATCATAAAGAAGTATTTCCGAACTGAATTTAAATGTGATTTGTATGTTTTGTATATGTTTCTTCTACTATCGAAAATATATTTCCAATCTTTGAGAAAATCGATTGAATTGTTTTGAAATATCTGATCAACATTCTATATAATATTTCCCAATGAACAATCTCACCTCGGCTTGTATTCAAGCTGAATTCTTATAGCTTGACGCACTTCGTAGCTCAGTCAACTAAGGCACCGCTTTAGAAACTAAATCACTGCCAGTGTTGGGTAATGAACTTTCTTCACGTTCGATTTTTCGATGATTTGAACGTTCATAATTTTAGATCACTCATCCTATTCGACACGATCGCACTATACGTACTTCTCCGTCCAAATTCCGAATGAGATCGACTACATTACGGTCTTTCCCGAATGTATAATATTCCCTGATCGGGATTTCATCATGTCACCAGGCGAGCCATATATTATTTTCGAACCCTTTTTTCCATATAAATTTCATGGTGAATTTTCAACGCCATTATGTTTTTATAGAATTTGAACTTGATCTTGAACTTATACAGCGAAGCCACGAAAACGAACTTTGAACTTGAAAAAAAAAAAATCGATTCATTTGATATGAACTGAACTTTTTGAAAGTTCCTTTTATAAGTGAACTTCCCCAACACTGATCACTGTATGGTTCCATTATCACCTGCTCACTCATACCCCCGTACAACCTAGCTGTTGGTGGGGTCGTTAACCGAACCATAATCCATCTCCCTATAGCGTCTTCAAGTTTCAAGCTACTAGAACTTGTTTGTCTCGTACCGTAACCGACATTTTCAAGAACATATTACAATTAGTATAACTTTGTACCATCGCTTAACTCTCGGATTACAACTTCCAGTCAAGTTTACGTCGAGTTATACTTGCAAGTATTTGATTATATAGTAAACAACTTCGGATGTGTAAGATTAGTGGAGTTTAATCCCTAATTAGTAGAAGATCCTGGATCGTACTAATTCATGTATTAATTATGTTCGTGTAATTTCAACTCGGGTTGGATGATTGCGAGACACAGGGAAATGTTCCGTTGGCACGACGCGTCAAACAAACGACTCGTCCAAATATAATTTTTTATTTTTTTTCGGTACAAAAAGCATTAATAGGTTGTTCATTATTATCATCATTCATTTATATCATTCATTATTATTTTCATTTTCATTTATTTAATAATAATAATAATGATAATAATGATATATATATATATATATATATATATATATATATAAGCTTTTTATTCCTTAGAATGATTGTATCATTCATTTGTATCATTTTTTTAATATTGAGTTTTAACAACGCACTATACTGATGGCTACGATCTATTGGCGTCGGATGAATGATTAATGAGATGATGGGATGATGGGATGATGGGATGATGATGATGAGATGAAGGTTTCTTAGGTAATGGGAAGGATAGTGGGAAGAAAGCGGTCCCATCCTGGAAGCCATCCCAGCATTAGCCCCTGGACTACAGAGGGAAACAACGAAAAACCCTAGTAAAGATGGACGGTGGCGGGGATCGAACCGGGTCCGATATATCTATCCACTGCCTTCCGGGTCACATGAAGCAACTGCGTTAATCACTACGCTGCATGTGGTGGTATTTGTATCATTCAACTGCTTTTTATCAACAAGAAAAATTCATTCATCTTTTCAATAATACTTTTTCACTATCAATTTTTATTATGATTCTTCTTTTTCTTGTGTATTATTATTTTATTATCATTTCATTAATCTCATTTCACATCATTTCCAATGGTCGCCAATAGATCTCTGTCTCCATTACAGTACGTCATTAAACTCAATATAAATGAATGAATATTTTTGTCCTAAAATCCAAGGATGAGAGCTTCATTGCGGACCACTGTTAAATAGCATGGGTGGAAGTGCCGGGTTTATTTGACATATTTCAAACGATATTCTATACCATGTTTATAATCGAGGTGCCGTTAATTATAGAAGAAATTCAATATCAAATATGCAGGATGTGAACTAAATTAAATATGGAAAAATAACCCACGTTTATTATTAGTTATAAAGTTACACAACTTTGGGTTTGATGAATTGAAATAAAATTTGAATTCACGTTTTATGCCTGAATCTACCTTAATCCAAATCAGATTCGACTTTGAAAGTTACTATTCAATTTTTTTAATCATCAACCTCATTTCTTCTCACTCTTGATTGTTGAATTCGTTAAATTATTAAAATTTTCATTTTTTATATTGGATTTAACGACGCACTATACTGATGACTACGATCTATTGGCGTCGGTGGATGATGAATGAGATGGTGAGATGATGACATGAAATTTTATTTTATTAGGTGTTTTGGATGGTGGGAAGGAGTCGGTCGTGGCCTGTTGTTAAGGAACCATCCCAGTATTGACCTGAACGACAGAGGGAAACCACGAAAACCCTCTGTCAGGATGGTCGACCATGGCGTTCGATTTTCTTTGTATTATTTCCAAGCTATTTCTTACTAATTAGTAAGAAATTAGTAAGAAATGAAACATTATTCATTATAGCTAGGTAAACGCTATATACGAGTTGTTGGAAGAGCGGAAAGTAATAGTATGTCGACTTCTTTGCCAAACTTTTGACTAAATTCGCCAATTGGGTGACATTTAAGTTATAAATGGGTAAAATATGCTTCGAGTGGTACCAATTTAGCACATTTCATGTTTTTTCTTCAAAATGACTGACCCGATCAAGCTGAGAATTTCCAGAAATGTGTATCAAAATGTAGTTCAACTTCACACAAAATTTCATTTTTTTTTTAAATAAAAATATTTTCATTTTTTTCCCGCCGTGTTATTCTAATGAGTATTTTTGAAATTTCTAAAATTAATAAAAATAAAAGTTATCACCCGATGATGCCAGAAAACGATACATCTAAGTTAGATGAGGAACCATTATGAAAACAAGTTTGGAGTTGATATCTGTAGCCGTTTGGCCTGTGGAAAACCGAAAAAAAAACATAAAAAAAACACAAAAACGAGCACCAATTTTTTTCAGTATGTAAAATTGAATCCTCGTTAAAGCTCGAATAAATAGTCACCACTTACCAATGTATTCCCAATCTATCAAGAAGATAAGATAACAGGAAGAACTACTCGGATGTTTTTAGTCTATTTTCAGAAACTTGAGCAGCTATATTATCATTCTCTTCTGATTCTCTAAAAACAAATTGCACTTTCATCCTCAATTCAGGACAACATCATCATTCTATTCTGAGGGACTCATCAAAAATTCTTCATTGTCATCTCAATATAATTATAACTCGTCTTAACACCATTAATTTATTTTATCAATAATTTCATTTAATTCTCACTTGTTAAATTTGTTGAATTCTTTCAATTTTCCATGTATTATTGCTAAATTCCTCTGTCTATTGTGTATTTTGTATTGAGTAGCACCCCGGAACCCTGTGGTCGCCCCTAATTATACATGCTCAGCTGCAGAGTAAACGGATCTCTAAAACAATATTTTCAGTTAAATCCACAGTATTCTTGACACCCATGGATGATTTGGAATAATATATCTAATCCATAACTTATTCAAGCTCGTAAATAAAACCTAATCAAGTATAAGCCAACTAAAATACGAAATATTGTCAGAACAAAAATTGTCTAAAACTCATACTCGCTAAAGTCGTTCTAAAAATTAGCTAAACAATATATAAAGATATAATATAATACATAATTCATGTCTCTTAGCAAAGTGCCCGACTTCAATAGTTAATCAACTGAAGTAAACCCTAAGAACAAAACTTCTGTTTCGAAACTACCAACAAAGTAAAAACTATTTTTCTAACAAAAAACACCATTTCGCTGAGAAACGACAACTAATGTACACAGTTGTTTAGTTTATGATGACTCCAGTACTGGCAAGTTGACAGAAAAAGATGTGTTATATTGTACACGTACGCGTGGCAGGGTCTTTTGTTCGTGTTGAGAGATTGGTACTTGACGCTGGTTAGACGCACAGGCATCGCTCGGTTAAGGGGGACCCACCCATGGTTAAGGGGGACCCAGCCACAGTGTGAAATTTTTAGTGTGAATGTAAGAAAACGCAGATTCTATTGACTGGAAAAGCGGTGCGTGCTCACACATGGGGACGTTGTTGTTGTTGTTGTTGTTGTTCTTGTTGTTGTTGTTGTTGTTGCGGCCCTCACACTAAATTGAAATCAACCAATCACATCTAACTAAGTCAATCAATCTTACCTATCCAAACTAACCTCACCTAAACTAAATTAATACACATCCTAAACTAATTTACTACGAAAAGTCATTCCGATAAGATATAAACGATCGCAGTGGCTTTCCGTCTGAACACATTGTAGTGAAACTGCTTCACACCATTCAGAGAAGTATCTTATAAAATACTGTGGACCCATAATAAACATTCACAATATGTTACATGTTATTTGTATGTAACGGTACGCTGGGAGGTGGAAATCGATGGCAAATATATCGAGTGTTACTGTTACACACAAGTGATATTTCCACCTCTGTTATTATACAATTTGACTCATTAGCATTTTCAACTAATATTTTCTGCTTCTTGTGATGTATTTGGTAATTTTGTATCTTGCACTGTTCAAGTTTTAGCGCCATCCATATGTTTGAAATCCCCCTGGCGGCAACTGTTTGCCCCACGGAGGCTGGGGACGCGTTAAGTCATGGTTGAAGAGGACATCTCTCGACGTGGCAGGGGGAAGGGGTGGGTTCAGGGGGGAAGGAGGGGGGGGGGGGGGGTGCTCGAAGCACGAATCACAATCTCTTTGTACAGTTTTGAGGGGGAAAAAAATCTGAAGTCCAACCATCGTAATTTCGTTGCTAAGAATGTGTGTCAGTCGATTTGTTTCGATGTACTCGGTAATAATAGCAGAGCAAATGCCAGGCTGAAATGACACGTGGACTGTATTTCTCTTCTTCCCCTCTACTTCCTGTCACACCCATTCAATTGATTCCTGGGGCTGAAATTTCAGATATAGGCCTGTCAACTCAAAATTAGGATATTTTCCTATACCACTCATCATGCGTCTTCATTGTTCAACATATACAATCAAAATATACTAAAAGTAATGACTTTCAATGGAAAAAATGGTTTTACTGTAGACGGTTAACATATTGGGGAAATAATTATGGTGAAATGAATAGTTACACATTCTCATTTTTCAAATTATATTCATTCTAAGAGAGAAAAAGGTTAATTTAATTTACCAAAATGAAGTTGAAAAATCAAATCGATGTTTTCGCAAGCGCTCTCCTTCGGCGAGAAAAATATGACCTGGGCCTACTGTTGTTTATTATTTTGTATTCAGTTATTTTTTTTATTTTTTTAGAATAAATGGAAAAGTATACGAATATCAATACCAATTTCTAATGATATTGTCATGGTAGCACGGTTTTTTCCGTCCCGTGAGTTACGTGAGCCGCAATCAGAAAATATTCACAAAGTTTCTGACCGATTCAAATGACTAACCGGAACGTAAAACCGTGTACAACCGTGAGTAAATCTCGTCCCTAATTTTCCGTCCCTCCGTATAGTTCATTCAGCTATAAAGGCACTATTTTAGAAAACTCAAGTGTGTGTGCGAATCCCGTGTCACGTATGGGTAATCGTAACCTTTCATCGCTTCATTACCACCCGCTCGATCATATCCCCAGATAACCTAGCTGTTGGTGGGGTCGTTACCTTAAGCACCATTAAACATAACGTCAACTCAGTCAGCTACCATGTTTTATCATCTTTATAATTTGAAACGGATACTTCAAGTGGCTACTTCGAGATCAAACCCCAGCATGAAGCTAGCATTAACCTACGTGGTAATGAGTCACATATAATATGACACAAGATCATAGCCAACTTCACTTCGCTAGGAGATGTTTGAAAAATAAAAATACGAACGTAAACGTAAACGTATAAGTGGTGGCTTTAAACATGATGTGCTTAAACATCAACATTATTTATTGTTTCATTTACTTCATGATTTGAAACCATAATACTCTGGATATAGGCCGTACTGATTGGAGATCTAAATATCTATATTACCTATTACTATGAAGCTAGCATTAAACTATAGTCAATTAGCATAGATATATATATTACCGAGATACGTTACTCCTGCAGCCGATAGCGACATATATGCCCGTTCCAATCTCGGTACACATATTGGACATTCGCAAATAGAATCTTAGCATGGCATTCTATATTATATCACTAATATATGTCGAATATGGCGAAAACTTCCTGGTTTACGAAGCGGTGTGAAGCTACTGCCGAGACACAAATATGTACGCCTTCTCAACGTTGAATAACGTATCTCGGTTATATATATATATATATATATATATATATATATATATATATATATATATATATATATATATATATATATATATATATATATATATATATATATATATATATATATATATAAATATGGTTAAAGTATTACTTATCATAGAGTAATATTACTGTTAATGTGATACTTAAATATAACAAGAGATCATAGCAAATGTTTTTCCTTATGAAGTCAAATAAAAATATAAATATAAATCTCAACAGACGTAAAAGTGAAAAATTATAAACTATATTTTGGATGATAACTTCCACTCCATCAACCCTTATACCACTTAATCATCATTTCCCATTCATTTTCACATTTCTCAAAGCCGAAACTAATACTTTCGAGTGCCGGTAGGTGATTCTCGCTCTGAATAGGGCATGAAGCTAGCACTAACCTAGGTGGGAATCATCTGTCTCCGTAATGACGTGTAATGTGACATACGAGCTGTTCAATTATCCATGAAGCCAACTTGAGCCGGCTCTCGCTCGGTTGGCTACTTGCCAGCGCGGTAATTGCACAGGTAATTGCAGCAGGCAGCGCTCGCGAGGCGCGGCGGTCATGTCGGGTACTACCGGCATCGCAAAGAGGGCAGTGCGTTACGAGAGGGCAGTGACTGACGTTTTACAACGGCGGACAGAAGTGATTGAGTGGGCTGTGATCTAGAAGGCAGGAGGAAATGAAGAGAAATGGAAAATATGTTTTTTGTTGTATGAAAAGTAGTAATACATGATTTGTTTTTCTTTTCGTTTGATATTATATTTTAAAAAAGAGTATAAAGTTGATTTCAAGAGAGTTGGACGTCGTCTAAAAATGAAACAAACGATTGAAAACAATTATTATCATCGTTTTTGTTTTTATACATATTCAATGTTTTGTATAGTTTTTTCTGTCTAAATTGTGTCTGCTTGTGAGGGAAAACTAGTTATTTCAATGTATTATTTTTTATATTGGGTTTATAACGACACACTATACTGATGGCTAAGATCTATTGGCGTCGGCCTAATTGATTGTAATATTCTGTTAACTAGCATCTACGTATTATGTTACTGTTTGACGTTTTCTACAACAATGAACAATTATTTTCTTGTATGAATGAATAAATATTATTGATACCAACATTATATCATGTATTGTTATTTTTGTACACTTGTTTCCACGAGAAGAGAAGGTCGTGTACCAACGGAATGAAAAGAAAACTTCGGTGACAACGAAATCTCATACATTTTATGCCTTTCAAAGACTTAATTGTGTTTCCAATTGTAAATCTCGTTATGAAAATCCATAATACCCAAAAGATAACACGGCTAAATAACTATATATATAAAACGGTGATAATAATAATAATGGTTTTATTTCCTTTTGGATCATTACATGATATAATGGAAAGTCATAAAAAAAGTTATGTAACAAAAATTCAAAATATTCAATATAAAAATCTCAATATGATCACACTTTAACAAAACTCATCTAACCTATAAAAGCATTTTTCAATCAGATAACTGCGTAGATTGTGTTTATTATGTTGGTAGACGGCCTTCTTTCAATTTCAATTTCAATATATTTATTTAATAATTGTCACTCAAGTCCACATTTTTATAACATAAGTCAGTACGAGTATTGAAATGCGTCAGCTGTGGATATTTTACAATTAGCCAAATTAGATAACAAGTCAATTACATATATCATTAAAAGCATCATAATTCAGACTGGAATTGGATACAAGTGCAGCTATGCAGGAAGATTTTCTTCGATGCGGAAGAGAATAAAATATATAACTAATTATTGTTGTAGTTCTGTGTTAATTGTTGTTGTTTATTGTGTAGTTCAACTTCTGTGGTTAAAAGCGCCTCAAAAATTATTGTTAGAACAATGCAATGATTCAGTAACAAAGTCTGAATAATCTAGGATATTGGGATAGATTTCAAAATGTGGATACGAAATAATTGGAAAATAATAACAAAGATGAATTAGATAATGCACAAACAGTCTAGTACTTAAGGTCTATGGTTAAGAATTGATATGGCACATTGTAAAGAATATTGGATGAAATTTGGGGTGGTAAGATCGCCCTTGTGGTGCCCCGTCCAAACGATCCTATCTTTCATCTTAAGCCTTAATTGGGGAACAATGATTTTGTATCAATTTTTGATGTTATTAAAAAAATATATAAACGTAAAAATATATAAATATATATATATATTTGAACGGTTTTCTGTGCGTTGAAAGAATATATATATTAAAAAGAAATATATAAAGAATATATATATATATATAATTGTAACGATCAATGGACAAATAACAAATAGTATTCACAATTACTTTACTTAGGCCCGGTATCACCAAGTCCAGTCAGCCTTTATCTGACAGTTTAAACTTGTTATCGACATGGTTACCCATGCTATTTGTTTTTTCCAACTCTCAGATAAATACTAACTTGACTTGGTAATACCGAGCCTTAGGCCCGGTATCACCAAGTCTACTTAGCCTTTATCTGACAGTTTAAACTTGCTATCACCATGGTTACCAGTGGTATTTGTTTTCACCAACTCTCAGATAAATACTTACTACCTGACGACCTTACGCATATACAGTCTAAAGTTCAGTATTAACCATGGAGTGGTAAGATCGCTCTTGTGGTCCCCAGTTCGAACGATTAAAACATTAGTTTATCCTTCACATTCATTGAAAACAATGGCTTTATGAACAATCTTTGATGTGAATAAATAATAATAAACAAATCAACAAAATATGTTGTTTTGGTGGAAGGGCCGTTTTTTTTCAAGGCTCTCCATTAGATTTAAAAAATCTAATTGGCACTGGAGATGAATCCACAAAACCCTAAAAGGGTTTAACTGTGGGATAGATACACATAAAAGTAAACTAGACAATAAACAGACGTATTTTTTAAATTATTTGCTTCTAAAAAATTAACCTGAATAATACACCTATAATCATCCACTGAAGAATGAACAAGATTAGAAATAGACACAGGATGTAGAGTAGCCAACTCAACTAAATGAAAAAACTAAAACGTTCACATTCCCAATATGGCGACTGCTATTATCAGCTGTGATCATTCCAACAAAAACATGTCATTACAAGATCTTTTCAAATAAACAATTTATTATACCATCAATATTATTTACAGTTTCCCATTATGTCTCTACGCGACACTAAACAGGCATAGCATGGGTCATACAGTCCCTCAAACATCTCTGATATTCCATTCCAGTGAATTGGTATCCCTGATTACTTCAACACTTAACCCCTCCTGATTGGTTCAAATTAAACGAAACAGGTGTACCAATTATCAAGTACTGAAAATACGTACAACACAATGTCAAAGTGGCTATATAAGGTGTTTATTGGGTTGGTCCTTCTGCCTAATATCCATCAATACGACAACCAAAAGCATTCTACTAAGTTGAAAGTCTACTCAAGTTGGATGTATAGCAACCAAGTACGGTGTTAAATGTTTTTATTTAGCAGTATATTTAAAGAAGTTATATCCACCAATAAAACCCGAGTACACAGAATAGGGACAGGAGCGGTATAAAAGAGAACGAATAGAAAATACGTCTATGAAAGCGGACGGACATAAAAAAATATATACAACTAAAAATGCGAAAAAAAGGAGACAAGCCGCACAGTATATAAACTGGGTCAATAAAAGTGGAACGTTGTTATATAGCGGCCAAAATGGAGAATTTCGTCTCAAGATTACATGTACGAAAAAGTTGAATATATAATTTATACTCCGCAAAAGGCATTTATATACATTTACAAGGCTGAATTACACACTGAAAATCGTTTCCACCATTTTCCCAAACATATTACGTACCTATAATATCACTCTCCAAAACGATAGGCCTTCTGGATGACTTTAGACCGCGTAATAAAAGATTCTATTTTTTTTTTTTTTTGAATTTCGAACATCAAAGAAAGTTTCGAGCGTCGGTCTCGACGTATCACCGCTTGTTGTCGTTTGGTGGTTTCCGTCCGTGGCGATCGAGAAGGCGTGATTATAGACCGTTACCGCGCGACGGCGGCTCAGTTGGTACCGTGTGATAGTTTCACTACATGCCACCGCCGCGCTAGAGTATCGCGTGCTACACGAACTGGGCACACTTGTGCATATATCAGGGATGATGGGGCATATTATATACATATATGAGGGTCTATAATATCATACACACGGAAATCAACATTTTGAGGGTGAATTTGTCTTAATTTCGTCGGTTTTGAAGTCAATACAAAGAATACAAAATCGCGGGTGACGGAAAATTGCTGACTCTTCTAACAAAAGACAACGTTTACACTGGATGCATGGTCTGCAGTCACTCCAAACCAAACAATGAATAAACCACGTCAACTAACACGGAATTAGATTATCTGTTCAATGGAAGCCACATGAGAGTGCTTATGCTCGCCAATCCGTGGCCATGTACGTGAGCGATGGCGGGGGGCAGGGGGCATTGAGTATTGTAATACAAGTATTATTTCACAATGTAGGTTGAAATCTGATCTCACTCGACTGTTTTGAAGTGGACTGGTCAAACACTTTCGAGTGCTGGGAATTGTAATTCAACTATTCCAGTTTATCTGATAATTAGGGTCCATTAACTTATTAGGCCAACATTAACATATATTAACATCACCATTTTAATATTAGGCTCCCCCGAGTAGGAAATTCGCAGAAGTGATATACAGAAGGAATATTGCAATAATTTTGAACCATTTTGCACCCTAGATTACGGATTCTGCATCCCCCACTGTCAACAAGTTATTCACATTTTTAATTCGGGGAGTCAAGTTAACGGTGACTCTATTAAAGTTGAAAGCCGAACTTTTTTTAGCCCATTTTGTTCACCCATTTTTGCTCTATTTTGCTTCACCATCACCGATGTTTCCTCCAATTGAACTGGTCAAAATACTCCCAAACTAGAATAAAATAATATCAAATTTATCCCCATATAATCTGAGAGGGAGAGCACTGGACAGCGTACACCGGTAAAGTCGTGTGACATGGGCTCCACAGTACTTTTCAATGGTATAAGGTTAGGGTTCAGGTAAGGTTGGACAC
>OZ023334.1:3811155-3826155 GCA_964007535.1 Brachyptera risi
TATATATATATATATATATATATATATATATATATATATATGTATATATATATATATATATATATATATATATATATATATATATATATATATATATATATAAATATATATATATATATATATATATATATATATATATATATATATATATATATATATATATATATATATATATATATATATATGTATATATATAGAGAAATATTCATTCTAATTTTGAATTCCGATACAGAGTTTGCATCTAGTTAATTGGTACCGAGACCTTGGCCGGGTATTGGCACGTGTTGGCCAGAACTATCTGTTGTAATTACTGCGCTAATAACACGCAGTTATACCAACACCCAGCGATAACAAGCTAATAACAACAAACCGACGTCAGGACACAGAGAGCATTGTTATGACAGGGGAAACAGAACTTCACCCGGGGTGATCGGAGAGAGAGATCAAAAGATAGGGTTTCAGTTGTAATATATAGTTTAGGAATTGAAAAACCGTTGATATTTCATTCTTTAGATAAGCGTAACGAAGTCTCCATCCCACTCCCATAGGGTTTTGTCTGTGTGTTTTTTTTTTTTTTTTTTTTTTTGTAAGCACTCCACAGGTCGCAGGGTTTGACTGATCGACATGAAACTTTTTTTGTACACGTAAAATCATCCAACTTGGAACTGTATAGTTTTTGGAATGAATCGGTTGGACCGATTTTGAGAAATATCATCTCAAAGTTTTTAAGAACCCCATAAGATTTGGCTGGGCGGAATAGGTTGAAAAATAAAATCTCTCCAAATGAGATGAAATTTTCTTTGAATGTGTATACATAGATTTTACACATTATCACCATGTATGCAATTCTAATTAGGTCGTTTCGAAGAAAAAAAAATAACTAGTTTCATTCATCGAATATATCATAAAAATAATGACAGAAATGGGTTGCTGAGATTCACTGCTTTCTAGATTCGTTATTTGCCCAACAATGAAGTATTCTTCATATGCGTCAAGGTGTATAGAACACCAGAGTCAATAAAGTAGCAAAGGTAAGACTACTTTAACGACTCTCAATATACCAGATATCTCGCTCATCTTACAACGCATGTGTTACGTTTGCCTAGTCAAGTTTCAACACAATTTGTGTTTGGGTAATTTTTTTCATTTTTTATTGAGAAAACAAACGTCGGGAAAAAATTATGATAGTCAAAATTCACCTCGCTTATTCACAAGGCTTATTAGGGCTTTCCTGTGCCATAACAAACATCAATAACTCTTTACTTGACACACACAAAAAACTCGAGAGACAAGGAAAGTTACAGCATAAGTTTATAAGTTTGTCGCGGAAGATGTATGCAAGTATATACCAAGTTGAATAAAGAATAAAACTTACGATGAGGGACTGGAAAAAAATACACACTTGTGTATTGAAATGTGATACCATGAAAAAAAAAATTATAATTAGACGAAACATTCCTTTGAAAGACAGCAACAACGATCAAAACTTACAATATCAATCAAAACTCACGAAAAAAACAATATCCAAGAATAAATAATTGAAAATTAAAGCAATGCTTGAATTGAACAAACATTTTTCTATATCAATAATTCCATAAATAGATAAAAGTAACTATATTATGAGTTGATAATTACCATATTCTAATTTCTGTTTTTTAATATTTCACATTCTATAATAATTGTCTTTACGACAATGTAAAAGACGGTTGAGAATTTTGTTTTTATATCTATTGTTGCGATCGATTTTCAAACAATGTATTATGTAAAAGACGAATGAATAAATAAAGTGAATGAACGTTTCATGTCTTTGCATTCTGTAATTCCATACAACATCCTGAAATTACATTCAGTTTTTGGAATTTGCTGTTCAGTGACAAAACCTTCAACCGTCTATTTGTATCTATGCTATTCAACTCATTTCGAAACAAATCGATTTTTCCCAGACCCAAGTTAAGTTATTATTAAATTAATATTTTATAATATCTTCAATTTATTTTCTTTCTGTAAATTTCACTCACAGTATTTCTATACTCGATATTGACGGATTTCCACTCAATATTTTCATAAATACAATTTCATCAAATATAGGCCCACATCATTTTCAAATAGACATTCCATAACTTCGCATTCAACATCTCTCAAATATCAAATCCCATTTCCTCACTTCAACATTTCATTATTTCTGTCAAAGTGGGGGTTTTGGCACGACTCTCGGCCGCGACACCTGATAAATTAACTACCCCTCCTGTACCGAGCCCCCCGCTGTGAGGAAGCCATTCAACTTCGTTACGACACATCGCAAGATCTCCCCCCCCCCCTCCCCCCCGCCGCAGCGACCACCTAATCTCTCCGCTGTCGTGACAGATGCACATGCATCTAGCCCCGGTGCATGTGCATAGGGGCGGCATCTTTTTTATAGGTATTCATTGGCAAATGGTTATTTCATTCATAGGCATATAGCTATATATATATATATATATATATATATATATTTATATATATATGAATATATATATATATATATATATATATATATATATATATATATATATATATATATATATATATATTTATATATATATGAATATATATATATATATATATATATATATATATATATATATATATATATATATATATATATATATATATATATTTATATATATATATGAATATATATATATATATATATATATATATATATATATAAATATGTATATATATATATATATAAATATATATATATATATATATATATATATATATATATATATATATATATATATATATATATATATATATATATATATATATATATATTTATATATATATGAATATATATATATATATATATATATATATATATATATATATATATATATATATATATATATATATATATATATATATATAATTATTACACTTCAATTGTATAATATCAATTTGAATTATGAATTGTATTATAGGCATAACACATGATTATTGTGCGGTCGGCCGACCCCCCTGCCCCCCCCCCCCCCCCCCCCCTCCCTGATCCGACCGGATCCGCCGCCCCTGCATGTGCATCTAGCCCCGGTGCATGTGCATCTAGCCCCGGTGCATGTGCATCTAGCCCCGGTGCATGTGCATCTAGCCCCGGTGCATGTGCATCTTGCCCACGTGCAACTGCACCCGCTGTACAGCTAGATGAGTGATCGCTGAATTACACGACTGCCAACATAGATACCATCACTAGCCAACTGAGAGCTGCAACACCGTTTGCGTTTCTTTTAATGTGTGTGTTGGTAAGATTGCACACGTTCTTATGAAGAGCATGCGAGGATACTGAGGTTCCGCCCCCCGTAGCTCAGTGGTTTAGAAACTGGAGCCAATGAATAAGTCACCGTCAGGATTGGGTTCGAGCCCCTTCAAGGTATTATTTATTACTAGGAAAACGCTATATACGCGTTGTTAGACGAGCGGAAAGTAATAGTATGTCGACTTCATTGCCAAACTTTTGCCTACATTCGTCTATTGGGTAACATTTTAGTTATAGATGGGTAAAAACGGCTTCGAGTGTTACCAATTTAGCACATTTCATGTTTTTTCTTCAAAATGGCTGACCCGATCAAGCTGAAAATTTCCAGAAATGTGTATCAAGATGTTATTCAACTTCACACAAAATTTCAATTTTTTTGAAAATAAAATGTTTTCAATTTTTTTCCGTCGTGTTATTCCAATGAGTATTTTTGAAATTTCTAAAATTAATTAAAATAAAAGTTGATATACGATAATGCCACAAAACTATACAGATCTAAGTTAGATGAGGAACCATGATGAAACAAAGTTTGAAATTGATAGCTGTAGCCGTTTGACCTGTGGAGAACCGACAAAAAAACATAGAAAAAAAACATAAAAACGAACACCAATTTTTGTCAGTATGTCAAATTGAATCCTCGCTAAAGCTCGTCTAATTTTATTGAATGAGCAAATGCGAAGACTTCCATCCCACTCTTATGGAGCTTGGTCTGTGTGTGTGTTTCTTGTAAGCAATGCATAGGTCGCACGGTTTGACTGATCGACATGAAACCATTTCTGTTACGTAAACGACACCAGCATTGTAACACTGACGAAATTCTTATATCATATGATTAATGAAGAAGAAATAAACATCATTACTATTATTTTTTTGAATTATTATTACTTTTAAGCTATACCAAGTTATATTATTGTGTGTATTCAATATTTATCATTTTTTATTTTGATTCCGGTAGGAGTGAAACGCGATATGTTCAAACACATGTTACCTTAGCCCTACAGTCAAGCCAGCATTACAGGCTTTGTAGGATTGTATTATGAATATTTCATGTAATAATGCATTCAATTTGTGACCGTTAAAAAAAATATATATTATTATTATTATTATTAATAATATATCCAACTTGGAACTGTATGGTTTTTGGTATGAATCGGTTGAATCCATTTTGATGAATTATCGTTCATTCAAATGGATCCAAATCGCCTTGATTGGAAAACAATGTTTCTGTATCAAGTTTCGATTATTTAAAAAAAAAGGATTGAATTATGAATTACTCTCGAACTTATTAGTTAACTACTCGATGTTTGATAATGAGTTACACTATTGGTGATTGTATCCTTTGGGATGGTAAGATCGCCCTTGTGGTGCCCTGTCCGAACGATACTACCTTCACATCTTCATCCTTTATTGAATGGATAAAAAAATATTTACAGCGTCAAATTTTCGAATAATTGCAACCATTTTCAATTCCCTTTCCTTCATGTTGCTACATCAACCATTCAACTCATAAGTTATTATATTATTTTTGACAGGAGCGTATTTATTAGCATCTTCACGGCGACCTATATATTGAGATATTTCATATTTTCATCAAGATATTACATCCCACGCCCAAATGTCAGAGTTAATATTTTATAAATCTCGTACAATTCAAACCAAGTAATTGCTTTTCTTGTCTTTGTGTGTACACTACACTGTATTTGTCAATCACAATAAAGGCCAATTGTATATAAGTCTCCAGTCCTTCTTATGTTTCCACGGAGGATGAAGGTGCGAACCACCCGAGCGTTGATGATATGCGATAGAAGGGACGGTCAATCGGAACCTTCATTTGAAAAACAATTTGATACAATACTGATATACCCGAGGGATAATGGTTCGAACCACCCACGCGCTAGAGGTGTGGGATAGGGGGACTATCGATCGTAACCTTCATCTCTCGAGGATACAATTACAGCGAAGTAATGAATAGAGCTGAACCAGGCGGAAGAGAAAACGGGTCGACACAGCACAGTCTCGTCTTGAACTAGTATATAATATCAACAAGAGAAAGACGGTGGCGACCCGGATACAATTCAAGTGGCGAAGAATTCAAGATGAGGAATGTAATTTAATTGATGAAATGTCGGAAACTTTTTCCAATAATAGAAAAGGCAGGGGTTGATAAACGGAGAGAGCGAGAGAGAGAGAGAAAGAGAGAGAGAAATGAAGACAAATTGAGAGATAAGAGGGAAAACTTCAGATTTAGAAGAGATATGAGAGGTGGAAAGAGAGAAGGGGAGAGAAGAGAGAGAGAGGGAGATAAGGAGTAGAAAAGGAAGAAAGAGAAATACTGTGCAAGACAAAGAAAAAAGGTTCAAGTGAAAAGAGAACAACGAAATAACTACGTTAAATCATGTTACATGCCTTGTTAGGAAAGTTACTGCCAACGGTATATTAGTTTTTATTTCTGTTTTCTTCTGTCAGGTTGGCTACATGTAGCCTATACACGTTGGCTTTGGGCGTCGGTCCTGAACACAAGGTCGGGTTAAACAAACAAACAAACAAACAAACAAACATGGAGGGGTTTTTTCAAGTGATTTGTTCAAAGTACAAACTTGATATTTTGTCGACACAACTTGCTGTGTGTGTATTCTATATGAGAGAGAGAGAGAGAGAGAGAGAGAGAGAGAGAGAGAGAGAGAGAAGAGAGAGAGAGAGAGAGAGAAGGGAGAGAGAGAGAGAGAGAGAGAGAGAGAGAGAGAGAGAGAGAGAGAGAGAGAGAGAGAGAGAGAGGAGAGAGAGAGAGAGAGAGAGAGAGGAGGGAGGGAGTAGGGTGACACTCGCAACCGTCAAACAACTAATTTCGAAAATGAAATATATAAAAATAAAAAAATCACAAATTACAATTTCAACACTTTAGAATGTACGTTTGTTTTTAGAGAAACTTTTTTCCTATGTATTAAAAACATATCATCTCAATTAGACGGAAAACATTCATATCCTAACTTTTTTTTCTATAATATCGAAACTTGATACAAAATCATTGTTCCCCAATTAAGGCTATGGATGAAAGGTAGGATCGTTTGGACGGGGGCACCACAAGGGTGATCTTAACACCCCATTTTGATTAGATAACTGGACGACTCGGTGTTTCAACCCCACGAACGAACTGTTTCACTCATGCCTACAACATTGGTGGAGGTGCCAGGTTAAAATAGAATTGGTGTGTGCAATAAACGTTGGGATATTTCTTCGATTTGAATTTTATAGTCCTAATTTTTTTTTTTTTTTAAATTACCATTTCACCATTGACTATACTCTCGTACTGAGACGAATGGCCGAGTGGTAAACACACTGAACCGTCATTCGGGAGACCGGGGTTGGATTTCCACCATGGTTCAACCATTCCTGACAAGGGTTTTTCATGGCTTTCCCTCTGTCGTTCAGATCCATACTGAGATGGTTCCTTAACAACAAGCCACGGACCGACTCCTTCACACTATCCAAAAACACATAATAAAATAACCCTTATCTCATCATCCCATCATCTCATTCATCATCCACCGACGCCAATAAATCGTGGTCATCAGTAGAGTGTGTCGTTAAACCCAATATAAAAATATTTATACTTTCGCTCCCCCCCCCCCCCCCCCCCTCTTGACGTCACAAAACATGACATCCAATCAGGTAGGCTGTTCATCAGGGGGGTGGGGGGTGGGGGGGGGTGCAGGATATTTCGAGCTGCATATAGATCTGGGCGGTCCAAGAACCACACCTATCACTATCTCTGTAGTCGTTACCTTAGGACACCCGGACTCGCCTATACTAGCCATGTTCAATTGGACAACTCAATAATATCCATTGCTGTTATTGGTGTGACTCTTTTGAACGAACGCAGTACAAAAAAATTTTTTTTTTAGAAAATTTGTCAAATATAAAATTTTTGGAAATTAGCATCAAGAAAACGAACATTTTTCAATATAAATGAATTAATTTTGATGTTCCTAAATGATTTTTCAATTGTTTTTCACGCTGCGTTGTTGGTTGAACTGGATTTCAACGAATATAATCACGACATTTATTTCCTCGATTTTTGGAGAAAACTAGATTCCAGAAAAAATAACCAATTAACTTGTCCTCCAGGACCCGGACTCTGTTTATGTTTCTGTAGAGAATCAGTAGTGGCTACGTCATGACTCACGGTCTCTGAAGGACAAACAAATCAACTGAAATGTCTGACATTGAAATGATGACTCCTAGTTTTACATATATGAGTTTTTTTTTCATTCTCCTCATTAATATAATTTTAAAATATATATAAATTTCCATTTGACATAAAAAACTATAATTATTAATGATCAACCAATCATTAGTGGGTCGTTGTAAGAAAATGTTTCAAACCTTGACGGTCAAGTCTAGTTTGTTGTTTTAGTTTGTTGTTTTAGTTTGTTGTTTTAGTTTGTTGTTTTAGTTTGTTGTTTTGGGATTAGGATAACCCTAAAATAGTGAGGATTTTGTGGGGCTTTTACTCTTATAATTGCTCAGGTATTATGTTATTCTGGGTTATTTTCTTCAGGAAATATTTCTTATGAACCAATGGGGAGCCGGAGTCTTTTAATTGATAAGGGGTTAAAAATCTTATTTTGTGGACAATAACTGCTGGTTATTGTTATCTAGATTCGTCAAGGTCCGCCTTCATGGACTGATAGTTATTGGATTACGCGATAATTGATGGATAAACCTATTGTCACCCTTGGTTACGTATGTTATTTTTAGTGCCTTAACTGATAATCAACTAATTATTAGTTAACTTGGAGTTCGTATAAAATCGGCTCTAAAAGCACCAAAAAGCGTACCTAAATCGTAAAATAATCCGAAATGTTATTTTGTCTTTCATTACCTATATGGAAAAAATAAATGAAATTAATAAAACAAATTCAGAAATTCGTTTCGTAGAATTATTATACTCGAATTGTAACATTGGAGGGAGCGTACTTTAAAAACCGATATGCAGATTAACCCTCGTCCTTTTCATTAACAACTAAACTAGGAATTTAATTAAATACATGTTGCCAGCAGATATTAGAATTGTTGCCCCACATCGGTGACTAATTACATTTCCACCGCATATTTAAACACTGGATGGTTGGGTAGGGGGAAGGGAGGGGGGAGGGAGGGGGGAGTGTGGTAATATGTGACAACATGTGGGCGGATATGTCCTCATATACATACGTCTGATGCACACATTCGAGACAAGAAGATCCACCTTAAAATAGCAGCATGTATTAACGAGACGCGACTTAACAATCCCATATCGATCCCAACGTAGGAGCTGAACTTCCAAAAATTATTGCAAAAAAAAAGCAAACATCATTTTTCCTTTCGAGAAAATGTAGTGTGAATTTCTTCAACTGAACCCAACTAACCCTGAATAAAACTGAACCTAAGAGAAAAAAAAAAGAAAAAAAAAGAGATCAAAATTCAAAACCTAACCCACATTTGTATTCTACTTCATTTCATTTTCACTGACATTTATCTCCTCATCTATCTTTCTCTTCTTCTATTTTATTTTACATCATCTTATTTTACTTGTCTCTCTTTCCCGCTCCCTTCATATGCTTGAAACATCCACTCAAGTTGACAGTCATGGCAAAGTACACCGACATGAACATGGGCGCAAAATGACCTCGCTGTCGACGCGTCTTCAAACCCTAACCCAAACCAACTAGTTACGACACGTGGTTACATCCACGTGTGTCACCACGTGCTCAGTATATGAATAGCAGTGGTACTCACCGAGACCCTGCGGGACGCAATCACTACTGGTAGTTCTAGCAGCGCTCGTTGGCTGCGCGACAGTCAACATCGCTGCATGGGGTTTGAGGCTAGGGTCTGCGAGGACCGCTGGTGTCGAGGTGTTGCTGGATCCAACGCCTGAAAGAGAGAGGAAGCGAGACGTGAGAAGTCGACATCACAGTGGATCAGTGGCTAGCATGCAAAACCGTCATTGAAAAGATTGGGGTTCGATTCACGCCATGGTCGACAATCCTGACGGGGGTTGTTCATGTTTTTTTCTAACGTTTAGGTTGATACTAAGATGGTTCAAGAGCGAAGGACACGATAGAATCCCTACCCTACCATATTCCAAATACAACAAATAAAATGACATTTCTTATCTTCTTTTCATCTTCTTATTCATCATTCATCGACGTCAATAGATCTTACTCATCAGTATAGAGCGTCGTTAAACCCAATAAAACCAATCAAAACATCACTGGATGTGGCTCAAGTTTTCTGGGTTTGAGACCATAGAGTGTACATGAAAAAACATATAGGCCTACTTGTTGTGGAGCTCCAAAAGTGGAAGTCCATTTTCTGCTAGTTTCATATCTGTCAAATCAAATGCGATATCACAAGGTTGACTGATTTAGCCAGACAGAAAAGTGACTCTTACTTTTGTTCCAAGCCGTACACTTCAACATTTGGGATTAAGTTTTTTTTCACTCAAATCGAATTGGGATAGTAAGATCTCCCTTGTGGTACCCCGTTAGAACGATCCTATCTTTCATCCATTCTCAACTGGGCAACAGTGGTAGTTCGGATTAGGTTAGTCGGGTTAGAACAAGTTGGTTGTGTGAGTTTGATCAAGTTGATTTAGGTACAGGTTGAGCGCGAAAACGACAACAACAACAACAACATCAACGCTCGCATGGGTCACCACATATCCAGGACTGCGTGCCCACGAAAACACGGCTCCATTGTGTTGACACTGGCAAGAATTACATGATCTTCGAATGTAGCTTGCCACTGTCAGCGCTGGCGGGACCCTATCACGTGTCAGCGCTGCCGGGACCTGGTCACATGAGGTCACCGCGCCGGTAAGAGACGGGGGGGGGGGGGGGAACCACGTGCCGCGCGTGTGTGCCGCCATGAAGAAATGATGAACCTAGCCACGGTGCTTGTGCGTTATGAGAGGCGGTGAAAAGCTCCAGAGGCGGGAAAATTCCGGTTCACAGCTCGGTCCACTCTTACAAGAATTGACGACTCGCAGTCTCTGCCCCCATGACGTCACAGATCATACCGTCTAATCAACAGGGATGTTGGAACTGTAGTCAAATTCAAATAACCAATCGGGGTATGTTGAAATGACAACAAATGATATAGATCCAACTGGCTGACTGGCAAAGACACGCCTATTTCGAGTCGTCAATTAAAGGACATCACAACCCAATGATACAATTTTTTCCCTGTGATTTTAGAGAAAATTGAAAATTCAAATTCAAATTTGAAAAGAAATTTTTTTTTTTTTTGGAAAATCATTTCAAATTCAGAAATTATAATTAATTCACTTGTCCTCCAGGACCCACCCTCTTGTCTGAACTGTGACCTTGGCATCACCTGAATCTGTTCGTTTCATTTCAAAATCAGTTGAAGACGATACGTCATCACTCGCAGATTCTGGAGGACAAACACTTTAATTGAGATTTCTGAAATTGAGATGATAATTTGTAAATTTCTCTAGAAATAGGGGAAAAAATCGTCTCATCGCCTTCAAATTCAGCCTCAGGGTTACAATGTATTTTCTTGACACTTCTCTTCTCATCTATCGTTTTTTATTTTATTTTATATCGTCTTCTCTTACTTTTCTCTTTCTTCTTGCTTTCTCCATATGCTTGAAACATCGCTGTTCGCCTATACAACCACCATCGGTAATTATAATATATTTTTTAATAACATCGAAACTTGATACAAAATCATTGTTCCTCAATTAAGGCAATGGATGAAAAATAGGATCGTTTGAACGGGGCACTACAAGGACGATCTTACCACCCCATAAAAAATATAACCCAATTTCGGATATTTCAACAATTCGACCTCGGTGCGAGAAAACCAGAACTTTCCCTCCTCTCCCCCCTACACGTTCCCACCTCGTCACACTTCGGGTTCGTTGAGAGGGTCGCATCTGTCTCCGCCGAGCTCAGCTGGCGCCCGTGACGGACCCTGGTTTACGGCCCCCAAGACGACCTCCCCCCCCCCCCCCCCGAATACCTGGTCGACACGCCGCGAGAACAAATCCGATGTGAGGGGTTTTATACCCACTTTCATCATTTACACATGGAAAACTGGATGGAATGTGTTCATTTTATTGCCGGGAATTCGCCTCATGTATATAAGGGGTGGTTTTAAGAGCCCGTTGTACCCACTGATTATTAGCATAGACTAAAGAATACTAGTATTCTTTAGTCTATGCTATTAGTGACCGAGCAATACTTAGCCAACTAACTATGGTATTTGTGTTTACCTCATGTGTGCAACTATCTATTCACGTAAGGCCCGGTTTTACGAAACTGGATTAAGCAATAGTTAGTGGATTAACTTGTTATCACCATTGGTTACATATGTTATTCTCGTACCATAAATAATTAATAGTTAGTGGATTAGCACCCTAACTAAGATTGATAAAACCGGGCCCAACTGTCATGTAATTCCTTTCAATAATAACCTTTTTTTTCATGTTTTTTTGGTTGAATATATCACGGTTGAATCTATACAGATTTCCAGCATCTTGCTTGTTATTATTATACACCATAATAATTATTATAACTATTATTATACTTATTATTATTATAATTATTATACTATTAAACACTACTTTTTGACACTAACCGTATTCCTTTCTTACATCTCAGTCTACTGAACTTTACATATAATGTCTATTCTCTGTTATTTTCAACCCACAGATAAGCCTTACCAGGCTTTGGGGAAAAGAGTTTCATTTTAATTTAATGAATTGTTGTCATTATTCTCATTTTTTATGAGGTATTCTGACATTTCTCTTCAAGTGTCATCAAAAAACCTTCATGAATATATGCAATTTTTTAATATTTTTTTATATTGGCTTAAACGACGCACTGTAATGATGACTAAGATCTATCGGCGTCGGATGAATGATTAATGAGATGATGGAATGATGAGATGAAGGTTTTATGGGTAATGGAAACGATAGTGGGAAGGAAGCGGTCGTGCCCTATATTGTGGGAACCATCCCGGCATTAGCCTAGACTACAGAGGGAAACCACGAAAAAGCCCTGTAAAGATGGACGGTGGCGGGGATCGAACCGGGTCCGACATGTCCCTTCACCTCCTAGGTCACATGGAGCAAGTGCGTTAACCACTCAGCTGCATGAGCAGGTTCGACTTTATTCCGGAACACGCTCTTCAGGTACCCCGATGTTAATTAGTTGATTGTTACTTTGAAGTAGGTAAATAGCATACCAAAAGGGTGATAGCACGTTAATTAACTAATTATAGGTTATTCACTAATCATTCGTTAGTATGACCTACTATTAGCCAGGGAGAAAAAAACTTTCACTTTTAGTTCAACTTGTATAAATATACATTTGCATTTGAGAAAAAAATTGAAGCTTTTCAACATTCAGCATTTTTCTTTTTTTGAATTGTATTTTATTCAGTTCTGTGAGTGTTAAATCTCGTCACTATGGGAACCGAATATCCGCTGACTTTGCTGATAAATGCTGACATGAATCTGGAGCACTACAAAACTGCCAGCTAACTGTGACTGGAATATAGTCGTATTAAGAGTCGACATCACTGGCACAAGAAAACTACATTTTCAGGAAAATAACTTTAAAGGCAGTCAGAAAGCTTCTTTATTTGTATCCAGGTAAGGAAAATGTTATTTACCAACATTACAAACTCAAATATCACCGTTAAATGAATATTACCATTGAACCTAAACTTTAAACCTTCAATTTTAATAACCCAAAACACGTATTTAGGTATTGAAAATATGTACTCTGCAGGCACGACTTTAGCATTTGATATCTCACGGTACACAAAAGGTATGGCTGACAAACTGATATTTCGCTACATGAAAGTGTTAAATACAATTCTAGTTAATTTGAGGATATAGAATGTGATGTTCATAATAGTCGGTTTTACAAACTCTCGGCTAATTATTATTTAGTTAACTATAAGTTATGAGAATGAAATACGTAACAACAAGTTAATATACCTGTAATATTTCTAAGGTATTGTTTTTTCAAAACGAGATTCACGATAAGAGATAAAACTGAATCTTCCCAGAAATCCTTGAAAAATTCTTGAAAAATCCTTGAAAAATCCTTGAAAAATCCTTGAATTTGTGTTTAATACGCATCAAAGTTTGTACAGTTATTCTCTTAATATACGACTTACTTCTTACGTGGATACAAATATAGAAAATGAGTAAGGCGGCCGATATTACCAAGTCCAGTTAGCCTTCATCTGACAGTTCAAACTTGCTATCACCATGGTTACCCGTGCTATTTGTTTTCACCAAGTCTCAGATAAATACTAACTGGCCGTGGTAATACTGGGTCTGTCCTTCGATATCAATATAGATACGTCACTCTTGCTATAGTTCCCAATGCAGACTTCCTCCAGAGCTAGGAAACATGAGGGTGACCTGTCGGCTCTTTCAGTCTTGCGTGGCGAATAAACTTCAGATCGTATTGTTAATCGGACCACTGTGAATCTCGACGTTTTCTTTGTCGAGTAGTGTTCTAATTGTTCCGAATTGTTCGAGATTTGTTCTACAAAGAACAGTAAGGTAAGGTAAGTAAGTCAGGGGTGGTAAGATCGCCCTTGTGGTGCCCCGTCCAAACGATCCAATCTTTCATCCATAGTCATAATTGGGGATCAATGATTTTGTATCAAGTTTCGATGTCATTAAAAAAAAAAAAAAAAGAACACTCGAATGTGGACAGAAAAAATGCTGCACAAAAAAAAATTACGTGCATTTCGGTTATTAGTTCAATATCCACAGTGTACATTGTAATGAGTTGCATCATTTCTCTCAATGTGGTAAGATCACCCTTGTGGCACCCCGTCCGAACGATCCTACCTTGTCATCTATAGCCCCAATCGGGGAACAGTCACTTTGTGTCAAGATTTGAATGTTTTGATGAAAATAATAAAAATTTTATTCTCCAAGAATTTCGGTAAGAAATTTTCGGTACGGCAACAAGATCATTGAATGAATGAAATTTTATTTGTGATCGTATTTTTGTGTACAAATTCGGTGGCAGATATCACATTTCATTCATAACTTGAATCAACAGATCATGTATCAAAATATCATATCATTTTAGGTTTACATCTTTGAAAACTTATCCAAGACCTAAAATATCTGTGTATACTCATTCAACTTGACCTCAATTTTAATCTTAAAAATAGCCTCATAAGTCCAACTTATTTCTTACAAATCATAAATAGTTCAATTGGTGGCCATCTTACAAATACTCTCCAAGGCAACCCGTTTCATTCAACAACACAAAAAAAAAATTGGAATTGAAATATCTGTGTCACATACTCTTAAAGTACGAGAGGGTGGTATGATTCCGCCTCCGTCAGTCGGTTTTGTTGGCCGCGGTCCCGAGTTCGACTCTCTGCTCTCCCTGCCAGCGACTCGTGCATGCCACCAAGCGGAATGTCGCCTGCTTGCAGTCCCATTGTTACCAACTGAGTCAAGTACGCGCCGGCAAACGAGTCAAGTTAAATGCACTAACACGCCTAAAGTGCATTACTAACGGCTAGAAACGTTACAAAACGTTGAAAATAAAAAATAAAAGTGTACAACTAAAACCATTTCCTTTGTAAATTTCATGTTCAGTGGGTAATTTTATTTTACTAGTATGCAAAAGAGTGTTGTGTGGGTT
>OZ023334.1:3831155-3836155 GCA_964007535.1 Brachyptera risi
AGAAGGAAAATGCGTGTGGAAAACGGAGAGCAAATGGCCGTGGCTTGCTGTCATAGGCCATGCACCATCAGGACGGTCGACCAGGACTTTGAACACTCTGGCACATTATATGTGGTGCAATAAAAGTGTGGGCCAGGTTAACTCTCCAACAGAAGGAAAATGCGTGTGGAAAACGGAGAGCAAATGGCCGTGGCTATAGCTGTCATAGGCTATGCACCATCAGGACGGTCGACCAGGACTTTGAACACTCTGGCACATTATATGTGGTGCAATAAAAGTGTGGGCCAGGTCAACTCTCCAACAGAAGGAAAATGCGTGTGGAAAACGGAGAGCAAATGGCCGTGGCTTGCTGTCAGAGGCCATGCACCATCAGGACGGTCGACCAGGACTTTGAACACTCTGGCACATTATATGTGGTGCAATAAAAGTGTGGGCCAGGTCAACTCTCCAACAGAAGGAAAATGCGTGTGGAAAACGGAGAGCAAATGGCCGTGGCTTGCTGTCAGAGGCCATGCACCATCAGGACGGTCGACCAGGACTTTGAACACTCTGGCACATTATATGTGGTGCAATAAAAGTGTGGGCCAGGTCAACTCTCCAACAGAAGGAAAATGCGTGTGGAAAACGGAGAGCAAATGGCCGTGGCTTGCTGTCAGAGGCCATGCACCATCAGGACGGTCGACCAGGACTTTGAACACTCTGGCACATTATATGTGGTGCAATAAAAGTGTGGGTCAGGTCAACTCTTGAACAGAGGGAAAATGCGTGTGGAAAACGGAGAGCAAATGGCCGTGGCTTGCTGTCATAGGCCATGCACCATCAGGACGGTCGACCAGGACTTTGAACACTCTGGCACATTATATGTGGTGCAATAAAAGTGTGGGCCAGGTTAACTCTCCAACAGAAGGAAAATGCGTGTGGAAAACGGAGAGCAAATGGCCGTGGCTTGCTGTCATAGGCCATGCACCATCAGGACGGTCGACCAGGACTTTGAACACTCTGGCACATTATATGTGGTGCAATAAAAGTGTGGGCCAGGTTAACTCTCCAACAGAAGGAAAATGCGTGTGGAAAACGGAGAGCAAATGGCCGTGGCTTGCTGTCATAGGCCATGCACCATCAGGACGGTCGACCAGGACTTTGAACACTCTGGCACATTATATGTGGTGCAATAAAAGTGTGGGCCAGGTCAACTCTTGAACAGAAGGAAAATGCGTGTGGAAAACGGAGAGCAAATGGCCGTGGCTATAGCTGTCATAGGCCATGCACCATCAGGACGGTCGACCAGGACTGGCATCGAACTCAGCTCTCTTGAATAATGGTTCAGCGTGCTAGCCACTGCTTTCAGGATTGCCACACGTCCCGATTCTGCAGCGGAACAGTCCCGCGTCCCGCTAAGACGTCAACTGGGACACTTTTTATCCCGGCAAGTCGCGTCTTTTTTCAAGTATTGTTATTTTCGCGCCTCATGCTAGTCAAATATTTCGCGCTTTTTTTATAGGGTTTTAACGACGTACTGTAATGATGACTAAGATCTATTGGCGTCGGATGAATGATTAATGAGATGATGGGATGATGAGATGAAGGTTTCTTAGGTATTTGGAAGGAAGCAGTCTTGGCCTAAATTGTAGGAACCATCCCAGCATTAGCCTAGACTCCAGAGGAAAACCACGAAAAATCCCTGTAAAGATGGACGGTGGCGGGGATCGAACCGGGTCTGATGTGCCCACTGCCTCCACTTCTGACATATGTTTGTTTTTAAATTATAAGCTATGGAACCAAATGAGTTGACACTGTTGATTCAAGCCCTAGAATAGGCCACTCTACCCACGATACGGAGTGATTATGAGGGTTCTGTGGGCCTTTAATGAGGGTCGTTCCGTTGGCTTGTTATATTTTCTACAATTCACTTTCAAAGAACTAGATTTAAATAATGGCAAGCCCGTGCTACGGTCCAGCCCCCGACTCAGTTATACGCATACTTCGGAACCGAAAGTATGTCTAGTATTACTCCGGGTTGGACAAATATTCGCACCAACACAGTCGGTTCACACACACACACACGAGACATGTAGCTATTCGCACACACAGTCGCTAACCGCACGAGCGTGTGTCGTGCGGCCAAGGAGCGTCGGGCGGATTGAAATATGAATATTGTAAGCTTTCCGAGGCTGGGCCATTAAGAGTGCTGCGTATAGGAGTCGATCTAGAGAAATAACATGTCTTTGAGGGAGGGTGGGAAGGGGAGGGGGGGGGGGGTGCTGAAGAGCGTATACCGGAATGAAGTCGACTCGGTCGTGTGACATGGGCTTCAGGGTATTTATTTATTTTTTATTTATATTGGGTTTAACGACGCACTGTACTGATGGCTACGATCTAATGGCGTCGGTGGATGATAAATGAGATGGTGAGATGGTGAGATAAAAGGTTATTTCATCAAGTGTTTTTGGATGGTGGGAAGGAGTCGGTCTTGGCCTGTTGTTAAGGAATCATCCCAGTATTGACCTGAACGACAGAGGGAAACCAGGAGAAGGCCTGTCAGGATGGTCGATGGTTTGAATACCTTCAAGATACGTCATAACTATTCAACTCATATCGCATAACTGATGACTCGCCGCCTCCATGACGTCACAGATCATACCGTCCAATCAAAACTGTAGTCAAATTCAAATATACAATCCGGGTATCTTCAAATGACTACGAATGATATGATCCAACTGGCCGACTGGTGAAGCCACGCCTATTTCGAGTCGTCAATTGTCAAACGTATACGCCTAAAAAATAACATTTTTCAGCCGTATACGTTTGACAATATACCGTGATTTATATAGTTATATTTTATACCATATTGAATGTATAAAACTAGAAGAGTTTCCTCCTTAATAGATTTCTGATATCTCATACCGTTCAAAAGCCATCACAAAAAAACTGATATTTCGCTAAATCGACTCCCGTGGACTCTTAACTGGATGGCTGGGTGTTGAATAGCGGCGATAAACCAGGCTGGAATTACAGGAGACCGGGAAGAGGAGGGACTCAAAGCCACACTCCCGTCCAACATGGCCGCCGGGTTAATACAGGGCTTAGTCCGACCAGCCACCTGGTTTACTCTCATCACTGAACCATCATTCAGGAGACCGGGGTTCGATTCCCGCCATGGTCGACCATCCTGACAGGGGTTTTCGTGGTTTCCCTCTGTCGTTCAGGTCAATACTGGGATGGTTCCTCAACAACAGGCCACGGCCGACTCCTTCCCACTATCTAAAAACAACTAATAAAAAAGCCTTCTATCTTATCATCCCACCATCTCATATATCATTGATCGACGCCAATAGATCTTAGTCATCAGTACAGTGCGTCGTTGAAACCAATATAAATAAATGAAAACAAAATTAATTAAAGATGAAAAATGTGTATTATACCGTATGGACAATATCCATCGGAAGATCCACATACGAACGTTATTGTTGTTTTCGATGTTGTTGTTGTTGTTGTTGTTGTTCCAGCGCGCAGCCTGAACCAAACTATATCAACCCAATCTAACCACCTTAATGATACTTGATGAGATCGAATGATATACGAGTTTGGGAATAGGCGAGTTTGGAATGAGCCGAGATTGGAATGAGCCGAGATTGGAATGAGGCGATATTGGAATGAAGTGATATTGGAAAGAGGCTAGTTTGGAATGAGGCGAGTTAGGAATGAGTTGGATCAAGCGAGTCCAGAAAGGAGAAGCTCATATGAATGTACACTTGTGGACACATAAAGTGAAAGACCAAACCGCATTAACATGAATCTTGTGAACAACTCGACCAAGTACACTGCACGTAGTCTATTAAAAAAAATAGCGACAAAATATGCATTCACCGGTATGTCATTATAAATTATAAGTTTCAATTTCGAAAAATACATTTTTTTGTGGCCGTGGGTGTACATGTATTTTCACAACATCAATACACATCCAGAGGCTAATGTAAAAGAAATGAATTGTGAGGACAGGTTTTCTGTTGGAGCGCTGCTGAAGGAAAAGAGGATGATGAATGAGAAGTTATTTACATTTTGAAATACAAGAAGAATAGTGTAGGCCAACTTTGACTTCATCAATGATTGAAATGCACACATAATGTATTAAATAGTAGGCCCAGGGCTTCCCAATTCAGTAATTATAGACCGAAATGAAGACATAAAAAAGAGAAGTGCAATTTAAGTAATTGAATTTTGATTTGAGAAAAAACGATTATAAAAAGCTTGAAAAAATATGTCGTTTGTATACCAGCGTACCATGTTGAAAACAATTGAATGATGAATGAAAAATCATTGAGCAATCAATTGTGTGGCCCACCTCAACTTGTTCTGTGAAAAAATGGCTTTTTGAGCTATCTATAGTAAGGAAAGCCCTGTATATATAGTAGGCTATATGTGTGAGTCAAAATAAGTGCGCTTTAAGGCGTCCTCCCTGTCTCCATAGGGCCAAAAGTTCCCACCAGGGTGAATATTTGTGGAAATATTTTCAATGTTTATCATATGGATCGACAATATTTTAGAAGGTACTCCTCATCCGGAAAACCATTACGATTGTTTATGCTTTAGTTGACAGTGAAAATGGTCACAAAACATGCATCTCGTATTAAATGCATGATTTGAAAACTTCTTGAGATGTTTTTATCATGTATGGAATCGACGTGTTCGTAGAACAACTATCTCTGGGCTAAATGAAGAATAAACAGTTCAACCATATGAGCTTGGCATACAAGGACCTGGAAAGTCACGCCATTTTTTGTTGTGAATCGAAGTAACAGAAACTATTTATTTATCTATCAGAACGGTTATAGGTATATGATTCAAATCAAATTCAAATTCAAAATTCATTTTATTCTGTTCCAAGAATTACATTATACATGGATTGGTATACAAAACAAAAACGAAACAAAAATAATATAGAACAGAAGCCCGCTTAAGAATCTAATATTCTTGTGTGCGGGCTGACAGTAAGTTATAAT
>OZ023334.1:3841155-3846155 GCA_964007535.1 Brachyptera risi
AATTAACAAAATCATCATAAGATTCAAAAAATATTTGTCAAAAATGCTAATGAGTCAAATTTTATAATAACATATGTGGAAAGATCACTTGTTGATGAGCGTAGCGAAGTCTCCATCCCACTCTTATAGGGCTTTGTCTGTGTGTTTTTTTTTTGTTTGTAAGCACTCCACAGGTCGCAAGGGTTGACTGATCAACATGAAACTTTTTTTGTACACGCAAACTCATCAACTTAGAACTGTATAGTTTTTGGGATGAATCGGTCGAACCGATTTTGAGAATCATCATCTCAAAGTTTCTAAAAACCCCATACGATTTGGCTGGGCGGAAAATGTTGAAAAATAAAATCTCTCCAAATGGAATGAAATTCTCTCTAAATGTGTATACATGGATTTTACACATTATTACGATTTTTTAAGCAATTCTGATCAGTCGTTTTAAATAAAAAAAATAAAATGACTGATAATATTCATAAAATATATCATAAAAATTGTGACAGAATTGAGTTGTCGAGATTCACTGCTTTCTAGATTCAAGAGTTGACCAACAATGAAGTATTTTTTATATGCGTCAAGGTGTGTAGAATACCAGAGTCAATGAAGTGGCAAGAGTAGAACTACTTTAACGACTTTTATAGCTTATTCAGATATCAAGGTGTGTAGAATACCAGAGTCGATAAAGTAGCAAGGGTGGAACTACTTCAACGACTTTTATACCTTATTCGCATATCTCGCTCATCTTACAACGCATATTTCGCGTTTGACTAGTGTGTAACAGTAACACTTGATATTCCAGCCATTGATTCTACCTCCCAGCGTACCGTTACATACAGATAACACGTAACATATTGTGAATGGTTTATTATGGATCGACATTATTCTATAAGATAATTCTCTGAATGGTGTGAAGCAGTTTCACTGCAATATGTCAAGACCGAAACTCTCTACGATCGTTTATAATACTACGCTGACACTGAAAATGTCAAGCTGTGGGTTAGTTCCCCTTAATGGGTTATGAACCAATTTTTGATAATTGTAAAAATATCGGTGAAATTATTCAATTTCAATTAAATTCAATTCAATTTGAATATCATTTTATTCTTGTTCATGTGATAGAAGAACAACATATTTATAAGTTATGCATTAACAGGCAGTTTTAAACATACATTAAAACATATAGTTTAATAATAATATCATGATACTAAATTAACAATACATGGAACCAATATCTTGACTCTATAAATATATACATCAATTATAAACGTTTTAAGGTAAAATGGAATTGATCGCAAGAATTCAATTTTAATTTTAAGAAAGATATTTCAATTGTGTTCAATCTTAATGTGAAAACGAGAAGGCCGCGTAAGAGAAAAACTCTTGTGTGCGGGCTGTCTGAAATAAATATATGTCGAAATGTCAAATTGCGATTTTAGTCTTGACTTATTATTATTATTCATTTATTTAATTTATTTTTAATTTGTTTTGATTTATAGAACGTGGGATGTAAAAATCATAATATATACAAAATATGATATATGCGATCAACATACATACATATGTAGAAATTGAAAAATGTTCTACGTTTTATTTGATGATTTTCAAACTAAATTCATTAGGTTAATTCACCAAAAAAATAAATGCAAGATATATTGCAGTGTTCAAAGGGAAGTTAGATAAAGTGTAGGAGTTTCGGTCTTTGAAAAAGAATAAGCACTATCACCATAATTTTTACAAAGTGTTAAATAAGCCTAATCATATCTAACTAATGATATAAGCTATATCTATTTCTTCGGGTTAGTAAGATCGCCCTTGTAGTGCCCTGTTCAAACGATCCTACTCTCATCCTTGCCTTTGTAGGGAAACAATGGCTTTTGTAAAGTTTCCGATGTAGATTTGAAACAATAAAGAAACACAACATAATAATACCGTACAATACATGTTTCTCAATTTTTTTGGTCTGGAAATCACCAGAAATAATATTAATAAATGCCCCGAGTTCAAATTTTGTTTGAAAAAGATAAATAGATTTTCTTTAAAATGCTATAGTGTATAATGTGGAAGGCCGCAAAAAGACTGTTGTGTGCGGATTGACCCAAATAAAATAACAATTTATTCAATCAACAGTTAAAACAAAAGATAATTATTGGCACGCATGTGGTCTTGTGACGAGAAAGTAAACAAACGAGTAAATAAATAACATTTGAATTATAATGGAAGAAACAGAATGTAGTACATACATATGTAATATTGAAGAACAAAATGTCGGCCTATATCATGTAACCACTCTCTAGCACCTTGCTTGAATAAAGTGGTATAAAATAAAGCGAGAAATAAAGGTATAAATAAAGCGGAATCTCAGGTTTATGCTGATAACTTTTGAACGGTATGAGATATCAAAATTTTAGTATGGAGGAAATACAGCTATTTCTAATACCTTCTAAACGGTATAAGTTATAACTATTTAACTTATATCACCTAATTGTCAAGTGTATACGGCTAAAATATGTTTTTGTTTTAGCTGACAATTATGCGATTTCAGTCATTGACTACTCGCAGTCTCCGCCCCCATGACGTCACAAATCATACCGTCCAATCAACAGGGCTGTTAGAACTGTAGTCAAGACGACTCGTAGTCTCCGCCCCCATGACGTCACAAATCATACCGTCCAATCAACAGGGCTGTTAGAACTGTAGTCAAGATGACTCGCAGCCTCCGCCCCCATGACGTCACAAATCATACCGTCCAATCAACAGGGCTGTTAGAACTGTAGTCAAGACGACTCGCAGTCTCCGCCCCCATGACGTCACAAATCATACCGTCCAATCAACAGGGCTGTTAGAACTGTAGTCAAGACGACTCGCAGTCTCCGCCCCCATGACGTCACAAATCATACCGTCCAATCAACAGGGCTGTTAGAACTGTAGTCAAGACGACTCGCAGTCTCCGCCCCCATGACGTCACAAATCATACCGTCCAATCAACGGGGCTGTTAGAACTGTAGTCAAGACGACTCGCAGTCTCCGCCCCCTTGACGTCACAAATCATACCGTCCAATCAACAGGGCTGTTAGAACTGTAGTCAAGACGACTCGTAGTCTCCGCCCCCATGACGTCACAAATCATACCGTCCAATCAACAGGGCTGTTAGAACTGTAGTCAAGATGACTCGCAGCCTCCGCCCCCATGACGTCACAAATCATACCGTCCAATCAACGGGGCTGTTAGAACTGTAGTCAAGACGACTCGCAGTCTCCGCCCCCATGACGTCACAAATCATACCGTCCAATCAACAGGGCTGTTAGAACTGTAGTCAAGACGACTCGCAGTCTCCGCCCCCATGACGTCACAAATCATACCGTCCAATCAACAGGGCTGTTAGAACTGTAGTCAAGACGACTCGCAGTCTCCGCCCCCATGACGTCACAAATCATACCGTCCAATCAACAGGGCTGTTAGAACTGTAGTCAAGACGACTCGCAGTCTCCGCCCCCATGACGTCACAAATCATACCGTCCAATCAACGGGGCTGTTAGAACTGTAGTCAAGACGACTCGCAGTCTCCGCCCCCTTGACGTCACAAATCATACCGTCCAATCAACAGGGCTGTTAGAACTGTAGTCAAGACGACTCGTAGTCTCCGCCCCCATGACGTCACAAATCATACCGTCCAATCAACAGGGCTGTTAGAACTGTAGTCAAGATGACTCGCAGCCTCCGCCCCCATGACGTCACAAATCATACCGTCCAATCAACGGGGCTGTTAGAACTGTAGTCAAGACGACTCGCAGTCTCCGCCCCCATGACGTCACAAATCATACCGTCCAATCAACAGGGCTGTTAGAACTGTAGTCAAGACGACTCGCAGTCTCCGCCCCCATGACGTCACAAATCATACCGTCCAATCAACAGGGCTGTTAGAACTGTAGTCAAATTCAAATATCCAATCGGGGTATCTTCAAATGACTACAAATGATATAGATCCAACTGGCCTACCGGTTAAGCCACGCCCATTTCGAGTAGTCAATTCAGTTATTACTTCTTAGAGCCGATTGTACCAACCTAAGATTAGCGAATTAACCACGTTTAACGAATGATTGCCTGAAGTATTGCTTTGGGGTCATATTAACTGTTTAATCATCAGAATTCAAGATGGATGCCCAGATTCTGATCAGCCGTATTTTGAATGTATTTTGATCGCATTTTGAGTTAACAGCAGAGAAAGAATAAAAGTTTCCAGGAGTAAATAAGCAATCTAGAGAAAATAGTAAAAATTGTTTTTAGATATAACTAATCGATTTTGAAACCATTTAAATTACCTTAAAACTATTCTTAGGTTATAGGATGCCCTACAAGCCCAGGTCACACTCCCATACCAATTTCGTTTGACTTGGGCCCTATATAATTTCAAGTGTTTTTTGGTTTTATATATATATATATATATATATATATATATATATATATATATATATATATATATATATATATATATATATATATATATATTGGTCACATACACTGACACAGAAAGAGAAACACAATCACAACAAAAAACATCCACAAAGCCCTAAAAAAAGGCTTAACTGTGGGTTAAAGTAGTGAATTATATGTACAATTCAAATTCGGACGTATTTCTCAAACATTAAAAGCAATGAAGTAGTTGAAGTAGAAAGAAAAAAAGAAAAACATTAAGTGATTTCTTACATTCTACTTACGAAGTGTAAGATTTCTTTGATTACTATTAATTTTAAGCAATCAAGTTACATCAAGTAACGAAAAAAGTAGACAGGTGTACAAGATTGTAAGAAAAAAATAATTGCATAAAAACCAGTATTAAGTCACTTTGATTAGAGAAGTATTTCGGCTAAAAGCCGTATAATACAGAATATTTTTTAAATTGATGAGTCATTTTTCAAAGTGATAATTGATAAATGGAATTAGATTGAGATCTGTTCGATGACTCTGATGAAGATGATGTAGTTTGCACAATTTGGTGAACGGGGAAT
>OZ023334.1:3851155-3863655 GCA_964007535.1 Brachyptera risi
TCATTGTATAGCATATTTTATTGAATATTGATTGGATGAGCGAAGCTGAGACTCAATTTCATCACACTCAAAAAAACAGAACGTTTTGTTTCGTATTTTTTTCGCGCTCCACAGGTCAAACGGAAATGAAAATTCAGTTGGCACTTGGCTTACAAAAGTGTCCTCATCTAATTCGATACTTTATAGTTTTGAGCCGCAATCGGTTGGACCACTTCTGAGAAAACTCATTTCAAAGTTTTCAAAAATACCGTAATAATAATTCAGGGGAAAAAAATTCGTAACAAATATTTCCTTCGAGAGAATTTTAATTCTCAGAGAATTCCAATATATAATTGATACACATAATTTCGAACTTTCACTCGAATAGGATCAGCCGTTTGGATGTAAAAAAATATATAATGTAGTGATTTCAAGTCACTCAAAGCTATTAACATATCAAATAAATCCAAGCAACAGGTGTCACTAATTAATTGGAAACGATTAAAACAACGCCTTCTTTATTATCATAGACATTTGTCAGGAAATTGGAGGGACAGTGACTCAATTGTTTGGATCTCAAGATGGATAAAACCAATCCAAAGATAGGATGATATGTTCTAGCTCATCCATCAACACATAACGCGTTTTCCTTGTACAAATAATGCCACTCTTTGGTGTATTGAAGTCCATCATATCATCTCTCATTGGAGGAGACTCACTGCATTGCAGACAACTCCCATGCTCCTATTTCGAAGTCTTTATGATTCACCCTATTGTGAATCTACACTATTGATGGCTAATTGTTATGTATAACAGTAATCGAAATGTAACACAGTACTGGTTTTATGAATTGAACATCTTAATTCAAGGTGAAAGAGAATATCATTTACCAATACTCTACACATAGAACATATTTATTCACTTGATAATTTGACTATATATAATCCACATATTTGGTAAGCTTAGAATTTTGATCAATTATTTTTCCAAGATAGGCCTATTTGAAACCGTTCACAATGTCTGGGTTCTCACCATTGATGACCATTTTATTTACAGCTTCTCACAGCTTTCTCTGTACAGAATTGTTGTTTGTTGGATTCATTATGCACTTTGATTTAACCTACATCAAATTGTAGTTCAACATTATTGGCCATTCACTCAGTTTCATCGGTTCCTCATTCAAATTACCGCATATTTGATGATATTCATACCCTGCTGATGGTTTGATAAATACACCGTCCATATATTTGCCTATATCGTTGATATGAAGAAATAACGAAAGAGGGTCTAAAACCGAGCCCTGGGGAACGCCATGGCAATTTTCTAGCTTTTCGTTCTATTGAACTCTGCATATTGGAGTCTGTGAAGTCCCATATCGAATAGGCATAAATAGCTACGATGGCTATATTATCATAGCTATAATACACAATCGAACTTGGCTTGCAATCGTCGATTCAAACCTGTTGAAAAAGTCGATTCCACACGAAATAGCTATTCTGTCTTTGTTGGATCACATTCTTTGTTGACCATTTCGTCATATTTTCTCATATTCTCTCATATTATTTCAAATGTCTTATCATCGTAAATTTCTCTATTTTCGAATAATTGACTTTTATTCTGTGTTCATCGATTCTGAGTGCTTTTTCGTTGATCAACACCGATATCTTGATATACAATCATTGATTTTCAGTCAAGGCTGAGGATGAGATAGTAGGACCGCTTTGAAGAGGCACCTCTTGGTTGTTTTGAAGACTTTGAGGCGGTCTTATCACCAGATGGATACTTATATTTTTACCATTTTGAAATGAGGCCAATGAATTTCGACATCGGGATTGTCTCCATACTTTTTGGTCACGGATGAATTTCTTACAGTACCTAAAAGTCCGGAACACATAGGTATACAACCTTCATCGTGATAGGTCTGTATCCGGACAAATCTCAAGTGTGAGACAGAATCTTCAGCGAAGATATATAAACAACTGACGAAAGTACTGGACTGACTAAATGAATAATGTTGTTCGACAGGGAATTGCTTGCACGACGTACACCACTCGGGTCGTCACAGCGGCTGACATCGTCGTCATCCTCGACGAGCACAACAAGAAGAGGAACACGGTGGCTCTAGGGCTGGAACAGAGGGGTACACCCGGACCACAGCCTCCAGCGTCAAACATGAGGAAACTCGTGAGTCGAAAATAGGCTTGCCATTTTATATGTCTAAAGACTGATACCTGTAGAATGTATGGACGTGAACTGTCAGATTGAAGTTGAAAATCCATAACTGGAAACGTAAAGTAGCTGTCCTTTGTTTTTTCATCAACTATAATACAAAAATACTTCAACAATTGATTCGGTCCATCTACAAACTGAAAGAGCAATAATGACATGTTTAGCACACGCACATTTGTGATACATTGAGCGTGAATCAGATGCTAAGAGTCCAACAATGCTATGCATTCCTCGCTCTTTTGTCTTATTTGTATAACAAATAGCAACTGTAATCCAATAAAAGAGCTTTCTATAGTTTAGAAACGAATGCATTGTCTATTCTGACGTGTGTCGATTTCGATTTCGAGGAACTTTTTCCTCCACCTTGTACCGTTGTACGTTGGGTCAGATCGGACGATGAAAGGTAGGTAGCAGCAGTTCAGATGACACCCAAAGCTGAATCAATTTGAAGTCTGGACGCGGCAAACGCGATACCTGATTGGTCTGTGCGCCTCAAGCTTATTAAGTGTCGCTCTCAAAGGTTAGTCAGTAAAAACCAGCAGAATACAAATTGTTCTGTTCTTGTTGAAGGTATGGAATCAGCAACTCGCCGACGTGGCCCAGAGGTGGGCTGACCAGTGTCAGTACGGCCATGACACTTGCAGGAGGATTACCCCTTACGCTGTCGGCCAGAATGTGGCCCAACAATCGTCTACTGCTGTTGTCTCCACAACTGACTTTGTTTGGGCAATAACTGCCTGGTACGACGAGGTCAAGGATTACAGCAATGCCAACATTAATCCCTTCTCGTAAGTATTTTACCACTGAGAAAATGCAGCATATGTCTTGTAGGTGGGCTAGAGTATATATGAAATGTGATGTAAAGCTACATATATACACACATTGATTTCCAATCTATTCGCTCCCTGTGCCTTCCTGATTTACCTATTGTTTATTGCAATCGTTTCACAACTCAATTGGTTCTACTTCAAGGTCTCTTTAACAGTTTCATCACAAAGGTTTCTCTCATCTGACCTAGGAAACTTGAATGAAAAAAAAACGTCATCGTTTAACAAATATGGTGAGTGAAGGTCTTCGCTTCGTTCATCCAGAAACTATCGATTATAACTTTACGATACGAAGAGCCGTGTTGGGGCCAGACCTGTACACAAAGAGAGTGCATGAACATTAAATTGGCTTCGACCATGTTTTTGCCAAATATTCACTGTCATTTTTCCGTGATTGAGACTCCCTTCCAACAATGAGTCAGACGATGAGTGATGCTTGGAGGAAGTTTCATGTGGATCAAGTCTGCCTAGCGACCTGTTGAACGAGCACAGAAGAGCAAACAAACAGAGCTAGAAATACCCGCTCACAACTGAATGGATATATTTGCTCTCGCTCATCCGACTACACTTTTTTTCCACGATTAGGTTCGCCTCCGCTACCGGTCACTACACACAAGTAGTCTGGGCCAACACATTCGAAGTGGGCTGCGGCGTCGTCTTTTACAAAAGCACCCCTACGGACCAGTGGAACCATCGATACTACGTCTGCAACTACGGCTCTGCCGGTAACTTCATTGGTCAAGCCCTCTACTCGACTGGTGATCCAACCACGGCTTGTCCAACGGGTACCATCAAGGACACTGTTTATCCCGGTCTCTGCGCCAATGCTTCCATCACGGTCACGCCAACAACCACGACAACGACGACGACAACGACTACAGCAGCTACTTCGACCACCACAACGACTACAGCAGCCACTCCAACCACGACCACAACAAGGGCAGCTACTCCGACCACCACAACGACTACAGTAGCCACTCCAACCACGACCACAACAAGGGCAGCTACTCCGACCACCACAACGACTACAGCAGCGACACCAACGACGGCGACAACGACTGTGTTCACAACGACATCTGCTTCTACGGCTGGGTATTGTGGTCTGTGTGCTGACCATACCATGTGCAAGTACACTAAAGACGTGAGTACACCTGATAAACGTTCATTACTGGGCCAGGGCGATCTGGGGCGCAAGAATCCTTTGAGAGCGAATATACTGAATGTCTATTGACTCTCAAGACTCAGGATAGATGTAGAAGAGAGCATGTTTCCACATTTTACATTCACACATAAATGATGAGTTGCTCAATATCTTCAAATTGAAGCGAGGTAAATATATTCACATTGGACTCATACTGTCACAGCCTCAAGAGTGTACAGCTGGAACATGTTTATTTTACCAGTAAACTGTGGAAAATATGTGATATAAGTTGGATAGTTTTACCATCTTGAACCTTCGATAGCTCCATGTTTCTCCCGCGTTGAAATACAGATGTCTCATACCGTTCGAAACTTATCTTCACAGAATGATATTTTGATAAATTGAACCCCATGCACTCTTGATTAACAGCTGCAATATTCGTAAAGCCGGACAACAATGCTATCAATACCCGAGTAGCCATACCCCAATAAGATTCTTGACCAGTGTTTGAACCTGTTTGTTTCTGTTTGAAGGGGCCGGGACCTGCCTGTGTTGTACCACTGAACCGCACCGTGAGTGGAGCTGACATCGCTCGAATTGTGACTCAACACAACGCTGCAAGGAACCTGGTTGCCAAGGGCAGAGACTTCCAAGGCGCACCGGGAACTCAACCTCCAGCAGCCAACATGAGGAAAATGGTGAGAGAAAGTGTTGAGCTAGGCCCGGTTCACTATCGATATATTGATTAGTGAATAGCGAATAGTGGTAATGGCGAAATATGAACCTAAATAATGGCGTGTTTAAGCGAAGTAAATTGTGGCATTTCAGTGTAACAGTTCACAATGAGAAAGTGTGGTATCCTGATTATGGTATATGGAATAAGAGATGGAAACTTCAATTTATCATTACTTTTCGTTATAATCCCTACGACACACCAAATTCCGACCAATTACGGAATATGTAGATCCTAGTTCTGTAGTCAAATACATCAGTACTCATTATATGCATCCATCATTTCATTTGGCATGCCAAGACATGCATTGTATGCATACTATGATGTTAGCTAGCGTTTGCAAAAAAAACCTACATTATACCCTAAGCAATTGGTCGATGAGAGTTGATTAGTTTTTGACTATACCATTTTGAAGGTATTACAGAAATCTGTGTTTCCCCCGTTTTCGAATGTTGATACATCATACCGCTCGAAAGTTGACACAAAGAACTGATATTTCGCCAAATCTGCTCGTATACAATTCCAAGTAGAGACAGTCACAACGTATTGGAATGTGGCTCCTCCCTTCGTCTATGCTCATACAAGTGATTTGTTAATCAGTCTTGGGACGCCGAGCTGGCAACGTTCGCACAGCGCTGGGCTGACCAATGTACCAACAGCACGGACACGTGCCGTCGCTCTGCGAGATTTGACGTCGGCCAGAACATGCAGGTGGCCAACCTGTCATCCACTGCTACTCCCCTCGATTTCTGGAGAATGGTAGACAATTGGTATATGGAAGGAGTCAACTTCAATAAAGCTGACGTCGCATCATTCAGGTGAGATAATCGAGAGAGCCGCTCCCGGTGGCTCAGTAGACCAAGGCACTGCGTTAGAAACTGTAGTCTAGCATGCCTGGTGTTGGTTGGAGTACCAAATGAGGCATTGGTTTCTGTAAACGTACTTCCACTAATCATCACTTCGTCGTATCATCACACGTTCAAACACACCCTCAGATAACCTACCTGTTGGTGAGGTAGTCAAGTGATTTACAAACAAATTGGAAACCTATTTTCCCTAGCTCCACGGGACAAGTGTTAATGGTTGCTGTCGGTACAAAGAGTATCAAAAGTGTCTGTCGCGGTGAGAATTCTCAAGCATTGTTCTCGACATTCAGTTGGATGTGGATTAAGATGAATTTAGATTACATTTGAAAAGCAACTGATACAGATTCAGGTCTCGGAAAAGAACTTTTGTTCAGAATACCCAGCTCAGTGGATCGTCTTTAGGAATTTTGGGTTTCTTGAAGTATTGAAAAGACAATCTCAAAATGACTATTGATCTGATTTTTTTCTATTGGTATCTTTTGAAGGGTTGTAGTTTCAGTTAGTGTTACGTTTTTGTTGAGTTCTCCCGAATGTAAGTGAGAAGCGTGAGTTCTCCATCATTTTTTCAATACCCAGCATACATTGCAGTAAGAATGAAAGTATTGAAACAAAATCTTTGCTGTTATTTCAAAATAGTATATCTCACCGATTAGATTATTTTGATGCCTCATATGTTGTGGTACTTTATGGTGGATATTCCAAAAACTTGTTTCAAGCTGTACGCTTACAAGTGGTTCTTTGGATGAAAACTTTTCGGGTGTCATTCCTGCCGGGCAAAATGTCTCAACATTGTACATAATAATAAATGCATGATATATTTTTGTTCACAGTTCAAATGGTCACTACCCTCAACTAGTTAACGCCAATACTTACCTAGTTGGTTGTGGCTGGTCTGTCTATAAGAAGAGTTCTACAGATACGCGTCAGTACGTAAACTATGTGTGTTTCTACGGACCATCTGGTGTAGTGGGCACTCCCCTCTATACCGTGGGTACTGCATGTTCAAGCTGTCCAGCTGGCACTACTTGCGATACATCATACTCAGGGTTATGCAAATAGATCACAATTGGAAAACATCATCTACATATCTTGACCACTGCATTGTTTGCTGTGAATTTGGGTTCGATGTCATAATCGAAGGGCAATTATCAATATATTGATAATGGTGTATAATATGGTGATATGAAATAATCATCATCAAATAATTATTCATTGGAAATGATGTCAATTATTCTATCATCATGTTATCAAAGGGATCACTTGGACTATGAAATGGGTAACCATGTGTGATATACTTATCCACATCTGGTGATTACGATAATATCAACGGATTGAATCTTTGAAATGATCGAAGAATATCAAGCCACTTGGAATTTTGGAACTTTGGAAATTTGGAATTTCCATCTTTGAATTTTCGGCCTAACAACCAATACCGGTATTTTCTTTGAAACCTGCTTGCTTGTTATTCATACACCGTTATAATAAAGATATTTCCCAATGATATATATCCACAGCTGTGATGTACGTTACCCATGGATCAAACTATCATTCATCATCCGATCTCGTTGGGCTCGGGAAATTTTTACTGAATTTCCCCACGTTTTTGCACATACATCTATCTGTATTGGGTTTTCAACTACACAATTTCCACTTCTGTAAGATATCTGTGATTTAATGTTTCAATAAAATACTATATAAATGCAATAAACAATGAATGGACTAATTTATTGGAAAAGCGGAATGAAGACTCAATTTCCCCATACTCAAAAACAAGTGCCTTTTTTCCTTTTTTTCGCTCTCCAAAACTCGAACGGAAGTTCGCAATCAGTTGAAACTTGGCATACACAAGTGTCCTCATCCGATTCGACACTGTATAGTTTTGAGGCGCAATCGGTTGGACCACTTCTGAGAAAACTCTTCTCAAAGTTCTCAAAAATCCAATAAGAATAAACCAGAGGAAAAAATGTGTCAAAAATATTTCCTTCGAGAGAATTCAAATTCTCAGGGAATTCCAATATAATTAGATGAGCGTAACGAAGTCTCCATCCCACTCCTATAGGGTTTTGTCTGTGTGTTTTTTTTTGCTGTTTTTTTTTTGGGGGGGGAAGCACTCCACAGGTCGAAGGGTTTGACTGATCGAAATGTTTAATTCTGTACACGTGAACTATTAGAACTGTATAGTTTTTGGAATGAATCAGTTGTACCGATTTTGAGAAATATGATCTCAAAGTTTCTGAAAACCCCATAAGATTTGGCTGGGAGGAAAAATTGAAAAAAAAATCTCTCTAAATGAGATGAAATTTTCTCTGGATGTGTGAACATAAATTTAACACACCATCACCATTTTGTATGCAATTCTAATTCGAGAAAAAAAAAAAGAACTGGTTTCATTCATCAAATATATCATAAAAATAATGACAGCTAATTGAGTTGCCGAGATTCACTGCTTTCTAGATTCGTTATTTGCCCAACAATGAAGTATTTTTCATATGCGTCAAGGTGTGTAGAACAACAGAGTCAATGAAGTGGCAAAGGTAGGACTACTTGAACGACTCTCAATATAACAGATATCTAGCTCATCTTACAACGCATATGTTACGTTTGCCTAGTAATTAACTAATTATACACATCTTTCCGAACTTTCAGTCAAATCAGATCAGCCATTTTGGTGTAAAAAATATATATTCCAATTTTTTTTCAAATTGCTAAAAACCATTAAGAAACCAATTAAATCCAAGCAACAGGTATTACCAATTAATTGGAAACGATTGAAACAAAGTTTTTTTCATCATCATAGCAATTAATTAGAGAATAGGATCGCAGTGAAGTAATTGTTTGGACCACAAGGTGGATATATATAATAAACAAACCAAAGATAAGTTGATGTTCTAGCTCATCCATCAACGCGGCAACACATAGTGTGTGACCAACAATTAACCACTTTCCTTTAACCAAACGATCATCCACAACCTCGCCTTTTCACCGCTCCTCTTCTCAATGTCATTTTTCGTGGTTTTCTTCTGTCGTTCAAGTTAATACTGGGATGGTTCCTCAAAAACCGGCTACAACCAACTCCTTCTAATTGGATAAGAGAAGCGAAGACTCAATTTCACCATACTCGAAAAAAATACTTTTTTTTTCGCGCTCCACAGATCAAACGAAAATTTTAAAAAAATCAGTTGAAACTTATACACAAGTGTCCTTATCTAATTCGGTACTGTATAGGTTTTAGGTGCAATCGGTTGAACCACTTCTGAGAAAAGTCATTTCAAAGTTTTCAAAAATACCATAAGAATAACCCAGAGGAAAAAAATTCGTACAAAATATTTACAGCCACCGTTGGGCGTGGGTTCGAATCCCGCATAAGGCATGAGTTTTTGTAAATGTCCTATCACTAATCTTCACTTCAAAGTTACATAATCACCTTCTCATTCGTAACCCCGTATAACCTAGCTGTTTGTGGGGTCGTTAAGCAATCAATATAAAAATATTTCCTTTGAGAGAATTCAAATTCTCAGGGAATTTCAATATTAGGTTTCTTTTCAGTTTGTACACTGTATATATACAGATTGTGAGGATAGAGCGGAAGCCCCGTAACAACATGTGCTCCACGACCTGCAAAGTTGAACAAAATGGAGGTGGCAAGGCCTCGAAGAAAATAATAAAATTGGAAATGAAAACAATAATTGGATGAGCGAAGCGAAGACTCAATTACACTATACCGAAAAAAAAGTGTCTGTTTTTTTTTTTTTTTTTTTTTTTTTTGTTTTTTTGTTCGCGCTCCACAGGTCAGACGAAAATTCAAAATCAGTTGAAACTTGGCACACACATGAACCCCTATCTGACTTGATGCTGTATAGTTTTGAGGCGTGATCGGTTGAACTACTTCTGAGAAAACTCATTCCAAAGTTTTCAAAAATCCCATTAGAATAACCCAGAGGAAAACATTCGTGAAAAATATTTCATCTGAGAGGATTCAAATTCCCAGGGAATTTCAATCTGATAATGATACACATTATTCCGAACTCTCACTTGAATCGGATCAGCCGTTTCAATGTAAAAAAATATATAATGTTATTTGTGTTAATTATTCAAAGCTATTAAGATACCTATTAAATCAAAGCAACAAGTGTCACCACTTCATCATAAACGATTAAAACAAAGCCTTCTTTATTATCATATAAATTATTAATGAAAAATAAGATGGCAGTGATGTAATGGTTTGGATCTCAAGGTGTATATATATATATAATAACCAATCCAAAGATAAGTTGACATATGTTCCAGCTCATCCATCAACGCGGAAACACATAGCGCGTTTGCCTAGTAATGAAAATAAATACAGGCGGAACAGATTTTCTTCAAATTATCCAGACTACATATTCTACCTGATTATCATGTATACAATTTTGGTAGAACCGCAAACAAGTCAATTTTTTGTGACTACGCGGGTCTACAAAATTGTACTTATATCTTGATGTTAAAATACTAGGCAAACGCGTTATGTGTTTCCTCGTTGATGGATGAGCTGGAGCATATCAACTTATCTTTGGATTGGTTATTGGATGAGCGAAGCGAAGACTCAATTACACTATACCGAAAAAAAAGTGCCTGTTTTTTTTTTTTTTTTGTTTTTTGTTTTTTTGTTCGCGCTCCACAGGTCAGACAAAAATTCAAAATCAGTTGAAACTTGGCACACACATGAACCCCTATCTGACTTGATGCTGTATAGTTTTGAGGCACGATCGGTTGAACAACTTCTGAGAAAACTCATTCCAAAGTTTTCAAAAATCCCATTAGAATAAGCCAGAGGAAAACATTCGTGAAAAATATTTCATCTGAGAGGATTCAAATTCTCAGAGAACTTCAATCTGATAATGATACACATTATTCCGAACTTTTACTCAAATCGGATCAGCCGTTTCGATGTAAAAAAATATATAATGTTATTTGTGTCAATTATTCAAAGCTATTAAGATACCTATTAAATCAAAGCAACAAGTGTCACCACTTGACTGTAAACGATTAAAACAAAGCCTTCTTTATTATCATATAAATTATTAATGGAAAATAAGATGGCAGTGATGTAATGGTTTGGATCTCAAGGTGTATATATATATATAATAACCAATCCAAAGATAAGTTGATATGTTCCAGCTCATCCATCAACGCGGAAACACATAACGCGTTTGCCTAGTTATATATATATACACCTTGAGATCCAAACCATTACATCACTGCCATCTTATTTTCCATTAATAATTTATATGATAATCAAGAAGGCTTTGTTTTAATCGTTTACAATCAAGTGGTGACACTTGTTGCTTTGATTTAATAGGTATCTTAATAGCTTTGAATAATTAACACAAATAACATTATATAATTTTTTACATCGAAACGGCTGATCCGATTTGAGTGAAAGTTCGGAATAATGTGTATCATTATCAGATTGAAATTCTCTGAGAATTTGAATCCTCTCAGATGAAATATTTTTCACGAATGTTCACCTCTGAGTTACTCTAATGGGATTTTTGAAAACTTTGGAATGAGTTTTCTCAGAAGTGGTTCAACCGATCGCGCCTCAAAACTATACAGCATCAAGTCAGATAGGGGTTCATGTGTGTGCCAAGTTTCATCATGATCTGAATTTCTGTTTGACCTGTAGAGCGCGAACAAAAAAACAAAACAAAACAAAACAAAAAAAAAAAAAAAAAAAACACATTCGATTTTTCAAGTACAGTGAAATTGAGTCTTTGCTACGCTCATCCAATGAATAAAATACTGAAAAAATAAAAGATGAATAAATATTGACTAACAAAAAAAAAATCTCAAACTCTCTACCCTCCTCCTTCCCCACCACCATAACTACTCTATTTTTAAATAATTCTTTTATCGCCAGGTGTCCTTCCGCTCCGAACCATTCCAACCTTAGAGAGGCAAGAGTACTTGCGCACAAGTTCAACAATTCCACTGATTATCTATATCATCCAGCTATCTATATCTATGTATTGGAGTGTCTATATTGCATTACAAGTGATCAGAATAATTTCAAGTCTATCTATTCATCTCAATTCCATATCAATTAATCTAAATTCTTTCACTGTATCATTATTTGTTGTATTCCTGTTTGACATACAAACTGATAGATGTCTCATAATAGATAAGGGTCCAATAGTGTTAACAATTGAAATTAAAACTAATTCGTTGATAATCCACATATTATTGATGAGCGTGGCGAAGTCTCCATCCCACTCTTATAGGGCTTTGTCTGTTTTTTTTTTTTTTTTGTTTTTTTAAGCACTCCACAGGTCGCAAGGGTTGATTGATCAACATGAAACTATTTTTGTACACGCAAACTCATCCAACTTAGAACTGTATAGTTTTTGGAATGAATCGGTCGTACCGATTCTGAGAAAAATCATCACAAAGTTTCTAAAAACCCTATAAGATTTGGCTGGGTGGAAAATGTTGAAAAATAAAATCTCTCCAAATGGGATGAAATTTTCTCTAAATGTGTATACATAGATTTTACACATTTTCACGATCTCGTATGCAATTCCAATTAGCCGTTTTGAAGAAAAAAAAATAAAATACCTGATAATATTCATCAAATATATCATAAAAATTGTGACAGAATTAGGTTGTCGAGATTCACTGCTTTCTAGATTCAAGAGTTGACCAACAATGAAGAATTTTTTATATGCGTCAAGGTGTGTAGAATACCA
>OZ023334.1:3871155-3971155 GCA_964007535.1 Brachyptera risi
AAGACGAGCCAATTTCAATTCAATTTTTATCAATTTTTAAATCATTTTATTCATGTTTTGTACCTCTGAATTTGTTACACTTTCACACTTTCACATTTTCATATAATAAACCAAAACAAGAAGCCCGCGTAAGACAAAGTCTTGTGTGCGGACTGTCCTATAAAAATGAAATAAGAGTAAGTCGGTACAAAAACTATATAACTTATATATGATGAAACCTAAAAAAAGAAAAACAAATGCAAAAAATAATGTATCGGCCACTATTACAATATTGGACATGAAACAAACTCCTCCGGGGAAATCCCAATCAAAGCGTATAAACCTTTCGACACACCTACACACCTACAGCAAAAAAAAAAAACACAGCTATTAAAGTTTTAAAAATCCATCAGTTTCAATATATAGGAATTTTCAGTGATTTCTAGCCACCTGCTGAGTGCCTTTTTAAACAAGTATAGTGTACTACATTTTCTAATATCTAATGGTAATTTATTGTATACATATGGACCCAGGTAATCAGCCTGTTTCTGACATAAGAGTTTATTCATTTTAGATATACTCACAGTAAATGGAAAAGTGGACATGTTACTTGCCATATTGCTTGTTCGGGTAACTCATCTCGCACAAACCGTTAAAAGTGATACATTAGGCAATCAAGTACACGTCGAGGATCACAATATATATATATGTGATATATTTTGATATATTTGTGATACAATAATATATATTTGTGATCAGGAAGCATAGCACAGGAATACGATAATAACCATCAGATGAGACTACATCAGTAGTTGAACATATGATATCACCATTCGACACAGATTCACTCATGGTTCACATCGAATCAACAAGATGAAATATTATTTGATTCTAGTTTCAAATGTAACGTAAAATATAATATGTAGCCAATAGCCCCATCAGAATGAAACATGATTGAAATTCAATTTCGATAAATTTTTAGTTTTTTTTTTTTAAATGCACTAGAATTTGTAAGGCCACTAAACTCACTTCTAGGTCCAGCTTGTTAAATAGTAAATCCACTGTAAAAGGTTGACTTATGTGTGCTACTCTCATTTTCTCATTTGAGCTTCTAGTAAAATAGCAAAGGATATCATTGTATAGCATATTTTATTACTGAGATAATCAGATGACTTATTGTGCGTCGTTTTGAATATGAATATTGATACAAATAATGCTACTATTTGGTGCATTGAAGTCCATTACAGAGCATCAACCGTATCTCTCATTGGAGGAGACTCACTGCATTGCAGACAACTCCCATGCTCCTATTTTGTAGTCTTTGTGATTCACCCTATTGTGAATCAACCCTATTGTGAATCTACCCTATTGATGGCTAATTGTTACGTAACACAGTACTGCTTTTATGAATTGAACATCTAATTCAAGGTGAAAGAGAATATCATTTACCAATACTCTACATAATATGTAGAGTATTGGTTAATATATTATAGAACATATTTATTCACTTGATAATTTGACTATATATAATCCACATATTTGGTAAGCTTAGAATTTTGATCAATCATTTTTCCAAGATATGCCTATTTGAAATCGTTCACAATGTCTGGGTTCTCACCATTGATGACCATTTAATTTACAGCTTCTCACAGCTTTCTCTGTACAGAATTGTTGTTTGTTGGATTCATTATGCACTTTGATTTAACCTACATCAAATTGTAGTTCAACATTATTGGCCATTCACTCAGTTTCATCGGTTCCTCATTCAAATTACCGCATATTTGATGATATTCATACCCTGCTGATGGTTCGAGCGAATCACCAGCTAATAAGTTGATAAATACACCGTCCATATATTTGCCTATATCGTTGATATGAAGAAATAACGGGAGAGGGTATAAAACCGAGCCCTGAGGAACGCCATGGCAATTTTCTGGCTGTTCGGACAACGTACTATCGACTTCAGCATATCGGAGTCCATAAAGTCGTATATCGAATTGGCATAAATAGCTACGATGGCTATATTATCATAGCTATAATACACAATCAAACTTTGAAAAGTCGATTTCACACAGAATAGCTAGTCTGCCTTCGTTGGATTACATTCTTTGTTGACCTTTTCGTCATATTTTCTCATATTCTCTCATATTATTTCAAATGTCTTATCATCGTAAATTTCTCTATTTTCGAATAATTGACTTTTATTCTGTGTTCATCGATTCTGGGTGCTTTTTCGTTGATCAACACCGATATCTTAATATACAATCATTGATTTTCAGTCAAGGCTGAGGATGAGATAGTAGGACCGTTTTGAAGAGACACCTCTTGGTTGTTTTGAAGACTTTGAGGCGGTCTTATCACCAGATGGATACTTATATTTTTACCATTTTGAAATGAGGCCAATGAATTTCGACATCGGGATTGTCTCCATACTTTTTGGTCACAGATGAATTTCTTACAGTACCTAAAAGTCCGGAACACATAGGTATACAACCTTCATCGTGATAGGTCTGTATCCGGACAAATCTCAAGTGTGAGACAGAATCTTCAGCGAAGATATATAAACAACTGACGAAAGTACTGGACTGACTAAATGGATAATGTTGTTCGACAGGGAATTGCTTGCACGACGTACACCACTCGGGTCGTCACAGCGGCTGACATCGTCGTCATCCTCGACGAGCACAACAAGAAGAGGAACACGGTGGCTCTGGGGCTGGAGACCAGGGGTACTCCCGGACCACAGCCCAAGGCGTCAAACATGAGGAAACTCGTGAGTCGAAAATAGGCTTGCCAATTTTATATTTCTAAAGACTGATACCTGTAGAGTGTATGGACGTGAACTGTCAGATTGAAGTTGAAAATCCATAACTGGAAACGTAAAGTTGCTGTCCTTTGTTTTTTCAACTATAATACAAAATTACTTCAACAATTGATTCGGTCCATCTACAAACTGAAAGAGCAATATTGACATGTTTAGCACACGCACATTTGTGATACATTGAGCGTGAATCAGATGCTAAAAGTCCAACAATGCTATGCATTCCTTGCTCTCTTGTCTTATTTGTATAACAAATAGCAACTGTAATCCAATAAAAGAGCTTTCTATAGTCTAGAAACGAATGCATTGTCTATTCTGACGTGTGTCGATTTCGATTCCGAGGAACTTTTTCCTCCACCTTGTACCGTTCGTTGTACGTTGGGTCAGATCGGACGATGAAAGGTAGGTAGCAGCAGTTCAGATGACACCCAAAGCTGAATCAATTCGAAGTCTGGACGCGGCAAACGCGATACCTGATTGGTCGGTGCGCCTCAAGCTTATTAAGTGTCGCTCTCAAAGGTTAGTCAGTAAAAACCAGCAGAATACAAATTGTTCTGTTCTTGTTGAAGGTATGGAATCAGCAACTCGCCGACGTGGCCCAGAGGTGGGCTGACCAGTGTCAGTACGGCCATGACACTTGCAGGAGGATTACCCCTTACGCTGTCGGCCAGAATGTGGCCCAACAATCGTCTACTGCTGTTGTCTCCACAACTGACTTTGTTTGGGCAATAACTGCCTGGTACGACGAGGTCAAGGATTACAGCAATGCCAACATTAATCCCTTCTCGTAAGTATTTTACCACTGAGAAAATGCAGCATATGTCTTGTAGGTGGGCTAGAGTATATATGAAATGTGATGTAAAGCTCCATATATACACACATTGATTTCCAATCTATTCGCTCCCTGTGCCTTCCTGATTTACCTATTGTTTATTGCAATCGTTTCACAACTCAATTGGTTCTACTTCAAGGTCTCTTTAACAGTTTCATCACAAAGGTTTCTCTTATCTGACCTAGGAAACTTGAATGAAAAAAAAACGGTCTCGTTTAAAAAATATGGTGAGTGAAGGTCTTCGCTTCGTTCATTCAAAACCTATCGATTATAACTTTACGATACGAAGAGCCGTGTTTGGGCCAGACCTGTACACAAAGAGAGTGCATGAACATTAAATTGGCTTCGACCATGTTTTTGCCAAATATTCACTGTCATTTTTCCGTGATTGAGACTCCCTTCCAACAATGAGTCAGACGATGAGTGATGCTTGGAGGAAGTTTCATGTGGATCAAGTCTGCCTAGCGACCTGTTGAACGAGCACAGAAGAGCAAACAAACAGAGCTAGAAATACCCGCTCACAACTGAATGGATATATTTGCTCTCGCTCATCCGACTACACTTTTTTTCCACGTTCAGGTTCGCCTCCGCTACCGGTCACTACACACAAGTAGTCTGGGCCAACACATTCGAAGTGGGCTGCGGCGTCGTCTTTTACAAAAGTACCCCTACGGACCAGTGGAACCATCGATACTATGTCTGCAACTACGGCTCTGCCGGTAACTTCATTGGTCAAGCCCTCTACTCGACTGGTGATCCAACCACGGCTTGTCCAACGGGTACCATCAAGGACACTGTTTATCCCGGTCTCTGCGCCAATGCTTCCATCACGGTCACGCCAACAACCACGACAACGACGACGACAACGACTACAGCAGCTACTTCGACCACCACAACGACTACAGCAGCCACTCCGACCACCACAACGACTACAGTAGCCACTCCAACCACGACCACAACAAGGGCAGCTACTCCCACCACCACAACGACTACAGTAGCCACTCCAACCACGACCACAACAAGGGCAGCTACTCCGACCACCACAACGACTACAGTAGCCACTCCAACCACGACCACAACAAGGGCCACGACCACAACCACTACCACTAGGCCTACGACGGCGACAACGACTGTGTTCACAACGACATCTGCTTCTACGGCTGGGTATTGTGGTCTGTGTGCTGACCATACCATGTGCAAGTACACTAAAGACGTGAGTACACCTGATAAACGTTCATTACTGGGCCAGGGCGATCCAGGGCGCAAGAATCCTTTGAGAGCGAATATACTGAATGTCTACTGACTCAAGACTCAGGATAGATGTAGAAGAGAGCATGTTTCCACATTTTACATTCACACATAAATGATGAGTTGCTCAATATCTTCAAATTGAAGCGAGGTAAATATATTCACATTGGACTCATACTGTCACAGCCTCAAGAGTGTACAGCTGGAACATGTTTATTTTACCAGTAAACTGTGGAAAATATGTGATATAAGTTGGATAGTTTTACCATCTTGAACCTTCGATAGCTCCATGTTTCTCCCGCGTTGGAATTCAGATGTCTCATACCATTCGAAACTTATCTTCACAGAATGATATTTTGATAAATTGAACCCCATGCACTCTTGATGAACAACTTCAATATTCGTGAGGCCGGACAACATTGCTATCAGTACCCGAGTAGCCATAACCCAATAAGATTCTTGACCAGTGTTTGAACCCGTTTGTTTCTGTTTGAAGGGACCGGGACCTGCCTGTGTTGTACCACTGAACCGCACCGTGAGTGGACTAACCGACAGCAATCTGATCGTGACAGTACACAACTCTGCCAGGAACCTGGTTGCCAAGGGCCAAGAAACCAGAGGCGCTCCGGGGCCTCAACCTCCAGCAGCCAACATGAGGAAAATGGTACGTGAAAGTGTTGGGCTAGACGCGGTTCACTATTGATATATTGATTAGTGGATAGCAAATAGTGGTTAGTGAATAGTATTCATATATATATATATACATATATATATATATATATATATATATATATATATATATATATATATATATATATATATATATATATATATATATATATATATATATATATATATGAATATATATATATATATATATATATGTTTATGAATAGTGTTTAAGCGAAATGAATTATGGCATTTCAGTGTAACAGTTCACAATGAGAAAGTGTGGTATCCTGATTGCGGCGTGTGGAATAGAAGGTGGAAACTCCAATTCATTAATAATTTTCGTTATAACCCTTACGATACGCCAAATTCTGACCAATCGAAAAATATGTAGAGCCTGGTTATGTAGTCAAATGAGTACCCATTATGTGCATCGATCATTTCATTTGACATGCAAAGTCATGCATACTATGATAGGAGCGCGTGTATGCAAAGAGAATCTACAGAATACCTTTGAAAATTGGTCGATGGAAGTTGATTAGTTTTTGACTATACCATTTTGAAGGTATTACAGAAATCTGTGTTTCCCCCGTTTTCGAATGTTGATATATCATACCGTTCGAAAGTTGACACAAAGAACTGATATTTCGCCAAATCTGCTCGCATACAATTCTAAGTAGAGACAGTCACAACGTATTGGAATGTGGCTCCTCTCTTTGTCTACACTCATACAAGTGATTCGTTGATCAGTCTTGGGACGCCGAGCTGGCAACGTTCGCACAGCGCTGGGCTGACCAATGTACCAACAGCACGGACACGTGCCGTCGCTCTGCGAGATTTGCCGTCGGCCAGAACATGCAGGTGGCCAACCTGTCATCCACTGCTACTCCCCTCGATTTCTGGAGAATGGTCGACAATTGGTATCAGGAAGCAGCCACCTTCAATAGAGCCGGCGTCGCATCATTCAGGTGAGATAATCGAGAGAGCTGCTCCTGGTAGCTCAGTCGACCAAGGCACTGCGTTAGAAACTGTAGTCAAGCATGACTGGTGTTGGTTGGAGTACCAAATGAGGCATTGGTTTTTGTAAACGTCCTTCCACTAAATTATCACTTCGTCGTATCATCACACGTTCAAACACACCCTCGTAAAACCTACCTCTTGGTGGGGTAGTTGAGTGATATTCAAACAAATTGGAATCCTATTTTCCCTAGCTCCACGGGACAAGTGTTAATGCTTGCTGTCAGTACCAAGAGTATCAAAAGTGTCTGTCGCGGTGAGAATTCTCAAGCATTGTTCTCGACATTCAGTTGGATGTGGATTGAGATGGATTTAGATTACATTTGAAAAGCAACTTTTACAGATTCAGGTCTCGGAAAAGAACCTTTTTTCAGAATACCCAGCTCAGTGGATCGTCTTTAGGAATTTTGGGACTCTTAAAGTATTGAAAAGACAATCTCAAAATGACTATTGATCTGTTTTTTCATATTGGTATTTTTGTGGGGTTGTAATTTCAGTAAGTGTTGTGATTTTGTTGAGTTCTCCCAAGTGTAAGTAAGATGCGTGAATTCCCCATCATTTTTTCAATACCCAGCATACATTGCAGTAAAAATGAAAGCATTGAAACAAACTCTTTGCTGTTATATCAAAACAGTATATCTCACCGATTAGATTATTTTGTATGCCCTATATGTTGTGGTACTTTCTAGTGTACATTCCAAAAAACTAGTTTTTAGTAGTGCGCTCACAGGTGGGTTTTTGAATGAATAACTAGTAAATGTTTGCGGGCCGGGAAATACGTCTCAACATTGTACATTATAATAATTGCATGATATATTTTTGTTCACAGTTCGAATGGTCGCTACCCTCAACTGGTTAACGCCAATACTTACCTAGTTGGTTGTGGCTGGTCCGTCTACAAAACAAGTTCTGCGGATACCCGCAAGTACGTGCTCTACGTGTGTTACTACGGGCCATCTGGTGTAGTGGGCACTCCCCTCTATACCGTGGGTACTGCATGTTCAAGATGTCCAGCTGGCACCACTTGCGATACATCATACTCAGGGTTATGCAAATAGAACACAATTGGAAAACATCATCTACATATCTTGACCACGCATCTTTGCTATGAATTTGGGTTCGATGTCATAATCGAAGAGCAATTTATCAATATATTGATAATGGTGTTTAATATGGTGAAATGAAATACCTAGATCATACAAATAATCCATCATCAGAATTGAATTGAATTCATTAAATTATCATGTCATCGAAAGGATTACTAAGACTATGGAATGAGTCACCACCATGTGTGAATAGATTATACAGATGCGGTTATTGCAATGATATCTTTGAATGATATCTTAGAAATAATATATATATATTGGGTTTTAACGACGCACTGTAATGATGACCAAGATCTATTGGCGGCGGATGGATGATTAATGAGATGATGGGATGATGAGATGAAGGTTTTTATGGGTGATGGGAAGGATAGTGGGAAGGAAGCGGTCGTGGCCTACATTGTGGGAACCATCCCAGCATTAGCCTAGACTACAGAGCGAAACCACGAAAAACCCCTGTAAAGATGGACGGTAGCGGGGATCGAACCGGGTCCGACATGCCCACTACCTCCCGGGTCACATGGAGCAAGTTCGTTGATCACTCAGCTACTTTCAGCCGGTCTTTGAAATAATCGAAGAATTTCAAGCCATTTTTTACCATCTTCAAATTTTTGATCTTGAAATCACAATAATGTTTAGAACATGCTTCTCAATTATTTGTACACCGTTACAATGAAAATGTTTTCCAATGTAAATAAATTCACAGCTGTGATTTTATATAATTCATCATTCATCATTCATCGTTGAAACTCTTCAGCTCAGAAAATTATTAGTACATTTGTTCAGGGTTTTGCACAAACACATTTATCTGTTTGAGTTTCCAACTATACACAATTTTCACTTATGTACAATATCTGTAATATGATGGTTCAATAAAATTATATATGCACGTCAATTAGCTTTGAGTGAAGACTTATTTATGTGTAACCAATAATAATTAATCACATCCTTTCACCAAACAATCAACCACAACCTCGCTCTTTAACCCGCGGGCCATCTCTTCCCAATGTCATTCCTTGTGGATTGCTATTCATCAAAGATGTAAGATGTTGAAATAATTTGACGAGCTTTAGCGAGGATTCAATTTGACATACTGGAAAAAATTGGTGTTCGTTTTTATGTTTTTTTTTCTTCTATATTTTTTTGTCGATTCTCCACTGGTTAAACGGCTACAGCTATCAACTTCAAACTTTTTTACATTATGGTTCCTCATCCAACTTAGATCTGTATAGTTTCGTGTCATTATCGGGTGGTAACTTTCATTTTTATGAATTTTAGAAATTTCAAAAATACCCATTAGAATAACACGGTGGAAAAAAAAAATATTTTCATTTTCCAAAAAAATGAAATTCTGTGTGAAGTTGAATTACAGCTTGATACACATTTCTGGAAATTCTCAGCTTGATCGGGTCAGCCATTTTGAAGAAAAAACATGAAATGTGCTAAATTGGTACCACTCGAAGCCGTTTTTACCCATGTATAACTTAAATGTAACCCAATTGGCGAATTTAGGCAAGTTTGGCAAAGAAGACGACATATTAATACTTTCCGCTCGTCTAACAACGCGTATATAGCGTTTTCCTAGTAAAATGAAAGTCATCCGATGAATGAATTATTTTACACGTTCACATCCAGAGTATGCCTGCCTTGTGACGTCATCATCCATCTCAGCCTAGCTAGATATTCAGAGCGAAATTTGTATATTTCAATTCAATTCAATTAATTTATTCATTTCTTAAGCAGTAACATTTTACACTCTGTATTAAAAGTATATGCTATGAAATAAGTCAATATATTATCACATATATAAAATTACATATTCAAAATTACAAACTGAAATTACATTCAATTACGATGGCAACGAATTATAGTGTGTTATTGATTGATAGGTAGGCCTACTCTCCCACTGTATAAGGACACAAGGTATTTCTTGAGTTCATTTCTAAAACAATTGGTTCCAGGTTTAGATTTCATTGTTGGTGGCAGATTATTATATGAATTGTGATAAAAATAGACACACATTGTTTTTTTCGGGTTCGAGTCCCGCCTGGACAAGGGTGTTAGTGTACGTTCGCTTAGCGACCCCACCAACAGCTAGGTTATACGGGATTAGTGTACGTCATTTCGTTCATCAGCACTTATTTGTTCCGATATTTTCTTCTTATTCCGTTTCTTTTGGGTCTAAAGACGTACTGTAATGAAAACTAAGATCGTACTACGTCGGACATTCCAATATCCGCCTCATTCGTACGGTCGTACCCCCAAATAACTTAGCTGTTGGTGGTACCAATATTATAACTACCTAATTTAGATGAGCATAGCGAAGATTCCATTTCACATGCCGAAAAAAAATGGGCTTGGTTTTTATGTTTTTTTGTTGTAATTTTGTACGCGGCATACAGGTCAGGAAAAAATACCTATCGAATTGAAACTTTTTCTACATATTTCTGTTATACCAAAATAGGCTGGGATTGTTATTCAGAAAAATCGGTTCGAAGGTTTTTCCGAAAAATAATCGGAAAGTTTGAAAAATCCTCATAAGAATGACCCGGAGGAAAAATACTTGAAAAACAGGAATTTTTCAAAAGCTCTCAAATTTTCACCGAATATGAACAATACTATTATACACCTCTTCAGAGATTTTTGCAACAATCGGATCAGAAATAACAAAGAAAACGCAATAAAAGTGTACATTTTATTGAATATTTGGATCAATTGGATTTGCAAAGTGTATATGCGACAGGTTGCAGCACTATAAATATCAACAAGTTGCAGGTAAAGTTTTTGAACGTTCGTAGTAATCCAAGGTCCGTAGACGTAAATTGAGCTGACCAGTTATTTTTCATTCCGGATTTCCATACTTCTACGCTCATCTCACAACGCGAATCCCGCGTTTTCCTAGTATTCAATATGTTCAATGGCGAAAATCATTGACTTACTTCTACCTCACTATTCTATCGGAACTATTTAGTTCAAAAAGTAAAATCGAACGAATAATTATTTCCAAGACATTCGGTTACGCGATCCTTATCTATATCGTATTCAATTCATGGCCACGAATTGCCATTCGTTTTACCTGTTCCTTGATAAAGATGGGCGTGTCCTAGACATCACAAAGCAATACTTGTTTACTTTTTGTCTATGGTTGGGTGTAACAGTGACCCAAGTCGTGAAAATGACAGTGACATTGAAATGGCGACTTTTTTTCATTTTTGGCATCGATAACTTGACCTGAAATTACCGTTTTCTCAGTTGGGACTCTGTAAGATTGCATTATAATTATGTCTTCGAAATGGTTGGATCGCACATAATGGTCCCAACGAGCCTTAGATGTTTTGGTTTATAAAACCATTATAGCACCACATTTCGATTACTGTGTTACATAACAATTAGCCATCAATAGGGTAGATCCACAATAGGGTAAATCACAAAGACTCCGAAATAGGAGCATGAGAGTTGTCTTGCAGTGCAGTAAGTTTACTCCAATGAGAGATGATATGATGCACTGCAATGGACTTCAATTCACCAAAGAGTGGCATTATTTGTACAAGGAAAACGCGATATATGCGTTGTTAGACGAGCGGATAGTAATAGTATGTCGACTTTTTCGGCCAAACTTTTGCCTACATTCGCCAATTGGGTGACATTTAAGTTAGAAATGGGTAAAAACTGCTTCGAGTGGTACCAATTTAGCTTATTTTATGTTTTTTCTTCAAAATGGCTCACCCGATCAAGCTAAAAGTTTTCAGAAATGTATATCAGAATGGAACTCAACTTCACGCAGAATTTCATTTTTTTTTTAAATAAAAATATTTTCTTTTTTTTCCGCTGTGTTATTCTAATGGGTATTTTTGAAATTTCTAAAATTCATAGAAAAAAAAAGTCAACATCCGATGATGCCACAAAACTTTACAGATCTAAGTTAGATGAGAAACCATAATCAGAAAAAGTTTGAAGTTGATAGCTGTAGCAGTAATGAAGTAGTTTGACCTGTGGAAAACCGACAAAAAAACATGAAAAAAAAACAAAAAAACGAACACCAATTTTTTTCAGTATGTCAAATTGAATCCTCGCTAAAGCTCGTCTAATCAATATCCATATTTAAAATGACGCAAAATGAGCCATCTGATCATCTTTGTGATAAAATATGCTATACAACGATATCCGCAGCTATATTCCTAGAAGTAAATTATATTTGGATGGTAAAAATAAGAATGGATCAAAGAAGTCAATTTTTTAATGTGGATTTAAACTATTTAACAAGTTGGACCTAGAAGTGAGTTGCATTAAAAGTGTGAGTGAATTTCTTGAAAAAGCACTGAATTCATTAAAATTGAATTTCCATTATAATCTTTCGGATTGAATTGACTTTATGGTACTACATATTATATTTTCGATCACATATTTTGAAACTTTGGTTTATAATATTTCTTCTTGTTGATTTGATGTGATACATATTTCAAGCTGTGTCGTATTATGATAATTTTGTTCATAAAGTATGGTAACTACTGATGTAGTTTCATCAGATATTTCTGATGATTATTATTGTATTTCATTCACGTATTATGTTCTTTGTAGTTGTATAGTGCCAATTGAATAGCTGAAATAGGCTTGATATAAACTATCCATCTACCTTTTCATCTTTAGCTTCAATCGGGGGACAGCAACTCTGTGTGTGGTTTACGATTTCAATTTATGAATATAGAAAAAATTTTGTTTTTTCCATACTGTTTTTTATGTGCTCATTTAAAAAAATTTGTAAACATTTTTTAATTACCTCCATTCAAAAGTTGACCTTGTCTGAAAGCGAAAAAGTATTTGTGCCTCTATTACACGAAAAGATTAAGGTAGTTATTAATGTTCATATTTTTTAAGGATAAAACATATTCATGATAAGTAACGAACCCCTTTCTTATCGGCATATATATTTAATCATATTGATTCTCAGTATCAATTTTTCCCTGGAAGTAGGAAACTATTGTTCTATAATTATTTTTTAAAAATACATCAGTGAGTAAGTAGTGAGAATTTAGTATCAGTAGCTGATAGTAACGACTGAGTAAGGGGTTTATACACACATGTCAGCATCTGATTGGCTGAAGTATTGAAATAGGGAAGGTTCAATTCTATTGGTCAGTTTATGAATAGAACAACATATAAATAGGTGTCTAATCGAGCAGAGAATCACTTCAATCTGTTTTATTCTGGAGTAAGGTAAGTAACAGTTATTGACATTTAGAATTTTACCATCTTCCAATTTACAGCTTTGAAGCGTATTACATAATTCATGGTTTCATATAATATAGACCTCTGATGGCTGAAGAGTATATGATTTGAATATTATCCATTTTTTAAATCGTTTTCGTCTGGAAATGTGTTGGTAGCTGGATGGGGAGGTTGTTCCAGCCGAGGGCAGCTCTGCCGAGGAAGGAAAACCAACCTACGGCGATGAATAGTAACGACGGAGGTATTAAATAAGTCGTCTTCCGACTCTTCCCTACGCGAATGGCCTGCTTCTCAGTACAGCTTGAAAGATCTCTTCAGGCAGAAGCACCTCATACATAAACCTTGAGAAAGTCCGTGTCCTTCTCGTTTCAAGGTGTTCCCAATCGGGCTTTTTTTCATGATATACGAAATTCTTAGTTCTGGTTTCTTCAGGATCAAGTTCCACCGTCTATGGTAGTTTGTGACGTAGCGTGCAGCATTTTTGAACTTTTTGTCATTTCCTCACTGAGTAGTAAGGGTCCCTGACACCTAACCAATTCTTGAATGTTGGTCGAATTGAGCATTTATTTGCATTGATCATTAGCTTTGATTTTCTTCGTGGCAACTTTCAAATGACGCATGGTGAAATGTGAGTTTTTCTTAGACTCGCTTGACATTTTGGAGATGTGGGGCTTCTAGTTTGACTTGGATGATAACCTCGAGAGGCCTACTTACATGTATATTGTTTGATTGAGGCTGTTCCACTCAAAGAGTAGATAATTTTCAAACATTTTTTTCTCGCTGTAAATTATAACCAAGTGTTGTTCTACTAACACTCGGCGCTATCCCATTTGTCTCCACCCACTTTTCTATGGTGTTCAAGACGTTCTCGAGTGATTGATCGTCATTTACAGAGGCTGTGATTTTATGGATGTTGCAATCAATAGCAAAGAGCACAATGTTTTATTGGGTTCCACACACACTGTCATTTATAAACCCAAGGAATAACGTCGGACCGAGCATTCACCTCTGAGGCACACCGAACTCTAGATTCATTCTTGAGGATTTTGTTTTATAATATGAACATTTCAGTTGGGTGTACCATTTGTGCTCGATCTGACAAAGTATTTGTCAAGCCATTTGAAAATTCAGCATCAAGTTTCATCTTTGAAAATGTGTTCAATAAGAGATTTTGGGCAACTTCATCAAAGATCTTGAAGGAATCTTTTAGGATGGCGTCGACTTGGCTACCCTAATTGACCTGTTCTGCAATTTCCCGGGTGAAGCTGGAATTTCACCATACGTGGTGAATATAGTTTGATATCAAGCGTACGAAGGTCTCACATGCAAATCGAAGTGTAACTAAACGGACGGTAGTTCAATGGATTCGAGTGGCTGCCACTTCTGAATATGGGTGCTACATTTTCTAACTTCCAGTCATCAGACAGACGCTGAGTATCGAGAGATTATTCTTTTTACAACACCGAAATCTTCATATATATTGTTCATTGTTGTGTTATCATTGTTTCCCTTTCTAGTCCGAGGATGAAACAGTGCGACCATTCTGGAGCGGCACCTCATGGATGTTATAATACTCCGAGGCGGGCTTTTCACCAATATGAATAATATATACTTTTGATCTTCTTTGAATTGAACACAGTCAATTTCGAGACCAGACTGCGCTGTCTGTGATCATATTCCATAGCCGCAGATAAAAGTCATTCAGTTTCCAAGAATCCGGAACACATTATAAACTATGAATAATAGTCATGAATTGACCTTACTCCAACTATTCTTCCATCTAGGTCAAACAATATTCCTATACGCTTGACTCAAGCATGAAGGTGGCAGCAGCGGTTGTTTTGTTGGCGACAGCCATGATCATGCAAGCAGATGCGCAGTCGACTCCTGCGGAATACTGCGCAGTCTGCGCAGATCACACCATGTGCAAGTATCCCGTAAGTACAACACAGAAGAAATGTCAGGCCTATCAGACCTTTGGATTACAGCTATTGTAACGATGGATGAGCAATGGCGGTCCAAGGCTGTGCAACTGGCTATATGTTGAACAACATTTCTTTATGGATGCGATCCATTACCGATATGTATAAGCGTTCTTGTCAAATAATGAAGATGTGACCATATGAGCCGGCAAGCGGTCCTGGGTTCAAGTCCCTGAGTGGTCACATTCATATGATTTGACAAAACCGGTAATGTGTTATATATAACATATAACATATATGGTATATATATAGTTTTTTTTATTATTTTTTTTTCACTTTTTTCTCCTTTTTTACTGTCATCAAATTTGTACATACAAAATAAAAACACTGAACAGTCAAATACAATCCACAAAGTCTCCAAGGGAGACTTGACTGTGGGAAGGAAAAAAATAATATATAAAATATATAATAAATAATATATATATATATGTATATATATATTATATTTATATGTATATATATTATATATATAAATATATATATATATATATATATATATATATATATATATATATATATATTTATATATATTTATATATATATGTATATATATATATATATATATATATATATATAAACATATATTTATATATATTTATAAAAATGTATATATATATATATATATATATATATATATATATATATATATATATATATATATATATATATATATATATTTATATATATATATATATATATATATATATATATATATATATATATATATATATATGTGTATATATATATATATATATATATATATATATATATATATATATAAACAACTACCAACAGTAATGAAGTGACTGAATGCATAATGTTGTTCGACAGGGAATCGATATCGTCAAATGTACGGCGTATACCAATCGAAACGTCACAGAGGCTGACATCGTCGTCATCCTCGACGAGCACAACAAGAAGAGGAACACGGTGGCTCTGGGGCTGGAGACCAGGGGTGCTCCCGGACCTCAGCCCAAGGCGTCGAACATGAGGAAACTCGTGAGTCGAGAATAGGCTTGGCGTTGCTCTCAGCGTGAGTCGGTGAAAAGAACAGCGGACTACGAATTGTTCTGTTCTTGTTGAAGGTATGGAATCAACAGTTGGCCGACGTGGCCCAGAGGTGGGTTGACCAGTGTCAGTACGGCCATGACACTTGCAGGAGGATTACCCCTTACGCTGTCGGACAGAACGCTGCCCAACAATCGTCCTCTGCTGTTGTCTCCACAACTGACTTTGTTTGGGCAATAACTGCCTGGTACGACGAGGTCACGATGTACAGCAATGCCAACATTAATCCCTTCTCGTGAGTACTTTACCACTGAGAAAAGACAGCATTGATATGTCCTTCCTGACTTGGTATGATTGATCACACATTGATTTTTGAACCTATTTGGATGAGCGAAGTAAAGACTCAATCTCACCATACCCGAAAAAAGTACGTTTTTTTTTGTTGTTTTTTGTTTCGCGCTTTACGGGTCAACGAAAGTTCAAAATCAGTTGGAACTTGGCATACACAAGTGTACTTATTCAACTCGATACTGTAAAGTTTTTAGGCGCAATCGGTTGAACCACTTCTGAGAAAACTCATTTCAACATTTTCGAAAACCCCATAAGAATAACCCAGAAGAAAAATTTCGTCAAAAATATTTCTTTCGAGAGAATTCAAATTTTCAGGAAATTTCAATATAAAAAAAATAATTATAGGCCTACACCTTTTTCCGAACTTTCAGTCCAATCAGATCAGCCGTTTTGATGTAAAAAAATATATCATCCAATTTTTTTAAGCCACTCGAAGCTATTAAGAAACCATTCAAATCTAAGCAACAGGTGTGGAAACGATTAAAACAAAGCCTTCTTCACTATCATGAAAATTAATTAGGAAATAAGATGGCAGTGACATAATTGTTCGGATCTCAAGGTGTATATATATATGTGTATATATATATATATATATATATATATATATATATATATATATATATATATATATATATATTTATATATATATTAACCAATCCAAAGATATAAGTTGATATGTTCTAGCACATCCATCAACGCGGAAACACATTACGCGTTTGCCTAGTTATTCATTTCATTCATTTAAATCTTCCTCCAGCAGATTCACAATATTCTTTTCACAAGGTGTAAAGGTGTTCGTATCGAAATACGTACGTAGCATGTCGGTTCCGAAATAATACATGGATGAAGAAGAAAAATGCAAACATAAAGCTCCTCATTAAAAGAGATGCACTTGAAAATAAACATGACACAAATTGAAATACTGAGTCAAGTCATATAATTATAAAATATACTAGGGTAATGGACGGCTTATTATGACCTCGAAGAATTCCTTTCTTCGGTGTATTATCTTTCGTTATCAAAAAGTCGTTTAGTGATATCTTGAACATAGGCCTACCATTTTTTTTTTTTAATTGTGGTCAAGTAGTCTGGTAAAATTATTATAAGAACTAATTCCTTCAAAATTACAGCTGTTCAAATAATATAGCCACGGACTATGTTGCGTATATTTTCCTTCTGGCGTGTTTTATGACGGTGAATATCAGAGATATAATTTGAAATATTCAGGTTCTGTCGTGGTTCAGAAATATGTGGTTCTGGAGGAGTTAGAACATTGACTCTTTTGAGGATTGATTTATTGAAATATCTTATCCATTTTATGAAAATTATTCTTAGTGCAGCTTCTGTACTTTAAAAATTCTTCGAATTTGGTATACTCCAACCCCCCCCCCCCCCCCCCCCAAAAACAAAAAAAAATAACACCGTAACGTGACAATGATTCCAAATTACTCAAGTATATACTTTCCATGTGCTCAAATTTAAATTTCCCTCTCAATAAGTGAAGTGTGAAACATATATTAAAAAGTTTTTTTGATACATCCTCAATAATTGTATTCCAACTACTATTTTCATCTATTTTAAGACGTAAAAATGAAGGGTTTTTTAACATAATTTATTTCTTCCGTTCCATTGGTAGTATTTGGCATCAAGAATGCCTCTTCTATGGTTCTATTATCATGCACATTTTTTAAGAACATTAAATTCATTTTGAGATAAAATGATTAAATCAAGATGTAGCTGGCTCAAGAACCAAATTTGTGCATCTTGATGCATTCATGGCATTGTTACTTGTGATAACTATAGCGGTATCATCAGCAAATTTTGTAATCTTAGGATTGGATACATTTATATTAAAATCGTTCATATATTATAACATGAAGAGCAATGGTCCCAAACCTGAACCTTGTGGGATACCACTATTTTTCAGCCCCTCTTCAGGAATAACGAATTTAAATGACCTATCGTCATAGAAATGAATGCTCTGAATTTGTTGTTTCCCAAATATAAGGTATGATGTAATTAGCTAATTCGCAATAATTCCACGTATCTCCATTCTCCTTAAATTCATTAGGAGTGAATTGAATCACTTTTGACTCCACTGCATCCCTAATTCACCTATTAATTATTTGCAATTGGTTTCACTTGTTGATCTCAATAATAGTACCAATTGATGTAAAAATGTTGAATTATGAAAGTTTATTTGGCGTGTAAAAACGTGATATATTGTATCTTTCAGTACGGCTTGACAGTTGTGTTGTGAAACTTGTCATCGATGTGTATTCTCCGAGTGCTCAAATTATGTAGCATTTAGATTTCATTTAGCAATTATTTTCCGAATTTTTATTCCTTCGAATTATTCTTTATGAAGTTTTCACAACTTCGAAATTACGTATGATTCCCGCGGGGCCGCGTTTAGGCCTGGCCCATACATGACAAAGAGTAGACACTGAAAGAGCGGCAGGCATGTGTATGCCAAAGAAAAATTGACCGTGTGTACACTCTCTTCCATAATATAGGCTCTCTACCAACAACTACAGTTCCAAGCTGGAGGATGAGTAATGCTCAGAAAAAGTTCCATGTGGGTCAGGTTTGCCTTGCGACTTGTGGAGCTTGCACCAAAGGGCGAACAAACAGACAGATGAACAAAGAGAGAAAGACCCGTTTTGGGCTGAAAGGATGTCGTCTCCCTCAATCACCTAACTAGACTTTTTTCCCACGTTCAGGTTCACCTCCGATACCGGCCACTACACTCAAGTAGTCTGGGCCAACACATTCGAAGTGGGCTGCGGCGTCATCTTCTACAAAACCTCCCCTACGGACATGTGGAACCATCGATACTATGTCTGCAACTACGGCTCTGCCGGTAACTTCATGGGCCAACCGCTCTACTTGACTGGTGAACCTGCCACGGCCTGTCCAACGGGTACCATCAAGGATACTGTTTACCCCGGTCTCTGCGCCAGCACTTCCATAACAACAACGACGACGACGACAACGGAAGCTCCGACGACAACTCCCACGACAACGCCAACGACAACTTCCACGACAACGCCAACTCCCACGACAACGCCAACGACAACGGAAACTTCCACGACAACTCCCACGACAACGCCAACGACAACGGAAACTTCCACGACAACTCCCACGACAACGCCAACGACAACTTCCACGACAACGCCAACGACAACGGAAACTTCCACGACAACGGCAGCTACTCCGACAACGACCACAACAACGGCAGCTACTCCGACCACGACCACAACAAAGGCTGTAACCACTACCACTAGGGCTACGACAACGATGTCTCCTGCTACGGCTGCGTATTGCAATATGTGTGCTGACCATACCATGTGCAAGTACACCAAGAACGTGAGTACATCTGAACCTCATCCACTACCACGTACGGAAGTCAGGGCGGTCTGGGGCGCTAGAATCCTTCAAATGACAATAATACGGAATGCTTTGCTGACTCTCAAAACTCGGTAGAACTGTTCAAAAAAAGGTCTCCAATTTCAGTTGTCCTTACACTGTTTACACATGAGTAATTCGTACGTTTTACACACAAAATATATATGAGAAGTATTTTTTTCACGTATTAATTGAACCAACTATTAATTGGGGAACGAAAATATCAATATAATAATGAGTGAATTCGAACAAGACATACCTATAGTTCTCATGGGGAAAAATTATCCCACCGAGGAATTTTACTAATATATAAATGATCATGAATCTGTTATAGTGCAAGATAAAAAATCAAAAAATACATCATGATGATTTTAATCATTAGATTATAAGATTACCATAAGATGCAGACACTATTTGCAGAGAATGCTGAGTCTATTTTCATGATATCAAACATGTCAAAATCAATTCTATGTACAAGTAACAACCGATTTTTGTTTGCCCTCGATTTCTACCTCGCCACGAACCGATACTTACAAATAAGATGAAACTAAACGTGGATGATTGTTTATGAATCCACAGTATTCTAGAAAATACTTCTGTCAATGTTTTGAAGCCATTCCAATGCAGTGTGTTCAAACAGAAAGCCACTATATAGGTTAGGTTGGCAATGTGGGTAAATGTCTCTTAAGAGCTTATGGGAGTCAGTTTAGTGAAATATCAGTTTCTGATGATAAGATTTGGAACGTATCATATATCATAATTCCAATGCGAAAGAAACGCAGAATATTTCGATATCTTCAAAATGACGTGAAATACAATTATCAATATTGGGCTGTAACACTGTCACAGCCTCGAAGGTGTTATAGGTCTATGGCTGAAAAATATTTTTCAGCTGTACATCAATGATGATTAGGCCATATACGTAGAATAGTTTGATTATCTTGAACTCATCAGTATACGTGTTCCTTACGCACTAAAATTTTGATATATAATATCTTTCAAAACGTATCACCAGAAAAATGATATTTCCCTGAATTGAACCCCATGCACTCTTGATTAACAACTTCAATATTCGTGAGGCCGGACAACAATGCTATCAGTACCCAAATAGCCATACCCTAATAAGATTCTTGACCAGTGTTTGAACCTGTTTGTTTCTGTTTGAAGGGGCCGGGACCTGCCTGTGTTGTACCACTGAACCGTGGCGTGAGTGGAGTTGACATCGATCGAATCGTGTACCAACACAACTCTGCCAGAAGCCTGGTTGCCAGAGGCAGAGAATTCAGAGGCGCCCCAGGACCTCAACCTCCAGCGGCCAACATGAGGAAAATGGTAAGAGAAAGTGTATATATATATATATATATATATATATATATATATATATATATATATATATATATATATATATATGTATATACAGCTACACAAAAATCAGATGTATGACATAAGAATGGCGAAGAAAAAAAGATTGACAGAACAGCTTGAATTATATTAGTTATCTTATTTTACACTAATAACTTCTCATACTATTCATTCATACTGTATTGTTTGTACCTCAACACATCACACACCTCATTCATTGAAAATAGCTGAATAAGACTGGTTAAAAGGAAGAACACAACATTTTCACTATATATACTCAAAATCTAAATATTGCTGTTTTTTGTATTCTCCAACAGAAAATAAATACTATTGAATTGAATCGACGACTAGTGATTGACCCGCCCATAAACGTCACAAAACAGAACATCCAATCAAATGGCTGTGTTATGTGGGAAATTTCACATTGACCTATCAGAGTATCTATAAATTCCCACATGAAGTATAGATCAAGGTGGCCCTGGCGATCAGCCACGCCTATCACTAGTGGTCAATTGACATTGACTCATCAGAGTATCTCTAAATGCCCACATGAAGTATAGATCAAGGTGGCCCTGGCGATCAACCACGCCTATCACTAGTGGTAAATTGAATAAATGTATACAAATGACAAACAAGTTTTGTTGACCAGTATTGGGACGCTGAGCTAGCGGCTACCGCACAGCGCTGGGCTGACCAATGCACCAACAGCTTGGACACGTGCCGTCGCTCTGCAAGATTCACAGTCGGCCAGAGTATGGAGATAGCCAACTTGCCATTCTTCGCCTTGACCCGTGATTTCCCGGGAGTGGTCAACGGATGGTATCAAGAAGTAGCCAGATTCAATAGAGCTGGCGTCGCATCGTTCAGGTGAGAAAATTCAGAGTCGCTCCCGTTGGCTAAGTCGACCAAGACACTGCGTCAAGCAGGTCTGGTGTTGGTTCGAGACAAGTACAAGGCATGGGCATTTGTCACTGATCATCACTTGATCGCCTTATCACCCGCTCGAACATTCTCTCGCATGACCCAACTGTTGGCAGGGTAGTTGAGTAACATCTAGAAAAAATGGGAATCCTATTCCTTCCTATAGCCCCACGGAACAAGTACTGTGATTGGTGAATTTTGACTGAACGAGCGGATCTCTACAATGAATGCATGATATATTTTTGCTTACAGTTTTAATGGTCACTACACTCAACTTATCAATGCCAATACTTCCTCAGTTGGTTGTGGCTATTCTGTCTACAAAACGAGTCCTAGAGATTCACGCAAGTACGTGCTTTACGTGTGTAACTACGGACCATCTGGTGTAGTGGGCACTCCCCTCTATATCGTAGGTAATGCATGTTCAAGATGTCCAGCTGGCACCACTTGCGAATCGCGATTCTCAGGGTTATGCAGATAGAATACAATTGGAAAACATCATCTACATATCTTGACCACTGATTTCTGTGCTGGGAATTAAGGTTCAATGTTATAATAGAAAGACAATTATTAATGTAGCAATTATGGTGTATAATATGGTAATGTGATATATCAATCATGATCCCCCAATGGGAATGTATCCACAACTGTAATATACGTTACCCATGGGTTGAAGTTACAAAACTTATTAATTCTACATTTCTTCACGTTTTTTGCACATACAAATCCGTCTGTATTGGGGTTTCAACTAAACAATTTTCACTTCTATGAAATGTCTGTAATATAATGTTTGAATAAAATACTATATGCGCGCAATAAGCAGTGAGTAGAGACCAATTTATGTGTAACCAATAATGAACCACTTTCCTTTCACCAAGCAATCAACCACAACCTCGTCCTTTCACCACCTCCTTTTACCAGTGGTGTTCCTCGTGGATTAATATTTCTCAAAGATGTAAGATGTTGAGATAATAAAATGTAAGACATATACGACAGATGAATTTCTTCACAGGTTCTTTTACTATTTTTGACATTTTCTTAATGATTGCCTTGAAGAAACATGAACAGAATCGTGTAAGGTCTACGGCACGGCTAGAAAACAAGGATGGATCCTGTAGGACCAATATATTCATCATAATTTATGAGATGAGGACAATGATTTCTAGTTATCTCTAGAAGTGAGAAAATAAACATCGTCATCATTGGTTAAAATCTAGTTTCAGGGTTGTGATGTCCTTTGATGTAGATTCAAAATGTCAATCACAAATTTCTCATAATTATTATTGTCACCAAAATCTATACAAATATATAAGTTGTGAGCTCGAGAATGTCCCTATAAAATTATCATGCGGGCCGGTTTCGTCTTGCACGAACAAAAAACTGGTCGAAATATCGGATTACGACCATCTCGCTCATATAGACCTACTTCTTCTCAAAACTTGATACAGAATCATTGTTCCCCTATGAAGGCGATGGATGGAAGTGGAATCGTTTGAACGGGTGCGCAACGAAAGCGATCTTACCACCCATTTTAATCATTTTAAATTAAAAAAACAATGAACTCCGACAACAGGACTACGCTGTCTGTCACCATACTTTTTCGCCGCAGATAAGAGTGTTTCTGTTTTCAAAAGTCCGGAACACATTATGAGTATAACCCGTTTTTGTAGTATATCTGGACATCACCAGCATTGGTTTCAAGAGTAAACCAAACGCACGAATGTCGCTACCGTCCTCTCTGAAGAAAAGTTTATCATTAGACTATTTGATGAAAAGAACAAAAATTAGTGATAATTATTGTTACTAGGCCTATCACTCTACTACTTGAAGGTCGAGGCCAATTAGTGTTCTTCATCCAAGCAATTGCTTCGAAGACTGTGGGAAACCACGAAAAGCCACGTCAGGATGGATGAAAAAATAGTTTGTTGGTCTTGAATTATACGTCTTCTTTATTTCCTTTCAACTTATCTCTTCTGTTCTTACTTTCTTGAAATTTGTATTGGTCTTGAATTAGACATTTCCACGATTCAAAACTTTTTTCTTCTTTTCTTGAAACCTTGATACTCGTGGTGACATGCGCGCTAGAGCCAAGAGGCAGTGAAATGTCTTGTGATTCCATACCCCTCTTGATGTTGATGACATCATGATGGCCGTACACAAAATGCTCCTTCCAAGATTCCAGTGATTTTCTGACTTTTGAGACCCGAGTATTTTGAAAATCCTAGATATAAGAAATTAGCTTATACATGATTCTATTCTAAAATAGAATATATTGAAATACAAAATCGAAACAATATCTCAAAGTACAAAAACTCTGTAGGATCACTGAATATCAAATTAGCTGGATATCAGCCTACCTTCTGGCTACCCCAGAAATCAAAATCTTGTATCTTAAATATTTCACAAAATGACTCAAAGTATTACGGTACTTCCCTTCATGTTCACTTGTAGTATGTTGCTCGAAGATCATGTTGATTGTGGACATCGCAAAAAATAAAATTGCTTCACTTTAAATACCGTACCCAAAGGTACTTTAAAACATTATTTATATACGGACATTTTAACTTCAAACACAGTTATTATTCATGTTTGCCAAGGAGTTTGTTGGAATGTAATCAACTTCCATATGACGAACGATTCATCAATGTATTAATCACTGAGATGCAATGACCACGGGTAATGATGAAGAAGGAAATAGTGCCAGTGGCATACCGTTAATTGAGGCCAAGTAATACCATAACCAGTTAGCCTTTCATTCTGAGAGATAGTGGAAACAAATAGCATGGGTAACCATGGTGACAACTTTTAACCGCCAGTTAGAGCTACTCCCACGTTGGTAATTCGAGCATTTGATTAATCTATCTATTCATTCATTCATTTTTTCAATATTCTACAGGTCAAATGAAAATACAAATTCAATAGAAACTTGGTATACACAAGTGTCCCCATTTAATTCGACACTGTATAGTTTTGGGCGCAATCGGTTACGCCACTTCTGAGAGAACTCATTTCAAAGTTTTTAAAAATCCCATGAGAATAACCTGGAGTAGAAAATTCGTGAAAAATATTTCCTTCGAGAATTCAAATTTTCACGGAATTTCAATATGATAGTAATACACATTATTCCGAACTTTCACTCAAATCGGAACAGCCGTTTTGATGTAACAAAATATGTAATGTAATGTTTCAACATCACTCGGAACTATCAAGATACCGATTAAATCTAAGCAACAGGTGTCACCAATTAATTAAAAACGATTAAAACAATGCCTTCTTCATCATTGAAGAAATCAATTAGAATGAGTAATGATTGAAATAGGAGGGCAGTGGCGTGAATTTTTGGGGTCTCAAGGTGGACATATATATATATATATATATATATATATATATATATATATATATATATATATATATATATATATATATATATATATATATATATATAACCAACCAAAGATATGTTGATATGTTGTAGCTCATCCATCAACGCGGCAACACACAACGCGTTTTCCTAGTATATACTCCACGTACGTACATTCAAACTCGAATTCAAAAAAATATATATATTTTCAAATCGAAGCTATCGATTTCCCGTTTTCAAATACACCAATTTCAAAATTCAAAAACCGAACACCGATCCTAATTCAACTAGATCACTATTATAACCGTATCCCACTACCTCACAACAATTAGTCCCCGTTTAGTCGTCGACAACATGGGGGGCGGTACTGGAGGGTGGGTGTGGGGGGGCGGTATCCTACCGGGGCGGGCGGGTGACCTACTGACAGTTAAGCTGTATCGATCGAGACGCGTGCGGGCGGCGGTGGGTTTGGGGGGGGTGGGGGCGGCCAACACTGATATTAGAGAGAAGACAAGGCCGGGGCTTTTAGATTGGATAGACGGTAGTTATGGGCCCCCTGTGCGTGAAAGAGAGAGACCCGGCGGCCGGGGTTCGATGCACGGCGCGGGCACACAGTGCAGAGAGATGGGGCAATGTTGAAATGGGTTGGATATGTCGGTAACCTCTCGACTTTCAAGGCGTTCGCACCTTCCCTAACATAACCTTCACTTTCTCTCAAGGTAGATCTGAAATCAACTGTACTCAAACTTGACTGTCCTAAAACTCCACTGTACTAAAAACCGTTGACTTCAAAACATATATTTACTTTATTATATGTCATTTGATTGTATCTCGTATAAATTAACGAGAAATTGATTGATTTTAACTATGACTATCAATAACGTAACGGGATAAGCAACATGACGCTTTCCTTTCGCACCATGCGTATATCAAAGGGATGCCGCCTCACAAATGTTATGATGATTTGCTGGTATTGTTGTATGTTGATCTATACAAGTAATAGATGTAATGCAATCTGTGAATCCGGCTCTTTCCAACAGCATTAAGCAATATTGGAATAAATTTCATTTGAATTGGCCAATCTAAATTTAAAATACGTCTGTAAAAGCATTTAGTCCCCTAGTCAAGAGCCCTATTGCTATATTCACCATTTGATAACTGGATAATTACTCATCATCTACGAGAAATGTCAAAAACAATGCAATTATACAACTATGTACTATACATTGAAATACTATTCCAATACGTACGATTTGATTTGAAATTGCGAATCTCACAAATGTACACGAAAGCGCGCTGATTCCATCATGGTGAAAACGGCCTAATGTTAAAAGGATAGGACTTACCGTTGCTTATCCCGTTACGTTATTGATGGTCATAGATTTTAATGAATATTTAAGACCGTTATAGTTGATGCATTATCGTTCTGCATTTTATAGTGAAATTAAAAATAAAGATAGTGAATTAAAATGTTCGTCTGCTTACCACAAGAGGAAGTTGAAATCTACAACAATTGACCGTAGCACAAGAATCTGATCAAAGTAACATTTGCACAGTTTTGAATGGTCACGATTTTAAATTAATTCCCTCGCCTATCATATACCAATATTGTCAACTTTGAAATAGTTGTAATAATCCAATAATCTATAATTAGCTACTTCAATATTATAAGATAATCAACAGTATAATTTAAAAATGTACATCTGCTTACCTCAACCATGCTGACCAAACCGTATGCCTCAACGGGGAGTTGAAATTTACAACAATTGAACGATCATTTTGTTTTAGGCCATCCCGAATGCGCAAACTTTATTCATTGTTACAAAAAATGTTCGGCAGTTTTGTTTACAGAAAGCCGGGATTTCTCACTGCGGGATCACGATGTAGTGATACCAACCTATTTTATCATAATATATATATATATATATATATATATATATATATATATATATATATATATATATATATATATATTATGATCAGGTTCAGTGATCAGATTAGGTTCAGTGGTCACCTTCTTTATAAAGATCGTGACCCAACTCGGGGCCAATCTGAGTCCAGCGGACGATTGTCTGTGGCGCAACTATCGCTTTCATATCAAATTATTTAAGGGGGGACAACACTGAAAATGATAAATTCAACATTTTACACCTAATCGAGTTGATTTTTTTCATTGTGGTCCTACATTACTACCAGATGAATATGAAAAATATAAAGTCACATTTTTTCCACAACTTTTTTTTATTTTTAATTAAAACAATATTTGGTCGATGGTCACGGAGAAACTTTTCTGGTGAAAAACGGCTCGTGAAAAGTAGTTATTAAAAATCGCATAGTCTTCTCGAAAGTGCAATCGACAAAGTTATGCATTGGTGTCACTCCAAATTCTTTTTTGTTGGAATGACAAATTTATCTATTTCACACTTTTTTCTTTCAATTTTTTCAATTTTTTTCTTTTTCAACAACTATTTCAGGCATGATATTCTCAAGATATACTATTGATAATGCATAACTTTGTTTATCATCTAGTTCATGAAGTATCTAAAAAAAATGTGCAATTCCATCAAGTAGAATAGATTTCATTTACTTCTCCCTTCCAAAGTACGTTGGAAAAAAAGATGACGAGAAAACAGCCATCAAACATTCAACTGTATTCCGTTCTGAAGCTAATTTGGTTCGACACTATATGATTAAAAGTCGAATATAAAATATACTAGTGAATCAATTCACATTATTTATTTACTAGCCCAAAAAGGAGATATGAAATAAATTGATCATCAAAAAAAAAAAAGAGGAAATTCCAACAAATGGACATATTTTCAGTGTTGTCCCCCCTTAAAACAACAATGCTCACGCTACAACAGTGGATTACAAGAATTATAGATTATGTTAGTTCAACAATGCCACCGGTACCGTGTAGACACTCTAATTTATATCTAGTTCACAAGGGAATCCGCTAAATCGTGACAGACAATCGGGACGATTAAATGACCTAGCTGTCGATGCGCCTTAGAACCCTAATATTCATTTATTCAGGACGATTGGCTCTGAAATGACCGCAAGTAACCACAAATACCTTCCATGATATCAGTATGGGAGTTGGAGCACCTTCTTTATATCATGATGAAATAGGTTGGTATCACTACACCGTGACAACACTTGGTGATAATTAGACGAGCTTAAGCGAGGATTCAATTTGACATACTGAAAAAAATTGGTGTTCGTTTTTATGTTTTTTTTTTTTTATGTTTTTTCGGTTCTCCACAGGTCAAACGGCTACAGCTATCAACTTCAAACTTTTTTAAATTATGGTTCCTCATCTAGCTTAGATCTGTATAGTTTTGTGGCATTATCGGGTGGTAACTTTTATTTTTATGAATTTTAGAAATTTCAAAAATACCCATTAGAATAACACGGCGGAAAAAAATTTAAAAAAAATTATTTTCAAAAGAATTGAAATTTTGTGTGAAGTTTAATAAAATCTTGATACACATTTCTGGAAATTCTCAGCTTGATCGGATCAGCCATTTTGAAGAAAAAACATGAAATGTACTAAATTGGTACCACTCGAAGCAGTTTTTACCCATTTATAACTAAAATGTTACCCAATTGGCGAATTTAGGCAAAAGTTTGGGAATGAAGTCGACATACTATTACTCTCCGCTCGTCTAACAACGCGTATATAGCGTTTTCCTAGTAGAGTGAACGGGGTATAAAGACATCAATACGTATCAGATCCGACGTGTCGATAATTAGCGATATGATCACAGATTAGCCGCTGTGAAACTGTCCGGTTCACTGACTTTGGACAATTACAAACTATCAACTACAGAAACTATATTGTCTGTCACGAGTGAATCTCGCCGGACTCGGGGAAAGCCTTGCTCTCGAGGGCGGGGATCGGAAATAACGTAGACCTGTGCAACACCGTTATCATTAGTACTCAATCACTTTGCATATATATATATATATATATATATATATATATATATATATATATATATATATATATATATATATATATATATATATATATATATATATATATAGATAGATAGGCCTATATATATATATATATATATATATATATATATATATATATATATATATATATATATACACATATATATATATATATATATATATATATATATATATATATATATATATATATATATATATATATATATATATATATATACATATATATATATATATATATATATATATATATATATATTTATATATATACATATATATATACATATATATATATATTTATATATATTTATATATATATATATATATATATATATATATATATATATATATATATATATATATATACATATATATATATATATATATATACATATATATATATATATATATTTATATATATATATATATATATATATATATATATATATATATATATATATATATATATAAATTTTATTAATTTTTTATTTTTTCAATGAAAATTTAAGCTTATTATAAATCGGAATGTTTATTTCCCAACTGCCGTGTTGTACAGACCATTAAATGGCGTGATTCTTAGTTATGGCACGGATGAAGGAAATTTTTTACCTTTTATAGCCTTCAATTCCTTACTTTTTACTTTACTTTTTCACTGAATGTAAACACATAAATAATACACATTATTACAAATTTGTACACAATTCTGAGCAGCCGTTTTGAAGGACATACTGTAATAAAACAATGTTTTCTATTCAACAAACAGATGGAAATAATAGCAGAACCATGTTGCGGATAGATTCACGGCTTCCTAGATTCGATAGTTACCGAATGATGTAAGTATATTTTATAAGAGTCAAGGTGTGTAGAGTTTTCGATTAAACTGCCTATAAACATCTCACTCATCTTACAACGCATTGTTGCGTGTGCCTAGTTTACACATAGGGCTTGACCAACATCTATTGCGATCGGTGGATCAATGAGATGATGGGGAGATTTAGATGAGAGGATATTCTATTACACCTAGGTGTTTTGGATGGGAAGGAGTCGGCCGCAGACTGCTGTTCAGGAGTCATCCCAGTCGTTATTATAGCAGAGGGAAACAACGATGGTCGACCGTGGCGAAAATCGAACCACAGTCTCCTGAATTACACGGTTCAGCGTATTAGCCACTGGTCCACCCGTCTGATGAGACGTACAATGGTATAACAATGAGACCGTCTCTCTGAGAGAAGTAACAACAACAACAACAACAACAACAACAACAACAACAATAATAATAATAACAACAATGACGACGACGACGACGTCGACAGCAAAACCAACAACAACAACAACAACAACAACAAAGACAACAACAACAACAACAACAAAGACGACGTACACATTGAGACGTGAAAATGGTAACAATGAGACCCGTCTCAGTGATGGTAACAACAACGACAACAACAACAACACAGACGACGCTGCCAGTAAGGTTCACCAGGAGAGAGCGTCACCTATACAGCCCATGCAACTGACCAATCAGAAGAGTGCAGGTCAACGACTCTGATTCACTTGTGGGTCTTGATACTGTCCCAACTAACTTAATTATCAATTATCTCGCATCGCAAAACTCGAGACAAACAAATTCCGTGTGAGCGCTGGCATCGTCGCAGTGTTTACATCTCGCAGCGGCTAGTCAACTAGATCTCGACCCATGCATAATGACGATATTTACTTCTCCAACTTGAGAGAAAACTAGAATTCATCATCTCAATTTCAGAAATCATATTTAATTTCAATTAAATACCTTGAGAACCCACGGGAGTCGATTTGGCGGAATATCAGGTTTTTGGTGATAACTTTTGAACGGTATGAGATATAAACATTCTGACACGCGAGAAACACAGATAATTATAATAGCTTCAAGATGACATAAGTTATAACTATTCAAGTCATGTCGCATAACTGTCAAGCGTATACAGCTAAAACAACACATTTTGTATCTGTATAAGCTTGACAGTTATGCGACATGACTTGAATAGTTATAACTTCTATCATCTTGAAGCTATTATAATTATCTGTGTTTCTCGCGAATTACTATGTTTGTATTCTATCTTAATGCACTTGTGGAGCTTGCCCTGTTGCCAATAAAGACTTAATAATAATAATAATTAGAATTTTGATATCATATCATACAAAAGTTATCACCAAAAAAAATGATATTTCGCCAAATCGACTCCTATGGCCTCTTGATGATATGATATGGAGAAACAAGCACTCGCATACTCAAAGAGACGAAGGCTATAGGCCTATAGAACGGGGCGCCTGAAGACCGTATACCGGAATAAAGTATACTCGATATCGTGTGATGTGGGCGTGGGTATAAAACCCTATACCTGACCACATTTACAACCATCCATTGAAAAGTACTCTCAAGCCCATGTCACACGATCGAGTATACTTTATTCCGATCTACATTCTTCAGCGCCCTTAAGATAATGCATGTCTGCTCCCTCGAGTTGGCATTAGAACGCGACTGCAGGAGTAATATTGCTGAATGCAATGTGATGCATTCTAATCCCCGAGGAAGACCTATAAATACTGAATACTGCAGCCGAGTCGAATGCAATACCTCGAGCAGCGCGTAGACGTACAGGTCCGTTTCCATGGCAACCGGCAGGCGTTTAAAAAAAACTCCGGCAGCGTGCGCTATTCACAAAGTCCCGTTTCTTCGCATCCACTTCGAGATTTGATTGATTTATTTAAATATATAATTCGAGTTCAATTGAGGCGGTAAAGTCATTTTCAGCATCGTGATATGTGGCACGCAAATACAATGATGATGAATATTTGAAAAATACTGATTTAGAGGTGATATTTCGACATAACCCTACTTTTTGGCATGAGTGAGGGAATTTAACCGCGGCATTTTATTTCCAAAGTTGAATTTATTTTTTATCTCTCGCGGCAGCGATACAACAGGCCCAAGCAGCAGAATCTATACAGCTTTCTGATTGGCCAGAAAAAAACGCCACCCGCCTGCCGCCTACGGCGAGTAATGAAAACGGGCCTCACAGGTTGACATTCAGAATGGATTTGTATACATAGGCCTATTCGACAGATAAAGTTGCAGATAAAACATGTCGACTCGTGTATGCCAAGCCCAAGTCCTTGCCATTTTACTCATCTACCCGAATATATATATATATATATATATATATATATATATATATATATATATATGTATATATATATATATATATACATATATATGTATATGTATATGATTATTATCAACCGAAACGCGTGGCCGAGTGGTAACACACTGAACCGTCATTCGGGAGACCGGGGTTCGATTAGGCCTAGGCTAAGTTGTTAGTGATAAAGAGTGTGAGTTGGTAAACAGACTGAAAATTTACAAAATAAAGCGCGCCCATATCTCAACAATTACATCTATTAAAACTGTTACGTTGTCAACCATTTATTTGCAACCTTTTTTACAATAATTGATAATAGTTTGTTGTTATTACTATTTACTGTAAGTATTTTCCCCATGGGTTGAAGAAAAGAGGCGCAGACCAATCGTAAGGTATAGGCCCATCAAATGAATAGTAGATGAGATGATAATTATTATAATATTATAATTTAATTTGTATCATTATTTATTGTACGTATTTTCCCATGAATTGTAGAAAAGACGAGTAAAGGCTAATCGTATGGTAAATTAAATTAATGGTAAATTAATTGAGATAACAATTATTATTATATTTTCATTTTTATCATTAGGCCTAATTATTGTACGTATATTTTTCCTTAGGTTGCAGAAAAGACGAGTAGGCCAATCGTGAGATATGTCAGAAGACTAATAGATGAAATTATCATTATGATTAAATATTATTTTCGTCTTATCATTCCTACTTGTAATATTCCCATGATTGATTATTGTTTGCTTAACGACCCCACTAACAGCTAGGTTATACGGGGGTACGAATGAGCAGGTGGTAATGAAACTATGATGTGATGATAAGTGAAAGGAAGGACGTTAACAAAAACCCATGCTTTAAGCGGGACTCTAACCCTGGCTCAACTGTGACTTCAGTTTCTGAAGCGGTGCCTCAGCTGACCGAGCTACCGAGGGTGGCCATAGAGGGTGGCAACATATATTCCCATATCATCAGATACAAAATATAGATAATTAGACTATGTATATTCAATAATTCCATTTGAATAGATTTGGAAAAGCAGATTTTGGGTAGACCTACAGGGCAGTTGAAATGATTAGAGAATAAATTATAATTAAATATGTATTCCATGGTTGGCCAGTCGATTGGTAGGGCAGTTAGCGAGTAGAGCAATAACAGAGCCACAACCTCCTCTATTTGTTGTGAGCAGAGCATTCACAGGGCTTGTAGAAGTCCGTCAACAGTTCACCAACTTTCTCAGTTGTATTTATGAATACATCCCATACATTCCTCAACGTCTCAATGGTAATAAATCGCCAACACATAAATACAACATTCAAGTGTTATTTGAAAGGTGATTGGTTCAAAAGACTCAGCCTTATGATACGGCTCATCCGACCGGGAGACATTTTAAAACATCAAGAAATGCCACAAAAAGAAAGGCACACCAACTTCAGTGAAATATTACTTTCGCTATTCCCTTTGAAACATTGCCAACATAATAAAATATCTCAACTGTCATAACAAACTCCCACAGCCAAACAGGCAAACTTTGATTCGCGTTACCCTCCCCCTTCTTGGGCGGCTTTCTTCGCCCCCGCCCCCCTTGATCCGAGCGCGAGGATAAAAACCAATAAAATGCCGGGACCGGCGGTTGCTGGCACCAGACTTTGATTCAAAAGCCAAGTTGTATTTCTTTTTTTTCTTACGTTTATCTCTCCCTCTCTCTTTCGCATCTTAAACACACGCACACAGAGAAGAAGACAAAGCTATTGGTTAAAAATAGAATTTTATAATAAGGATTCGCGTGATTCGATGTGATAGCACGTATTATTGTTGGCGGCGTGAATGGGAGGCGATTGGCGACCCATAACCTCGGAATAAACACTGATTTACAACAATGATAAACACATTTTTGTTCACATTGTTCATTATAATTATAACAAATGACTTGATACTTATTGGATAATCGTCAGTATTCAATCGAGTAAGGTCAGGGTCGATTTCCAAGGCCTATAGATCCGGACGAGAATCGAATTCCAGCCAGACCCACTAACAATTTAGGGCATTGTCATTTTATAGATATACCTACAATCCCCACGAATAAATGAAGAGATATATTAAGATAGGTTATAGATCTATATAGTACATATTATTTCGTCTATGGTTATGTAAACGTATACAGAAACGTCGTGGTACGAGTAATAATATCAGCTGACATTTTAACTCCAATGAAATGGCATTTAAAAATTAGGTGTGGGCGTGCCTACGAAACTGTCATTCTGTCAAACCAGCCAATGTGACAGTTGCAGATTTGGGGAACTGATTCATTACATTGAAAATCGTTAGGATCTCTTGAATGTAATGTGTGTATTCGAAATGGATGTGTATCTTTGTGTACAATGTAATGTGTATTGTTGAATGAGTAAATGTCGTAGCAGGTTTCTATAATTGCATGACCTCACGAGCTGGCCCCTGGACTGAGGCTGTGACATACCCCGGCACACCTGTCAGAAATCTGCACTCCAGGTTCGAATCTCACTTGAGACGACTACAATATCGGGATAGATGCAATGTTCTTATTACGAAAATGAATTGGTTTAGACGTTATTCGTTATTATCGTTATCTTTCTATGCACTGAACCTTAACGACTGAGAAATGATAACGGGTGAATGGTATAATAGGTAAAATTAATGTTATTACAAGAAAGATTTATTATTGAACAACAATGATAAGCGAGCACGGTGTGTTGAACAGCGTTAGTGATAATGTCAAGAGTGTAATATCAATAATTACTTACCGAAAGATAATGCAATCCATTAGACTGACTGGGATGTCTTTTAGCCAAACGTCGAGTTATAAAACACTTTCCCGCACTTCACAGTACAATTGATGACACAAAAGTATAAATAAACGTTAAAGTAAATAATGTTAATACTATGTTCATTATCTAAAACGTATTTTGTCACTCAAAACCACATAAAAACATATATTTTAACAAGTTTATTTGATAACACAAAACTCTCGCAGCTACATGTTGATCCAGACACTGCAATTAGTACGCATGCGCAAGTGGCAGCCATTTTTTTACCGCGCAAAGTGCCCGTTCTTGCCAACCTAATGAAACAAATTGTTTATCGGCACTACAACAGTGACTGCCTTACCGACTTCAAAATGGCGTCTGTGCTGTCAAAATAACTGATGATCAGCGTTCTTTGATAGAACAGGAATTCATACTGAACCATAAGGACCTTTTTATTGCTTTTATTACTACTTCAATGGCGTTGGCTTATGCAACAAAATGTTTTGGAGAAGGAGCTGCTAACCAAAATCCTGGTGGTGAGTTCACATTGATGTTATCAAGCTGGGGTCAATAGCTTGCAAAGGCTCGCCCTTTTTTAGGGTTAGGCCTATTTGGCCGACTTCACTCCAACGTTATTATATTAAAGTAATGAACCTTTCTTGTTTTTAGTTCCTGCTGAAGATAAGACGAAAGAATGGCAGATGGAACTATTAATGGAGAAGCTTAGATCCAAAGCAAACCAATTCAAATCATTCACCGAGAGTGCGAAAGCATTGCGTATGGCACTTCTAGAAAAACGGTATCCTTGTGACAATGTTGAGCGAAGTCAACTGCAGAAATGCCTCGACACATTACAGCACTCGATCAAGGTAACATCACTGCAAGGCATGGTCGAACGACTTGAAAGTCTCACCAGACAACTAGGGTATGTTGACATTTTTGAAGTTATTAAAATTGATTTTAATTAGTCCTATTGGCTTTGAGTAAATGAATATCCTTGCGGAATAGAGTGCTAGAGCCTTGGTTGAACAGTCTACAAACTGTGGTAGTGTTACGCCTTGTAATCCTGCCAGGAGTGCTGTGATCACCAAGAAAATGCCATCTGCCAGAGCACTGTTGCGAGTGAATGCTGCTAGGAGCGCTGTGATCAGTCAACTTGGTGATTGTTGATGGTCATCTGTCATGGCATTGCCTATCTACAGACTACTTTATCTATGCTATGGGTAGACACTTAGCAGAAGTGCTAAGATTATAGAACACCTCCAGATATTTTTTTTTGTAGACCTTATATTTTTTTGTGATGATGTCATTCTTTAACGTCATCGTTAATGGTCACAGAATAAGTAGATTTCTTGCTCGTACCTCAAAAACATGGGCCTACTTCTGAATGAAGGGTCAGCTTCCCGGTTTTTGTCCGCTCCAGCACTTCTGTCGACTTGAGAATTTATTGAACAGCTGTTTAGCTTACGTTATTTATGGCCGCCTGAATTCAACAATCGTTTTGTGCCGGGTGGTTAGCTACAAAGTGGCTGCCATGTTGTTATCATGAGATACACAAAGTTTCATTTTGTGGGTTATATCGATGCAGTATATCTCCAAAACTGTCAACCTGTACAAAATAAAGACAGATTATTTCCAACAGCGACAGTGAGTCAGTGACTGTTGAGCAATATTGATAGAGGGGCGGAAAACCGAAGCCTGCCGGAAACCAGACCGCTGGCCCAACCATTCTTTATCACAAGACTTCTCAAACCGATTGTTTTCATACAAACAAAGAAATATTTCTAGTGATGACAAGCCGTGCCCGATGATTCAGACAAACGAAACAGGAGTTGAATGTTCTTGTTTCCAGGCTGAAATTCATGGCCGGTCCTTCGGGCTTGGATTGGTTCATCTCGTCGGACATGTTTTACCTAGAAGTCGTTCTCGAAGCGACCGGAGCCATCAAAGATGTCAAGATCCATCACGAAGGAAAAGTAGAAATTCAGGTAATGAAACGAGCTTATTGACCCAATGAGTTGTTGTTGTGGCATTTTGAAAGGTAAGCCTACCATAACTTATTGAAATTATCACATTAGTAAATGGTCTATCTGAAAATGAAGAAATTTCGATCAATTTTCAGAGCTATTTACTAACTGGTACCGGCATACTGACTAACCATACTGAGACCCCGTTTACATTACGGACATTTCTACTAGAGTAAGTCTACTTGACCGACCTACCTACGGACATTTTTGAGTGTGAACGATCGTAGGTAGGTAGTGCGGCCGGTAGCTCTACCGGCGGTAGAGCTACGGGAGTTAGTAACCCTACCACCGTAGATATGTGTGTGTAAACGGAAATCGGTAGTTGTACTGCCATCTAAGCTCTGTCAAGTGCATAGGAATCACGAAATTAGAGAAGGCGGAAGACTTTTAGCGGCAAAACAGAACCAAAACAGAAGAGGCAAAATAGAATTGCCAAACCTAACCCTACTAATCCAGGGATCGCGTCATTCATGGTCGCCATTTTACTGCACAGAAAACGTGACCGAAATTGACTGTGTGAACGCAGGTTCACCTACCCGCCAAATCGACGGTTACTCTACCGGAGTAGTTACTACCGTAATGTAAACGTAGCGTTATAGGGTCGAGTGATATTTGAGGCTAGGTAAGGAATTATCATAGCTTGATGCCATATCACTTGTGAGCCCTACCATTTTTATAGTCTTATCACAATGGAATGGAACAAAATGATTGGTTTTCCCGTATTCGAAACGAAATTCTATTTGAATACATAATATCGTAAATGTATCAAAATTTCAGGAATACCGGTATATTATTATTTTAAATCTCTTAATGTGAAATGGTTGGTGAATTAGTTGGTGAATCACTTATTGTTGATTACTTACGTAGATGTAGAGCAGGCCTATTGTTTTCCTATAAAGGCAAAGATAGATATACCGTATATAATATAGCTCATTGAACACATTGTAAAAATTATAGCGATAAGTTAAGAAGTGAAGAACAATTCAAAGGTCGTGTTGGGAAAAAAATCAATATTTTTTTCTTAGATCCTTCTTTCTTCATCTCATATCAACTTCCTTCATCTTATTTTCTTCTTCGACTTGAAAAGTCACTTGTGTGGGGGAAAAAAACTTCTGTCGTTTCTCCGATGTTCATTTATTTTCTTCAATTCGCCTTTCTCTTTGAAAAAAAATCGACTGAAAAAAATAAAAATCCGCAGTAAAGACAATCTTCTAACATCTTCAAAAATGAGTGTAAGCGTAGCTGCCGTTGCTTCGCTCACTGCCACCCGAACGATTTGTTTGAACAGAGCTGCGAAGAGCTGGTGTCATGCCTGTCGCGCGGAGACTTCACCGACTTCACGGCGCAGCTTGAAGGCCTCGCGTCGATCTATCAGCTGAACGCCGAGAAGAAGGTCAAGTGCAAGGCGTTCAGCGCGCTCCAGAGCCTCGAGACGGATCTCGGCACGTTGGCCTCCGTTCAGACCATGATCAAAGAGCCGTTCAATCTCGTGCATAAGTCGCCCGTCGGTATGTAGATCATATTTGAAAATATTGTATGTAATTTTGTGTTACCGTCGCTAATTTCCATTTTCAATGTGGTAAATTATCAAAATCAAAATTTAAATTTTTGATCAAAATTATAAATAATGCAACGGTCTGTCTGTGAGAAACTTGGTCTCAATTTTGTCATTTATAAAATTGTATTTAATTCTTAGCCTACGTTGGGACATCAGAGTAATCAAGAATGTTGTTGAATAAAAGTGAAGTTTTATTATCCATAACAGTTCTGTTGATATTGTTATGTACCAACTGAATAATGCAGAAAAAATACAAATCTCTGTGCAACTTGAAAGATTAAACACTTCAGAAAGATGCAGTTGTGTATCTTATTCTAAACCCCTTCCTAAAAATCACAGCTGAGTATCAATCATCACACCTAAGAATCACAGCTTTGCAAAGATAACGACGATATTTGTGTTTGTTAGTTTTATAGACGATCTTCTCCTTTTGCGGACACAATTACATATACCGGTGTATATTCTGAATCGCCGTAGCCCTGGTAACTTATTCCCTTGCGTTCTCACTGACAGGTATCCTGGAGAAGCGTCGCGGGGGTCACGCGATGAAGCTGACCTACTTCGTGTCGCCGTACGACCTGCTCGACCCCAAGACGGGTGCGGCGGTCACGCTGAGCGTGGAGGAGGTGGTCGCACGCAAGCTGGGCTACTCGGCGCTCGTGTGCATGGAGGGCTCGGTCGCACACAAGCTGCCCACCAGTCCGCTCATCACAATCAACAGGGCCACCAACGGAAAACCGTGAGTCACCATTTCCATTCATACGACACGCGCGAGAAATATAATTTTATATGGACATATGCGGCGAATGGATAAGGGAAGAATTCCGAGAGTTATGTTCGAGTTAGCGGAAAAAGATGGAGATAAGAGAAGAGTTGGAAGGCCGAGAGAAAGGTGGCAGGAGGGAGTAAAATGCGTTCTAGTCAACCGAGGAGAAAAATGGGAGGTAGTGATAGATGAGAGATGGTGGGAGGATAGGGAACGGTGGAAGGAACTCGTAGGAAGAGAAGAAGAAGCAGAGGAAAGTAGTGGTGAAGAAGAAGAGGAAGAAGTCGGAACTGGCAGGAACCGATGGAGAGATGAATCCTGCCCTAGATGAAATGGTGGAAACATCCCCTGGCCCAATTTAATTGGTTATCTGGGAAAGAGACATATATATATTAGATAAGCGTAGCAAAGACTTCCTCCCTACCAAATTACCGGTAATGTAAACGTTATCTCATTTCACAATTGCAGCAAGTTGTTCTATTGTGTGTGTATAGAAGTGTATATTGTGTGTGTATGAGTTCTCTCTATACGTAGGCCCTACTGTGGTTTCACTGTATAGATAATATATGTATAAACGTATTCGCCAGGGCCCCGGTATACAAGTCATATAACGATCGCGCGTCGTCGGAGCTAGCCGAGTAGGCCTTCACACAATCAGTGAGGCCCCTCTCAGCGGTTTCTCATACCTAGTTTCAGCCGATGGCATAGCTTTCTCCCGCCTGCAATACAAGATTGCCTCAGTTCTAGCCAGAAAGAGAGATAATTCTCGTGGAAATAGAGTATTCTGACTGATCCGATTACATATAAATGGAGATCTTTTCTTTAGTCCCTTTCTGTTCGAATTAAAGAGGGTCCATTTTCATAGCTCACGTCAGGCGGCTGGCGTTGTTTTTTCTATATATAGATATTTCTTCTACTTTTCATCCTTAGCCTTAATTGGGAAACAATGATTTTGTATCAAGTTTTGATGTTATTGTAAAAAAAAAATTCTGGCCAATCAAAAGCCATAAATTCTGCTGCAAGAGATGGAATAAAATCGGCTTCGGAAATAAAATGCCGCGGTTAAATTCCGTCTCTCATACAAGAAGTAGGGTTATGTTGAAATATCACCTCAAAATCAGAACTTTTCTAATATTCATTATTATTGTATTTGCAACCCACATTAATACGATGATGAAAATTACTTTACCGCCTCAATTAAGCTCGCATCACGTAATTGAATGGATAAATAAAATCTCGGATGTGAAAAAGCGCGTGTTGGTGAACATCGCAGGCGATTTTACCGCCTCCGCCTGCCGCTAGCCATGAAAACGGGCCTGAAATGAAGTGCGTATGACTGTGTTTCCGCCAGGGCCCCGGTGTACGTGCCGCTGTCTGCGACCAACAGCTGCACGCTGCCCGCCCGCCTGCTGCTCAAGCTGAGCGAGCCGATGCCAATCTGCCTCGCGCTCGTCCAGAAGATCTCCCAGCTGACGGACATGGAGTGCGGAGACGCGGCGACGCCCCCCCAGCCGCTGCTCGGACTCATCGCTAAGCACGCGTCGCAGAACACCGTCGTCGACACCAGAAAGGGACTGTTCGTGGTGAGTACAAACACGACCAACTAGCCCACCGTAACCGTCGTTCGGGAGACCGGGGCGCCATGGTCGACCATCCTGCTCGTGGTTTCCATCTGTCGTTCAGGTCAATACTGGGATGGTTCCTTAACAACAGGCCATGACCGACTCTTCCCCACCATCCAAAAACACCTAATAAATTTTTTTTTTTTTAATAACATCGAAACTTGATACAAAATCATTGTTTCCCAATTAAGGCTATGGATAAAAGATAGGATCGTTTGGACGGGGCACCACAAGGGCGATCTTACCTAATAGAATGGCTTTTCATCTCATCATCTCATATATCATTCACCAATGCCAATAGATCATAATTATAGATACTGGTAGATCAGTATAGTACAATGATATATGTAGGCCTACTAATACATGATAATATAATCAATAGATCAGCGGGGCCCACTGACATCTATACACCTAGCGTTCTGCACAGATTTTGTTGGAACTAGCAACACTGTTGGTATCAGTCAAAATAGCTCAGATACAAGACCTCTCTATTTATTATGGACCGTGGTTTATCCATAGTTATATATTACCTTACCGAGATACGTTACTCCTGCAGCCGATAGCGACATATGCTCGTCCAATGTTGGCGGCCATATTGGGCATTTGATAATGGAATCTAAGCAATTGGCGTTCTATATTATCACTACTAGGAAAACGCTATATACGACTTGTTAGACGAGCGGAAAGTAATAGTATGTCGACTTCTTTGCCAAACTTCTGCCTAAATTCGCCAATTGGGTGACATTTAAGTTATAAATGGGTAAAAACTGCTTCGAGTGGTACCGATTTAGCACATTTCATGTTTTTTCTTCAAAATGGCTGCCCCGATCAAGCTGAGAATTTTCAAAAATGTGTATCAAGATGTAATTCAACTTCACACAAAATTTCATCTTTTTTGAAAATAAAAATATTTTCTTTTTTGTCCGCTGTGTTATTCTAATGGGTATTTTTGAAATTTCTAAAATTCATAAAAATAAAAGTTACCACCCGATAATGCCACAAAACTATACAGATCTAAGTTAGATGAGGAACCATGGTGAAAAAAGTTGGAGATGATAGCTGTAGCCGTTTGACCTGTGGAGAACCGACAAAAAAAGATGAAAAAAAAAAACATGGAACATAAAAACGAACACCAATTTTTTTCAGTATGTCAAATTGAATCCTTGCTAAAGCTCGTCTAAATATATGTCAAATATGGCGGAAACTTCCGGGTTTACTAAGCGGTGTGAAGCTATTGCTGAGACACAAATACGTACGCCTTCTTAACGACAAGTAACGTGTCTCGTTGATATATATCTATGACCTATCTGTGGATGGAGCGTACCTGTATAACCGCGTGAACGTGTTCGCTTGCAGTCGCTGCCTGACCAGCACCACTGCTACTTCATGACGGAGACGAAGGGTCTGGACGGCATGCTCATCACGTCGATCCCGTTCGGCCACCCGTCGCACGTCCCGCAGATCCTCGTGTTCCTGCGGCAGCAAGCGTTGCTCAACACGCTCATCTCCAGCTGCATTCGCTCGTCCGCCAAGGACCTGGAGGCCATGACCATGTTCGAGGTAACCGCTAGCAACCTGGCTGTCGAGGTAACCGCTAGCAACCTGATGGCCTGGCTGTGGGTGAGGTAGATTAGGTTCAATCAGTTCATATAGGTTGGTCATAGTGATAACATCGATCAATCAAGAATCGATTCTAATGTAAAACTATTCTCAAATCCTAAAATCGATTTTTTTTATTATTATTTTTTCTTTTTCTTGAGGTGGGGATCAGTGCTATACTTCTTCACGTTGCAATACGTGCTCATTTCGTTGTCGATATTATTTTGTATTGTTGAGATTTTACTATCTGGACACAAGCTATCCCTTCGGTTACGTCTGACAGCCGAACGTTGACGGAAATACCCGAATGGTACAGTACATTTGAAAGAAGTCTCTAGCAGCTATTTTTCACGTAAAATGCCGCGGGAAGGTTGAAAATAAAGTTTGAAATTACACATTTCTTTTTGAGAATAATTTTTTTTTTACTTTTTGTTTTTCAAAATCGATTTTTAATCAATTTTGGAGCTCAGAGAATCGATGCCATCACTAGTTGGTGGGTCGAGCCTAGATTGTTTTTTTCCAGTTGGGTTTTCTAGTTTTTGCCTGGATTAGGATAGTTTTAGATTAGATCAAATTAGAGATGTGCGGACTTGGTTTTTAGAAGTCGAACTCCAACTCAAACTTAAGTCATAAAAGTTAGCTAGGTCTATCTTTTTTCCGAACTTTATAATTTAAAAATGAACAGATGAAAATGAGTTGTTCGGGTGCTAGAAATAATGATGAAATATCTCATTTTTGCAACCCACCATTTCATTATTCAAAGTTTTTAGGATTTAGAGCTTTTTTTAGTGATGGTTAGGGTTATCTAGGGTCCCCCCGAATGACCCAGCCTTGAGCTGACGATGACCTGACCTCTGGACTGTTGTCTAGGTGAGCGCGTTGTCGTGGCAACACCTGAGCATCAGCTTCGAGCACCCGCTGGAAGAGACGCTGGCCACGGCTGAGCTGGACCTCTCGGACATCGGCAACGTCAAGTGCACGGTGTACGGCGCGGGCATGCCGGCAGGGGAGGCGGTGCACGCAAGCAAGGTCGGTTTCATTTCCTTTGTTTGGATTTCCTCATGCATAGTGATGGGACGTTGAAAATTTTCAATCAATTGAAATTTTTCAATGCAAATTCATTGAAATTTTCAATGAAGATTTTCAGAAAATTTCCAATTCATTGAAAACTTTCTGTGAATCAAATGGAATTAAATGAATTCATCTAATTCATCCCCACTGATTTTTTTTTCTCTAGATAGTGAGTAGGTTGGCAAACCAGCCACCAGGCAGAACCCTGGAGACCAGCACACTGAATGGACGTAGGCCCTATTATGTCTTTGCAGCTATTTGTAATAAACGATTATACTAATTAAACAATTATTGAGTACGATTGGACCGATTATAACATCAAAATGAAATAAAAAAAACAGGCGTAACAACACACAGCTAAATGCTAAACAACAGGCTGAATGACCTCGCTGTCGATGTGCCTTAAAACCCTGATATTCATTCATTCATGAAAAAAAAATGAAAAATGAACTGATTCAAAATGAATGATGAATGATTTCAAAATGGAATCATTGTATTTCTTTCAATTTGAACGTTGAAAATTTTCAATGTAAATTTTCAACATCTTTACTCATTTACTTTTCAATTAGGTCATTTTCAAGGGATTTTTTGAGAGAGGACAGTACAATTTTATGTAGGCCCTACTCATCTACGGTCTTGACAATTTTGTAGGCAAATGCACCTTCAATGTGTGGTTCAACAAATTGTTTTAGTATCACTGGGAGTAATTCAAATTCCAGTTTCTTCTGTGACGACTTATAGGCCTATGCCATAAAAAACTTGGATTAATTGATATGGAATTGAGATAAATCAATAGAATTGTAATTATTCTGATTACTTATATTGAAACGGCTCCTAACAAACAGTTGACGTGTGTCTGTCAATCAGGTCCTCCAGCGTTGCATGTCGATACCGGTGACGATGCGCTCTCTTATTCGCTCGTGGCAGACCCAGCCGGGCCCGTCGGCCTCGCTTGGCAACCCTGCCGTTCCGCCAGGCGACCCTAGCAGCTCCCAGGGCCCGGCCGACTTTGACCTGTCCCGTGTCAAGACGGAGCCCGACCGCCCGAGCTACAATGCCTCCGACTCCTCCGAGCCGACCTTCCAGCCGCCCGCCGACAGCTCCTTCCTCATGCTCGGAGCCAAGTCCGTCGAGAAGAAGAACCGCAAACGGAGGGCCACTTCGGGGGAGTCGTTTCGGAGCCCCAAGCGTAAGACCAGCGACGATTGCGAGATAGTCATGGAAAATTCCAGCGAAGATCCGTTTCCAGACGCCGACGCCGTAATCGCCGAGAAGCCGGTTTCTGACGACGATGCGAACGTCGAAATGGAAGATCTCGACGAGAAGCCGATACGCAAAGTGAAGAAAGAAAAGCCGGCGATATTAGTTGAACTGGAAAATAAAACGTTGGTCACCCCTTCCGTGAGCATCACACCGATCGTGGCGACGCCCACTTTCAATTCCGTGCTCACCGGGATGGGCCTGGAGAGACGCCCCGGCATCGAGATCATCCCGATCAGTTCGACTCCGGCCGCGGCTCTCCCGAGCTCGATAACCATCACGGCCATCACGGGCAAGCCGTCGGGGGACCGGGATCGCAAGGGGAACAAGCCCCGGAGCGACGATAAAGCTAGGTTGGAGAAGAAGCGGAAGAAAAGGAGGGAAGAGTTGGGGATTGTGTCTGGGAACGACGGTTTGAACAAGCCGGTCTCTGTCAGCATCAAGCAGACCGACGGGAAAGTTTCGTTGGGGAGTTCGGGAAAACCGAGCATGTCCACCCTCAAGTCGGCCAGCAGCAGTCCGGGCAAGACGGACCAGTTGAAGGTCAAGACGCAGTCGTCCAAGGACAAAGACCGCAAGGACAACGCCAAGGTCAAGTCGTCAAGCGTCAAGCTGAAACAGGTAGACGGGGGGGACCCGGCGTGCACGATACCGGGCGGGGCCGCCCAGCCGCAGGCGAGGAACCGCAAGGGCTCGTTGTCGGCGATCGTCGACAAGCTCAAGTCCGCCCAGCATTGCGGGCCGGAACCGGGCGAAGTGAAGCCCAACTCAACGGCAAAGACGCCCGGCGAGTACATGGTGAAGCCGAGTTCCGACGGTATGAAGATCACGATCAACAAAACTCGGACGAAAGAGTCGAAAAGCGGGCAAAAGTCTTCGTCGAGCCAAGGTTCGGGTTCGCCGAAGACGATTCATTCGGGTACCGGTCTGAAACCGGGCGTGAACAGCGGGCCGGCCTCGAAGAAACCGCACACCTCCAGCATTCCCGTCAAGTCTCCTTCGGCGTCCGGGAGTAAAACTAGCAGCGGCAGCAGTAGTAGTAGTAGTAGTAGTTCGAAAGTGCCTCCAAAGTCCAGCTCCCCTGTGTCTGGCATATTGGGCAAGAGTTCCAAGTCCGGGGGAAGTCCGAAGATGGGCGAAAGACGTGATAAAAGACCGCCTAAACCCGGGGAGAAGGTACCATTCGTCAAGGGTAAATCCAGTCCGGTGATGGAATTGGAAGGTGAGAGGGCGTTCAAATTGTTGGCGGCTCACGCCAAGATAGAGCCCTCGTTAGTAGTCGAAGGCCTGATCAAGGCTCTGGACACCAAATTTCAGATACCGAAACTGTCGGCAAGAAATCAGGACGCGACCGATTCCAAGAAGACGGAGAAAACCGTGGACCAGGTGAAACCAATCGATCTGGCAAAATCGGATCCGGTCAAATTTCCGGTCAAAAGTGTCGAGGAAAAAATCGTTAAAACGTCGACGTCGCCAGTTAGTATTTCTGTACCGACCGTGTCTAAGGCATCGTCTCCAGTCGTGATAAATCTGACGACGAAGCTGGAACCGGAAGTGCCTCCTCCGCCCGCACCGGTCGTCGTCCCGCCCGTAGTCATCGCGGTGGCGGAAGAGAAACCGATCGTCGTCAAAGAGGAACCGCCCAAGGCGGCGGAACCTGTCAAAGAGCCAGCAGTCGTACCGGTGACGAAACCGCCCGAACCCAAGGTCGTGCCCGCCAAGCCGGAAGAACCTCGCAAGCCGTTGCTCACGACCGAGAACCGGGTTGTGCCGAAGCCGCCGGGACCAACGACCCCGCAAGAAGCTGCGGAAATACTCCTCGACTTCTCTGCGACCTCGCTCAAGCCGGAGCCGAAGGTGACGTCGGTGCCCGAACGAGTGCTGGCGCCGCAACGGAGAAACACCCCGCCGCCCCCTCTCCCCCCTCCCGTGTTCCCCAACTCTCCGTCGGTCACCATGCACATCGTCAAGTCTCCCGCCCCCTCCCCCCTCATCATACCCTCCCCCCACTCTGCCTCCCCGTGTATCACTGACGACGAGCTGATGGACGAAGCGCTGGTCGGTATGGGTAAATGAAACAGGCTAAGAATATATTAATTATCACGGGGCATTTGGAACTGATATGGCTAAATTTAATTAATAATATCATTCGTTGTTCGATTGTAACAGCCAATAGAAGTGTGGCTACTTGCGGCGCATGCAAGTTGATTTAGGGTATTTGATGTTCACCTTCCGGCATGAGGTATCAAAATTACGACAGATACTTTTAACACTTTCAACTTGGCGTATCTAGGAACTATTCAACTTATATTATATCATTTTCACAGGTCAGTAACTAAAAAACAATTGTTTCAACGCCAATAGATCTTGGTCATCATTACAGTGCGTCGTTAAACGCAATACAATTGTTTTAGCTGTTGAACTGGGAAAATGTTGTAGTCTTAGCTTGATAATTTCAAAGCACCATTCTGTTTGTAGGCCCACAAGTAAGATCTGCATTTCTCAAGTATTGAGATTCTGATTTCTTACACCGTTCCAAAATTATCACGAAAAATCGATACTTTACTGCATCGGCTTCATTGCGCTCTTTACTTTTATAATTACGTCATCAAATTTTGTCTGTCAAGTTAGCTCCATTATAACTTTTCTATAGCAAGTAACATTTTTGAACATTTCGCAAACTCCGTCTAATTCTTCCGAGGAGCTTATTACATACGATCGAATAAATATAATTTCCAAAAACTCGTTTGTTTAAGAATCTCGTTTGATTACGGTATTATTCAGTCGGAAAGATCTGTGCTAAGATTATTTCGCATTAAAGACTTGTCAATTTTTTGGTTTGCTTCACGCGTCTTCTTGAAAGAAAAAAGTATTATACCTACCAAAATAACATTCAGACAAATCACCGTTATATTTGCATAGCTGTGTTCTCTTTCCAGACTGCTATTTTCACGACAAAAGTCACGATTTTAAACACAACTACCTCTTTCAAAAACGTTGAATGTTTCAAACTGTTTCTCTACAATCAACGAAAGTTTGTACACTCTTCCAGTTGATTGACGACTTTCTTCTTTGGTGGATACAAGTATAGTACCGTAATCAATCTGAGTGCATTCTTATTCAATATTCAAATCATTTTTATTAACATACACTTCTTAATTGGCAGTTTTTTTTTTTTTTGCTTTCTATTTCGGCAATTGGTTTTAATCGAAAGAACCAGCGTGATCAGTTGCAAGTGCCCTAATACAAGAGGTAACATGATTCATACATATTACCGATATGGTACTGGTGGTAGCATTTAAATAAGAGAGTAGACTTTATTAGCCCAGTACTTTTATATTAATATATTCTTGAATAATAATGATGTGTGATGTGCGCGCGTGTGTATGTATTATATAAATAATATGAATAATAAATTTGTACATATTAGGCCTAGTATAGGTATGTTATTATTTCCTAATCGCCCTTGTAACCTTGCTGTCCTTGTTTGCCTTGCTGTCCGGTCTGAACGATCCTACCTTGTCATCCTTGGCCTTAATTGGAGAACCATGACTTTGCATCAAGTGTTACGAGTTATTTGATTGTGTTATAGTATTACTGAGACGTGTGGCCGAGTGGTTAATACACTGAACCGTCATTCAGGAGACTGGGGTTCGATTCCCGTCATGGTCGACCAGCCTAACATGTGCTTTTCGTGGTTTCTTTCTGTCGTCCAGGTCAATACTGGGATGGTTCCTTAATAACTGGCCACAACCAACTCCTTCCCACTATACAAAAACACCTAATAAAATAACCTCTCATCTCACCATCCCATCATCTCATATATCATTTACCAATGCCAATAGATCATAGTCGTCAGTATAGTGCGTCGTTAAGCCCAATATAAGTAAGTAAGTTAAGGTATTCTTTCTCTAGTTCCATTGTTGTTGTTGTTTATTGATTAATGTAGCACAATTGCTAATTAATTGCTCCAGTTATCCTGGAGATGTTTTTCTAAAACTCACAACAGTTTTCTAGAACTAAAAGCCATAGATAGATTATCTTCATTTGTCATCGAATGGTTTACAGTCAAAAGAGCGAGGTTTGGACCTCTCTTCCACCTAATTTTGTCCTTAAACTTGCACGTAGTTTTATGATCTGAGTATGTATAAAATATGATTGATGTAATAAAACACATTTGTAAGAAGACAATACTATTTCTAATCAACTCAACTTGGATAGCAAAAGTAAAAGACATTCGACCAAAGTGACTAATAATAAATGTAATATTGGCCAAAATATTGAGTGTCACTGTTACATACAATCTCTCCACCTTGGTCATTATAAAATTTGAGTCATTAGCGTTATTGTCAAAAAATTTGTCTGCAGCTTATGATTGTATCTTTATATTTTTGTATCTTGAACTGTTCAAGTTTTATGATCATTCATATCTTTGAAATTCCCCTGGTGGGAACTTTTTGCTCTACGGAGACTGGGGACGCCTTAATAAACATTACAAATAAAAACATGATTTCAAATGGAAGATTATAGAAGAAACCCACTAACTAAAAACAGGTGCATGTTATTGCTATTTGTATAAGTAGTAGTATTCATTTATTTAGCATACATATGCTATTTACATTTCACATATACATTTTTACAATTTTTACAATCACAAGAGTAAATATAGAACAAAATGTACATTAATTTATAATACAATTATAGATTATTTTATATATGCTACTTTCATCGTAATTTCCAATTTATCATCATAATTTCATTCACTCATCAATTTTATCCCAGAAACCACATTTTTCATAATGTTTTGGGATAAGCAAACCATCTTTAATTATTCTACAACATTCTTTTCTAAATGATGATGCGTTTTTGACATTTCTTATTTCATAAGGAATTCGATTAAAAATTTTCATCCCTTTATGGAATATAGAATTTTCTTCCATACACGAATATTTTCTATTCACTAATATACTCTGACGATTTCTCAAATTATATCTATTATTAATTTTATCATTGAATTTAATTTTATTACTAAGATAGCTAGGGAGTAGGCCTTTTGTGATTTTGTAGATTAATGTGAGGGTTAATGTGATTAACATACACCTTGAGGAATTTTTGGAAATGGTAGGCCTACTTAAAAAATAATAATACATCTTCAAGATTTCACTATTATTTTATTATAAAACTTTCAGATTGACTAGACATAAAACATGTACAGAAGTAAATTATCATGACATACAGTATGGCAGTGATTTGTAAATTGTTATTTGAAATATTCAACATACCAACATCTACTAACATAAACACAAATATCACCGTTATAATAATTGTATAGTGCCTGCAGTATCGTGAAGGGCAATGATTTTTCACGACAAGATTTGCAAATAGTAACGCAACTGACATCGATATAATTAAAATATATCGTTTGAGTTTTAAAATATTACTTTCTACATTGCATTATTTAGTATTTACTTTATGTTCTCAACAAATCAGTATTCGGTACCACTCGTTTTTCCGTGTTGTTTATTTGAGGTCCATCGTGATATCGTACAGATGGTTAGGAAACGGAGCTCTATAGCTGTGCAACCAGCCATATACCAGTACTAGAAAACACAAATTAGCTGTTAATGCAGTACAAAGTGAACCATTTTTCATTTTACACTGCCCATCTAAGGATTAGTTTGAATAAGAGTGAAACCTCTATGCATCGTTCCTTGAATCCATCGTTTTCCTGCTTGTATCATTCATTTTTCCTAACCTCACTCCCATATAATCAATGCTAAATTTTCCTGGATGGATCGTTTTCCTAAATGGATGGTTTTATTTTACTGATCTCTTCAAAAACGATGGATAGAGGTTTCACTGTATACACTTCATAATCGTTGATACAAACTGAAAAGAAAAATTGTGTTCACATAATTATTCACTCAGCATTTTTACTGTTCACAATGAAATCTTCTTTGAAAAACATATCTCGTACAAATGGGGAGAAAACGGTACGATCACAATACACCCCGACTCCATCAAGTAACAGTTGAAGATCACAATAATTCGATTCACAATATAATTTGAACTTTATTCACCACGCAAAACTGAGAGATCCATCAGTTCACCCTCAGATTTCTTGGCTCAGGAAAGAGTCTGGGTTACAAATTGACATGGTTAATGTTTCCATCGGTACGATAGCTATTCCAAGATGTAACCTTTACGTATTGCCTATGACTATCAATAACGTAACGGGATAAGCAACATGGCGGTTTCCTTTCGCACCATGCGTATATCAAAGAGATGCCGCCTTACAAATGTTATGATGATTTGCTGGTATTATTATGTGTTGATCTATACAAGTAATAGATGTAATGCAATCTGTGAATCCAGCTCTTTCCAACTGCATTAAACAATATTGGGATAAATTTCATTTGAATTAGCCAATCTAAATTTAAAATACGTCTGTAAAAGCATTTAGTCCCCTAGTCAAGAGCCCTACTGCTATATTTACCATTTGATAACTGGATAATTACTCATCATCTACGAGAAAAATTGAAATCAATGCAATTGTACAACTATGTACTATACATTGAAATACGAGTCTAATACGTACGATTTGATTTGAAATTGCGAATCTCAGAAATGTACACGAAAGCGCGCTGATTCCATCATGGTGAAAACGGCCTAATGTAAAAGGATAGGACTTATGCCGTGTTGCTTATCCCGTTACGTTATCGATAGTCATAGGTATTGCACTCTTCTTGTGGGCCCTGTTTCCCAGTAAAGTTTTAATGACATGAAATGAAACTACATCTTTCAGAATAAGTTGAACATTTTAATTTTCAGCAAGTTTCTGTAAAATTACCAACATTTTTCAATTATTCATTTGATAGCCTAATCTCTCGCAAATTCCCCATCGAGTTTGCTGCAGGAGGGAGACGGAAGTTAATTACCTAAAAAACTAATTAAATATTAAATTACCTATTATTCACAAATTAAAAATAATACAGTAGTCACAAGTTACCTACACTATCGCTACATAAAATACACCTAGTTCCATGGTTTTGAAATACAGTATACTAATACCTAATTTCACATTTGAATTATCTCAGGGTGTATAATGTTACACTGCTTTCGTTACACAGCCCGTTCCCACTTTTCGAAATTATAAACAGGAACGAAAATATTACAAATTAAAAAGGACATCACCGCACTGAAACTAGATTTTAATGGGTAGTGACAATATTTATTCCCCCAAATTAGAGAAAACTAGAAATCATCATCCAAATTACGGAAATTAAAATTAATGTTTTTGTCCTCCAGAGACCGTGAGTCATGACGTAGGTATCACCAATTCTGGTATAGAAACATAAACAGAACCGAGTAACGTCTACCTCACGACTCGGAAAAAGAACCGGGTCCTGGAGGACTAACAAATGATTAAATTAATTATAATTTCTGAAATTGACATGGCCATTTCTAGTTTTCTCTAAAACTAGAGAAATGAGTATTGTCATTATTCATTAATATTCAGTGTCAGGATTGTGATGACCTAACAATTACTCAAATAGAAAACGTACTTTGATTAAAGTACATATAAACATTACGTTGTAAGAACAACATCATCTATAATCTATACTATCTATTTAGTCAACTATATTTTGAATATTCTCGTAACCCGAATATTTAATGACCTTGTTATGAACCCACCGATGTTTAAAAGTCAGCAATACCTATCTTAATATCAGCGGCTGACATTTCGTCATATAAATCTCAGCGGTAGAACTCCAAGTTGGTGGCCGTTTCATTGTTGGATGAACAGACGGGAAAAAGTCTCAATTACAGTGCGGTAACACAAAGAAGTGAGTTATTGTCACAGATACATTGGAAAAATTAGGTATACAAAATGAACAATAAATGACGCTAGCATTGATACGACCTAACGACTCCAGCAAGGTCAACTTGGTTTCTGCCATTCTGACAAGGGAACAAACCAAAATGTGGTAAACATTATACAACATGTCACATGAATTACATAGAAAGTAGGGTTTTATCATTCGATTTCAATATGTTCTGTCAACTGAACTTGATATCAAATCAAAATAATCAACATTCAAGAAATTCGATATTGATTTTTTTAAATATCCAGGTCTGAATAAGTATTGAAACAAAATGCTGCTCATCTGAAGCGACTCGGTAAGGTGAAATACACAAAGCAGTAAATGTCCCGATGCATCGTTCTGTAACTTGACCAAATTCTATCATTTTCAGACTCGACATCAATATCAGTTGAAAATTTCAGTATTGATAAACAATTTCACTATCGAACAGCAATTTGAATAGAAAGATAAATCACACCAAAAGTTTCCAAATTACATTCATAGCGTTAATTGCGGAACAATGATATTGTATCAAGTTCCGATGTTATAAAAAAAAAGTTTCGCAATCGTTCAAAGTTCGTTACACATATTTGCAATGCACCATCGATAATATCAACGGTAATCATCTTGATTATTGTTTTTCGGTTATATTATTGGTGGTACTGTTGTTAATTTCTTCCCTGTCCATCAGCCAGTCTCAGGCTTTTGTACTAAATCAATCCGTCGAGCCCGAAACAATCCCTATGTTCCGGAATCCGGAATCAATCCCTGGAACATCGTAGCTTCTAACGATCGTTACGAACCGACGAGCTGAGGTCGCTGAAGTAATGGTGCGCCATCGCGTCATCGGCCGCCATCCTCAGCGCCGGGTTGCACACGAGCAGTCGTTGCAAGAGGTCGCGACCTTTCGACGGCAGCTTGGGCACGACCTGTCCGAAGCCCATGCTGGGGTGGTAGAGGGGGAACGGCTTGTAGTCGGGCAGCTGGGAGATGCCGGGCCAAGTCTCCTCGCCTGGCGTGCCCAGGAGCTTGAAGATACGCTTCAGTTGGTCGTCGACGTCGGAGCCCGGGAATAGCGGGCGGCCGGCGTTGGCAAGTTCTACGGGTAGAATATCGATGAGGTAGCAAATCTTTATGAATAATAACATACGCATATATACGATGTTAGATGAGGGAGAGATCTATATGAAGTGTCATCGAAAACTCTACACATCTTGACTGTTATAAAATATACGTCATTCAATAACCATCCAGTTGATATGGAAAGGTGTGAATCTCAGCAACCTATATAAAACATTTCATTTCAGTGCTGCTTAATGACCCCACCGATAGCTAGATTATACGAGGAACAAAACTCAGAACAAAACTTCGAAATAATGTGTATCGTTCGTGTGTTTAAATTCTGTAGAAATTTAAATTCTCTCCGACAAAATGTTTTTCCCAAATTTCCCCTTGGATTATTCTTATACGGGTTTTCAAAATTTCGAAATTTTTCTTCTATAAGTGGTTCAACCGATTGAATTTCAAAACTGTACAATATTATTATTATCATTATTATTATAGAATATCTTATTAATATCTTATTTTTAGAAAATATATATTACAAGAATATCAAGTTGAATGATGAAACTGGTGAATCTGCATGTCAAGTTTCATCAGAAATGTTTCTTCTGTTGGACCTGAGGAAAACGTACCAAAAAAATTTAAAAATGCAAATACGGAAACATTGAATCTTTGTTTCGCTCATCCAATAACTATATTTTGTTTGTGTTGAAATATTATGAATGGATGGTTGAGTGTAGAGCGTGAAGGGGAAGGAGTGTTAAGACGCTACGTACCTGCGAAGATGCAACCAGCGGACCACATGTCGATCGAAGTCGTGTAGAGCGTGAAGGGGAAGGAGTGTTAAGACGCTACGTACCTGCGAAGATGCAACCAGCGGACCACATGTCGATCGAAGTCGTGTAGAGCGTGAAGGGGAAGGAGTGTTAAGACGCTACGTACCTGCGAAGATGCAACCAGCGGACCACATGTCGATCGAAGTCGTGTAGAGCGTGAAGGGGAAGGAGTGTTAAGACGCTACGTACCTGCGAAGATGCAACCAGCGGACCACATGTCGATCGAAGTCGTGTAGAGCGTGAAGGGGAAGGAGTGTTAAGACGCTACGTACCTGCGAAGATGCAACCAGCGGACCACATGTCGATCGAAGTCGTGTAGAGCGTGAAGGGGAAGGAGTGTTAAGACGCTACGTACCTGCGAAGATGCAACCAGCGGACCACATGTCGATCGAAGTCGTGTAGAGCTTGGCACCGAACAGCACGTCGGGCGGTCGGTACCACAGGGTGACAACCTCGGCAGAATAACACTTGACAGGGATACCAAACGCTCGAGCTAGGCCAAAATCAGCCAACTTCAACTCTCCATTCTGCAACACGATTGAAGGTAAGAATTAATTAATGGTATAAAATATTTTTGTGGCTTATTTATGTACGTCAAGATCTATTGTTATATTTAATCATTTTTCGTGGTACTAAAGCCTACTCAAATTTCGTGAAAAACGTAAATGCTGATCTTTGATTTAAATATTTACATTTAAGTTGATTCATATCTGGATAACAGCGTAGTCATGGCATCTGAGTGTGTACTACTCATCGTAATAATATTTGCAGTACGTTAATCATTTTTCATTTTCCCTTGTTAATTCGAACTTTTTTAATTTGTAATGTTTTTTTCATACTACCCTGAGTTTGAGCTAACGAGGGTTCACTGTAATACCTGTACTTATTCTAGTCTTAAGGTCTAACCTCCATTACCTCGTGGTCATGAAAAAATATGATTTTTTGTCAGTCGATTCGTTTTGATGTGCTCGATAATAATATCGAATCAGATGATAGGCTAACCGGGATGAATTTTGAGATATATTGATTCAAATACTGGATGTTTTCCTATCATTTAACACACAACCTTCAAATTGTATGCGTTTTTATTATTCAACAGATCATTAAAATATACTAAAAGAAATGACATTGAATCAAAAAACTTGTTTTATTGTAGATGAAGATGTTACGAATAGAATTATGCAAAAATAAATATAGGTACCCGTTCTCATTTATGAATCACACTCATTTTAAGAGGAAAAATAGTTGATTTTTCACCAAAATGAAGTCAAAATAGCAACTTAATATTTCATTAAAGCGCTGTAACTTCGGCCAAAAAAATATGACAGTGTTTCTGATGTGATTTTAATTCAAGAATACACATGTTCAATAAAGCTTTACTTAAATTTCCCCAATGTAGAATTAATTTCGAAATTACTTTTTGACTCTGCTGACCAAACGGCTGTTAGACTTTAATTTGGTCTTGTATTTGTGATCTGAAACTAAAAATTCTCCAAATTTATTTACTCGATACATGTGAGTGGATAACAAGCTGTCATTCCATAAATTACCGTACTTAAACTGTGTTGATAATTATTAATTTATTATTATTGTTGTCATTATTATTATAATTTTTATTTCATTTATTTTTTATATTTATATTTTATTATTCATCATTATTATTATCATCATCGGACCAATAAAAAAATATATATATTATTTTATAAGTGTTATTAATTGAAGTGAAAATCTCATAATTCCAAGAGAAGTTTATAATTGTGATGTTTGTATGTTGCCATGTTGACCCTACCTTGTTAATGAGCAAGTTTTGAGGCTTCAAATCTCGGTGAAGAACATTATGACTGTGGCAAAATGCAAGCCCTCGAAGAAGTTGAAACCTAAAATGGAAGATCGGAAAGAGATTTACAAATTGAATCTCATAGTTAGAACAATTGTGATACAAAATACTTAGTCCTATTGAAACTGAATCAGATCATATGCCTACAATAGATTCTAGCAACATATAATTCCACATATTAGTTATTGGTACTCACATAAATGATTTGACATTGTCCGAATCAATCTCGCCATTCAAACTGTCAAAGTACTTTTTCAGATCTTGGTCACAATGTTCGAACACGAGAGTGAGTTTCTTTTCACTATGGAGCACATCATACAGTCGGACTATATTTTTATGTTTAAGCTCTTTTAATAAACATATCTCTCGCAATGCTATAATAAAAACAAAATCGATAGTATCATATGTTAATAACAGGTAAGATAAACTGGAGCTCAATTAACTTTTGACCTCACGTCTATTGTAACTTTGTTGATGAACTGCACAATTACATTAATTAGTATTGCCAATGGTTAGGGAGAATGGAGAGCTAGTCAATTATTACACCAATATCAACTTTAAAATTCTCAATCTGGTATGCTACGTATATAGTATATGCCTGACATTGTAAGAAAATGACATTGAGTAGGCCTACTAAGAATAAAAATGAAGTAACACCTCCTTATAAATTGCTCCATAAGCTATTTTTACGTCACTACGGGCGAAGTATAGTGAAGGATTGAATCATTGAAATAGCTGACCAAGTATTATAAGTTCAAAAAAGCCAAATTGGCACTATTACCAATGACATCAAGATCAGGATCATAGAATCTATGAATCAAGACAGGCATTGTTTATACCATTGAGTTTGTAGCTTATACTCACCAGATGATGGTACTCCTTCATCATCGTCATCCAATCTGACTCTCTTTAATGCAACGATCTCATGAGTTTCACGGTTCTTTGCCTTGAATACTGTGCCATACGTGCCTGAAAGCATTGAGTAAAAATTACGATATAGTATGTATAGTTATCTAGTTTAGACCCATATAGACCATAAAATGATGCACTGCTGCAGGTGCTTACTTGCTAATAGGCATATTGACTAAGCCTAGCCATTGAGTGTACAGTGTTACCCTATATACTGAATGGCTATTTGCCGAATTGGAGGCAAATTGGTCTATTTTAACCTTACTTTCTTAGCTTAACCATTGCTTAACCTACATCACCTCCACCTGACCAGCAAAAATATCGTGAGTGTGAAATCTATCATTCTAATCAACAATTTTTAATTCAATTCATTCTTATTTACCTTCGCCAATCTTCTCCAACTTCTCATATTTTTGCATTTTGTTTATAAAATATTACTATTATTTGACAAATGACAGATGACACAAGTGGTGACAACTGACAGATGACAGCTGTGGACTGTGGTTCAATTTCGACTTTCGACTTTCGATTGACTCGATTCATCGTTGGACAATAAATCGAAGAAGTCAAGATGGAAGAAAATTGATAAGTACTGTAGGCCTAGAGGCTAGCTGTCATAATATCGTCGTAAATTTTATATGGAATCACTACCTATTTGTGGAATCATCAACATTATTTTAAATGGAAGTCAAAAAGTTGCAACAGTTGAAGATCAATTCAGATGTATCGTCACCTTTCTCAATATCTTGGTCTGAAGATGACAAAATCGCAATCGCCGCCAGAGAAGGGATAAGCATTTTGGTAAGTCTAATCGTCTAGTATAGTCTAATCATGATATTTCATTATAGCATTTACTTTATAGTTTGCCTAGCCCCACATTAGTACCTAGAGTAGACCTAGGCCTACCTCTGAATGAATACATGTATGTCTAGGCTTAGAGGACAAGGTCAGGTAGGCCTAGCCATTGAGTTTACAGTGTATACTATAAACTACTACTACTACTACTACTACTATAAACTACTATACTGTACACTATAAACTCAATGGCCTAGCCTAGTCTTACAGTTTGTTGACAGTAGGGCCTAGTCCAGGTTATTATGATATTGTGGTTTTCATGAAAATTGAGGCTAATATACATTCCTTTAGCAGGATGGTATGTCAGAGCTCAAACCCAGGCGCAAAATGGGAGTAAGTGCCATTTACCTTTGGTTTACAATGGTTCTTTTGTCGGCATCTGGTGTGTGGGGGTCAAATATCACGGACGTAGTATTTGGTTCAACTACAGACCTCATGCCCGCTGCTTTCGGAGACTTCAATTCTGACGAACTAACTGATATGTTTGTTCTCCGCGAGAAGGGTACAGTCGTCCAAGTATTACTTGCATCGCCTAGTGAGCCATTCCTAAGAGCTGATCCCAATTTACGTTGTTCTTTCACAAAACTACATGTCACTAGTCTTGTACCAGGTGATTTTGACGGTGATTCCAAGATGGACATTCTAGTTACAGCTATTGACAGGAAGAGTCAAGTGAAACCAACTATTACCCAAGTTCACATCCTGTGGGGTGGAACTGTTCAGTTGAACTGCTCTGACGAAAATACACCCTTAATTCAAATGATTGGCCAGCCTTTAGCGTTGGATTACAATCGTGATAATATAATAGATCTGTTCGGCTCCGATGTTAACGGTAATCGAACTTTTTGGTTATTCTCGAATAATCGTACTGCTCCGACTCCAGTGTACTTGTCACCAGAATTCAAATCGCCATTGCGTGTGCCTCATTCCCACGCTTTCCTTGATATTCACCATGACTCTGCTCCCGACCTCATCATATCCACTAAAGAAGGCTTTGAAATCTGGGCGGGTAGCGTAGATACTTTCGGATTCACTTACAACACAACTATAATTGCCCCAGTTTCAGTAAGCCCTGAACTTCTTGGACAGTCTGTGTATATGGATTTAGCCCAAACTGGCCGTCAAGATCATATTATTCCATTCTGTGTGGATGCGAAATGTTTGAACAGCACAATTCTCGTGTATTTTGAAGATTCCTGGGTCGATCTACGACCCACCTTTACAAACTTGGACGGTGTTTGGGGTTTTGTACCTCCAAACGGTGGACCCTACACCGACACTATTACAGTACGCGTCGGAGACTTCAATATGGACGGGTATTTCGATATAATCGCCACACTACAACATGCTGGTACTGTCAGCCAACCGTTCCTTCTCGAGAACGTAGAATGCCTTCAAGGAAGCTGTAAAGAAATCGGACGGACGTTCGTAGTACGTTGGGATGTTCTCTCTCCTCTGAGCAATCACTCAATTATGGGAACCTTCTACGACGTTTATCAAGACGGCGTGCTAGACGTAATACTTGCCGGAACCGAAAGGGTACAAGCATTTAAAAATAATCTCGATTACGATGCAAACTTTGTTAAAGTCATGGTGGGCGGAAACGGGGGCAGCCTTCCCGGTCCTTCTATTGCATACAGAACTACGACACCTCAAGGGACGCCCAAGGTGTCGGCCGCGTCACAGCTGTCGCAATCTGCTCACTTCTCGTTGGCTCTACCGTACGTGATATTCGGACTCGGACGTACGCCCAACTTCGTGGATACGCTAATCGTAGGCGTCGGCGGTAAACACAAGGAATGGACTCAGATTATTCCCAACTCGCAAATGGTGGTCACGCCGTGGCCGAACTGGCGGGTCAAACTGTTTGTCACGCCGAGCAAGTTGATCCTGATGAGCGTGTTGGCGCTGACGTCTACGTGCGTGTTTATCGCGGCTCTGATCGCAGTGCTTTATTGGAAGGAAAGGCGGGAAGATAGACTGGAGAAGCTACAAGAGGCTCACAGGTTCCATTTTGATGCCATGTAAACCTACTGTGATGGACGATTGTTGTGATACGTTTGTTATGTGATAATCTTCGTTGAGTGCTTCACGTTCAAGTTATGCTACTTGTTCATTTGATAAATATTTAAGCAACGAATTATTCCAATCTTCTTTGCATACCGGTTTTTAATAGATCTGACATATTATAAATTTCTTTCCTTGGCTAGCTTTAGGCCGTAACTTTTCAATTGTGAGTTGAGAAATAAAATATGATAATAAACAATCCAAGTTACCAAAATCATGATTGAACCCCATAAAAATTTATCGACTTCAAAATCAATCCTACGGTATGTATTTATTTGTATTGGTCATAAATTCCAATAATTTTTCTTCCGACAATCGAATCTTCCGATACTGTCGCTGGTTACCACGTTTGATGTGAAATGATGATATTAGAAACAAGCCAACTTATTTAGGCTAGTAAACAATTACGGTACTTGATTTCTCCACTAGGGTTAGTTGGTTGCTATTAACAATGTGACCATGCAGAGAGAATTGTGGGCTATTCAGCCATTTTGAAAAAAAATATCTTAGCAATTAACCGACACTTTACAAGGCTTACCGCGTTCTCGTTCTCTTAGTCTGAGGTAAAAAAAACACGTATCGGTAATACCTCTTCCACATTCGAGATCGTTAGAAGCCGTATTATCTCAGTTAAACATTTCTCTTCCGATATGCATTACATAGCTCCCGTAGATATGTAGACTAGGCCCTATGTTCATTTTAAAACGGTGATTCTTCAAATTACGTGTTGACGCAAATTAGCGTGTTGATGACTTGACGAGGTTGTAAACTGTAAAATAAATGTAATTGTTCATTTCAATATCTTATATATATGAACAGTTTCTGAATTTGAATATTTGACGTTGAAATATTTGATGTCATTCTGTGTTGTTTTCAAGCACTCTGTGTTGTGTTAACATTGAAATGCACAAAACAATCCCAAGTTGCGGCATAATTTATAGTTGCACCGGGCAACGAAGTCTCTAGTACACCTAGAGCCCTGGTTTCACGTTGCTCATCTGTTGTTAACGTTAAATATCAATTATTCAATGTTTGGGCAAGAAATATCAATTAATCCTGACAAATTGTATAATTATGTGTTATAACAAAAATTGTGTACAGTAGTAACACATATCTTTTTAAGAACCTGATTTTTAATCTAATCCAGATGTAATTTTGTTTCTCTGTGACTGATTTATAATAAGCCTAATATTTATAAACTGTGCTTTTGAGTTAGTATTTATTATTTTTTATTCGGGGTGAGAAATACCTCGCATACATAAAAGAATATCAGTGTGCTGTGTGTATTCTCAATATTGTCTAATAAAGTTTGTTAATTTAAAAAGTACAGTTGGTAGACTTGTATCCCTAAGAGTTGGAAGTTGTGTACCAACATAACAAACACAAATATCACTGTTAAATTATATTTGTATATCTGTGATATTTAGAAGTTCAGTGATGTTTCAGGATAAGATTTATGATTGAAAACACAAACACATCTTTCAAAAGCGACGAGTTTTTAAATCTGCGTCAATTTTCTGGACGATTACAAAAGTTCTCACAATTGTTCATTTGGTTGACAATATTTATTTCTTGCTGGTCCAAGTACGCTGCGTGTAGTTTGTAGACCTTACCAGCTATTGCACTTACCTACAAAAGACTAGCATAGGACTGGTAATATACTCTGTTCGACTAGTGTTGGAGGGTCGAAACACCCAAGCGTTCCGATAGAATGGAGGCTAGTCGTGATCACCAACGTTCGTCGAACAAAGTATACATAACTACTAACTAGGCTATCTTTATACCGCTGAGCAATGTTTATATTTGTGACACGATTTTAGATGTGAGCCATTTTCTAGTAAATACAGATAATGAACTGTCTAATCTGTTTTGTAATGGTTTTGAGTTGGTAATAAAACATATTTATTAACATCTTTTTTCAATCGTGTTATTCAACCTCTTTTATATTTTGCTCAACGACCTCAATAATAGCTAGATTATTAGGGATACGTAGGAGTGGGTGATGAAACAATGAAGTGACAATAGATAAGAGGAAGTTTTTAGAAACCGTGCCTACAGCGCGACTTGAAGCCGCGTCCGTCTGGCTTCAGATTTCAAAGCAGTGCTTTGACTTTCCGAGCTCAACGTGAGACTTCTACATATTTTCATTTTTGGGGTGGTAAGATCGCCCTTGAGATGCCCCATTCAAACGATCTTATTTTTTTATCCTTTGCCTTAATTGGGGAACAATGATTTTGTATCAAGTTTCGATGTTATTAAAAAATATATATATATTAATGTATCAATAATATATGAATGTAATGTACTTCCTTGTTCATCTTGTTCCGTAGGAGTACGGAACTTGACATACAATTGGAAAAGAACTACGATGATCCCAAGTTAAATATTGTAATACGTGTTAGGCGATACCAAATACGGTGATGTAGTTCGCAGTTGGTGAAATCTATTCATATCCGTCGAAAGCAAACAAAAAGTGACTATCATAGATTAAAGATATTAGATCGTTCTGGAAACTTTTTTTTCACTGCTAACATCATATACTTGATAATAAGTCGATGTTACCCAAGAATGAGAAGGTATGATTGTTTAGAGTACCGCAACAGCAATCTTACCTCTCCTAGAGAGTAAAATAAGTTGAAAAACAATCTTCCTAAAACGTGGTAAAATAAATATTGAAAGCAAGATGCATTGAGGGTTGTGTTTGTTTGCGGCCGGGAGTTGGTGCCTTCACTTATCTTAATAACACGTACCATACCGTGAGGACTTTTCTGTGTAATATATGGATCGCTGCTCTATCTGGTGTGTTTTTTGTAGAAACGGCTGATAGGCTGGCAAACTTGATGACAGCGAGCTGGCCTTGAACGTAACGTTAGTCCCTTCTATCACCACTTATCTACGCACGGTCAATAGTACTTTAAACGTGGACCGTGTATTGGAACATATTTTTGACATGAGAGAGATAGGAAGTAAAGACCGGCACAGTAGCTGAGTGGTTAGCTCACTTGCTTCGTGATCCGGGAGGTGAAGGGACATATCGGACCCGGTTCGATCCCCGCCACCGTCCATCTTTACAGGGGTTTTTCGTGGTTTTCCTCTGTAGCCTAGGCTAATGCCGGGATGGTTCCCACAATATAGGCCACGACCGCTTCCTTCCCACTATCCTTCCCACTACCCATAAAAACCTTCATCTCATCATCCCATCATCTCATTAATCATTCATCCGACGTCAATAGATCTTAGTAATCATTACAGTGCGTCGTTAAAACCCAATAAAAAAAAAAAAAAAGGAAGTAAAGACACCATCTCCAACGGGCAAACGCAACCCTCAATGCATCGTGATTGAAAGATATTGTTGATAATACCTAATGAGCAAAGCATATGCTTCCTCTCTGATTCCCGCCGTAGCCTTATCCGGTAGATCGTTTTATAATTGAAACTCCTAGTAATGTAGTCCGAGTAACGGAAAGAATCACCACCAGCTTACCTTGAATTATTACGAGTTGAGAAGATCATAACAAGTGATGTTTTATCGAGCTGTGAGCGATGAACAACAGTGGAACCGTTTGGGGCGTGTTGTTGGTATGGTAACACTGAAATGCTGATCAACAAGTAACGACACGTTAATGATTCAAGGTGAGTTGAAAGTGTTTCTAACGTGTTGACGTTCGCGTTTCGTGTTGTATGTGATAGTATTTGTGACGAGACTTGAAGCCGAGAGTACTGAGACAAGTGGTCGAGTGGTTACAACACTGAACTGTTATTCAGGTGACCAGGGTTCGATTCCCGCCATGGTCGATCATCATGACGGGGGTTTTCGTGGTTTCCCTCTATCGTTCATGTCAATACTGAGTTGGTACCCGAAAACACAATAAAATAACCTTTCATCTCATCATCCCACCATCTCATATATTATTCACTGACACCAATAGATCTTGGTCCATCCGTATAGTGCCTCGTTAAGCCCAAAATAAATAAATACATAAATTACCACTATTATCATCTTATATTTAGCCCTACCTTATTTGACAAAACCAATATTATTAGTGCCAAGTATTAATCTACGGTGAATAAAGAATACAATACATATTCTGTTGAATAAATAAATATAGGAAATACTCGAGCTATCAACAAAAACTGAGTCTGGTGTACACTTGTCATGAAATCTACTTAAAATCCCTTGAAATCGTCTTGGAATCCCGGGAAATCTCCCTGAAATCCCTTGAAATCTGAAATCAGTTGCACACCAAATTTTCTATTTGTTTCCTCCTCGGAAATACTCTTGAATATTGTAAAGAGTTTGACTGAAACGCTGCTGTATTCCCGCAGGTCCTGGAACCGGACGCCGACTTGGACCGCATGAAGTTCCCGTTGAAGCGCATGAAGGTGGAGCCGCCCGAACAGGCGCCCGCGAGCCACATCGACATGAGCACGGACGACCTGATATCGCAGCTCCAACGCGTCGACGCGTACCGGCTGATCCTCGACGTCGGTCTCGCACCGGAACTCAACGGTAATTACGCTATTCCGTTTCTATTGGTCGATGAGCGGAGCGAGGACTCGATTTTACCGCAGGCCTACTTGAAAACCAAATGAAAAAATGTTGATGAAACTTGGCATGAATATATGTCAACATCCAACTCGATGCATGACCATTTTTGAGAAAAATATCTTCTGAATTTCTAAATAACAGTTATTGTTTCACGTATCAAGTACAATAATATATCAACAGTCCCCTACAATAAAACAATTACACTGTTTTATTAATAAAACAATTAATAAACCACTTGAACCCAAATATCTGTGCATTGAACTGGTAAATGATCCAGCCCGGGAGGATGTTGATCTCGCAACCCGGCTGTCAGATGATTGAAACTAATAACTCCTCAGGAACGACTCCCGTTGCCCCGTACTTCACGCAGGCGCGCTGGTCCCCGAGCGGTTCCCTGGCCAACGCCCAGTGCTCGCTGGCAGGTGTGACGAACCTGGGGCAGGCGTCGCTGTTCTGCCAACAGCTGAGTCGGTGGGCGTCGACCTGCGATCTGACGGCGAAGTGGGCGGGACACTGCCAGGGGGCGTGGCGGCGGCTGAGATCCACCGAGCCTGCCACCGTGAGGCTGGCCGAAGTGGAGGAGCGGGCCAATCAGCTGAGAACCACAGGTGGGTAGCGGCGCGATGTAGTGATACCAACATTCACTATCGTAATATAGAGAAGACCAAAAACAGACTCTTCATCGCCACCCGTTTAACCACGTTGATCTGATACCCCCGTGTCTCTCATTCAGCCATCGCGTGGGGTTTCCGTTGCCATGCCGACTACACCCACCTGGTGACTGCGCAGCGCAACAACGACATCGTGCTGTTCCGCGTCGAACGCGACGGAACAGCCCGCGTCGAGGCTAGCTTCCCGTCGCGTCTCGATCGCGTCACTAGCCTCAAGTTTGTCAAGGAAGACGCGGTTGCCGTCGGCGACGGTCTCGGACGAGCTAAACTGTTCACGTTCAAGAGCCGTCCGGAGCCGACGGTCGAGACGTTCATCGTGCCCGAGGAAACCAACAGCTTACCTCCGACAGAGCCTGCGGTACCAGACACAAGTGAGTGGGATCTCGGTTTCATAACTTTCCGGTACGATTAAATCCGGTTTCAATTACATGAAAATGATGATACATAAAAAAATAGCAGTAAAGTAGTATTATCGTTTACAGTCGAATCTCTATGCATCGTTCACGGATGCATCGTTTTCCTGCTTGTATCATTAATTTTTTCTCACCCCACTCCCATAGAATAATCAATGTTAAATTTTCCTGGATTCTTTGTTTTTCTACATGGATGGCTCTATTCTCCTAGTTCCTTCTACTTCTCTTCCTTCAATTCTTCTCCCCACCGTGAATGTTTGAATTGTTTTCTCACCCTGGCATTATTACCTCAGGATTTATTGTATGTTGAATGAGTTGTATTATTTTTAATTTTCTTTGTGGTGGTAAGATCGCCCTTGTGGTGCCCCTTCCGAACGATCCTACTTTTCATCCTTTGCCTTAATTGGGGAACAATGATTTTGTAACAAGTTTCGATGTTATTTAAGAATATATATATATACTAGCCACACCCCTCATGTTTCAAACATGAGGCAATTCACCACTATGCCCTGCAAGCTTCTACGCGTGATTGTTTTCACACAACGCTAGCCAGTCTGCCGTGACGATTCCCCTTTCTGTCTCTCCTCTCACCCCCTCCTTTCCTCCTTCCTTCATTCCTTCCTCTCCCCCTTCCACTCTCTGCTCAACCACCCAGCCAACCCCCCCCCTCACCTTGCCGTTAGAATGTTGTAGAACCAGTTTGTGACGGACACACAGATAGACAGACAGATCTGAGAGACTCTTAGGATAATTCAACTGGCCGTGGTCGTTTGTTTTTCAGCGAGTCTGACGATCGACGAGCATGACCTCTGGTCCGACAGCGACCGCGTGGCCGTGACCCACTTCGAGCTGCTGCGACACGCCCTGGTGGTGTTCAAGGGAAGCTACCTGATCGTGATCTCGCTCGACGACTACACCCTGGCCACGCATCACGTCGACGGCATCAACATCGGAGGTGAGGCAGACGTTCACTTTATCGACGTAAATGACATTATCGAAATATCGAGATGTAGTCAATCATAAAGCTTGGGTGATAGTAAGATGGTGAGCGTCGAAAAAGAATGAATAGTCGAGGTTCTTCATCAACAATACTCATCTTTTTAAAGAGCTTCCGTAAATTCACTCTTTAATTCAAAATTATTCTTTTTTTTATAGGCCTCTGTATTGATACTCGAAAAGAATAGCAAATACATAAACACTCTCAAAAAGATCTACAAAGCCTTTAAAAGGCTTGTCTGTGGAATAATAAAATATAATACCGAATTAAACAAACACAAACGACTAGTGGGAAACAATAAATAATTGCAATTATAATTTATAAAAATGTATTATATTTATCACATTTTACATTTCATTTGGGTCCCATTATATGTATTGCAATTATAAAATTGATAATGAATGATTAATAATGAATTATTCATTCATTTCAAAATACTCATTTTGAAATATAAAAGTGTGAATCATCGGTAAAAACTCTGTAGGCACCAGAACTATTGTTTGAATTACAGCAAAATTTGAATTATGAGAGTTCAAAAACGATCCCCTAAAAACTTCCCACTATCCAAAATAACATATAGTAGAATAATTTGTCATCTCATCATCTCACATATCATCCACCGACGCCTATAGATTGTAGTCATCAGTACAGACTACAGTGCGTTGTTGAAACTTTAAACCCAATATAAAAATTTAAAAAATACTTCTCGGAACAATTAATGGTTCACAGGAAAAGATCACACATGAACTCGTTTAAACGTTGGTAAAGAAAAAATGAGTATGAGAACGAAATTAAACAATACTAATTCAAACACTAGCATAAAACACCAACATAAACAAGAAACAACATAATGCAGTGCGATAGTTGATTGAGCCACGGGGGTGGCTCCAATGAATAATAATAAGTGAACCATTTATTAGTGTATTTATTTATTAGTGATAACATTGATTAATCGAGAATCAATTCTAATGTAAAACGATTCTCAAATCAAAAAAATCCATTTTTTTTCCAGTGTTGTACTTTTTCACGTCGCAATGCATGCTCATTTCGTTGTCTATATTATTTTGTATTGTTGAGATTTTACTATCTGGACACAAGCTATCCCTTCGGTTACGTCTGACAGCCGAACGTTGACGGAAATACCCAAATGGTACAGTACAGTTCAAAGAAGTCTCTAGCAGCTATTTTTCACGTTGAACGCTGCGGGAAGGTTGAACAAAAAAGTTTACAAGTAGGCCTACACTACTATTTTTGAGGGTGAAATTTTTTCATTTTTTCACTTTTTTTTCAAAATTTATTTTGAATCGATTCTGGAGCGTAGAGAATCGATTCCCGATTTTGAGAATCGATGCCATCACTATTATTCATGTCCTTTATACGAATATAGATTGAAGTGGAGAGTTGTAATTATTGTCGTTGTTGTTGTTGTTGTTGTAGGTGTTACGGTGCTGGATGAAGACTCTGTCGTCATAACAACGGAATGTGGGCAGTTCCACGTGGTGACGGTGCGGTGGGGGGCGGTCGGAGAACTGAAGGTCACCTCGTCGCCCTTGACCTGCAGTTTCCCCAACACTAGGAACCGTGGCGTGACCAGGTCAAAGGGCAAGGCCATCTGGGCTGTAATCAACAGGTACAAACTTCATCTTAGTACTACTTGGTAGTTTTCAGTACCGTGGTACCTCTGTCTATCGTTATAGGATTTAGCATAAATAAAATAGACCATCGAATTCAAATATTTCACAAGGATATATATTTTTGGTTCTTTAATGTTTTGTGGTATTTTGATTAATTTAACATTATATTTTATTTCACTATTTCTTACTACTAGGCAAACGCGTTATGTGTTTCCGCGTTGATGGATGAGCTGGAACATATCAACTTATCTTTGGATTGGTTATTATATATATATACACCTTGAGATCCAAACCATTACATCACTGCCATCTTATTTTCCTTTAATAATTTATATGATAATAAAGAAGGCTTTGTTTTAATCGTTTACAATCAAGTGGTGACACTTGTTGCTTTGATTTAATAGGTATCTTAATAGCTTTGAATAATTGACACAAATAACATTATATATTTTTTTACATCAAAACGGCTGATCCGATTTGAGTAAAAGTTCGGAATAATGTGTATTATTATGTTGTTCGAGTTCTGTGAAAATTTGAAAAATTTCGTAGAACATTCACTTTGTCATTTTTTCCGCCGGGCTTATTCATATGGGTTTTTTGAAAACTTCAAAATGATTTATCTCAAGAATTGTTAAACCGATTTTGCCTCAAAACTATACAGCATCAAGTCAGATAGGGGTTCATGTGTGTGCCAAGTTTCATCATGATCTGAATTTCTGTTTGACCTGTAGAGCGCGAACAAAAAAAAAAAAAAAACACCTTCGATTTTTCAAGTACAGTGTAATTGAGTCTTTGCTAAGCTCATCCAATAAATGTGTTTTTCAGATTATTTAGCTACATTCAGCTATTTCGTGAAAATATGCAGTTTTGAAGACAACGAGCTTGTATGGAAAATTGTTTCCGAGAAATGTGTTCAAAATTCAAACATAAAATTAACTGGAGAAACCAACGATTTAGTTGAAAAGAATCGTTGTCTCTTTCCTCAAATAACTATCCACAGAACTAGAAAAAAATTGATAATTTCAATCAATATCTGATTGGTGGAGTATTTAATATTTCAATATTTTCATCTATTATTTCTTAGTCATCTATTATTTCTTATTCATCTACTTTTTTCACATATTTTTATTGATATTTTTTTTTTTTTTTTTTATAATGTAGGCCTATTATTATTATTATTTTTTATTTTTTTATTTTCAAGTACAGTCAAACCTCTATGCATCGTTCCCGGATCCATCGTTTTCCTGCTTGTATCATTCATTTTTTCTCACCCCTCTTCTGTATAATCAATGTTAAATTTTCCTACATGGATGGTTTTATTTTTCTGGTCCCTTGAAAATCGATGGATAGAAGTTTCACTGTATTTCAATATAGCACATTTCGGTATCATTTACATTTTCTTGATCGATTGGCAAGCCTAGTCCAGGTTGGTGATAAACGTTGAACTTGTGGGTAGACACTGTGAGAGACCAGAACTATCATTCGAATTACAGCAAAGTTTGAATTAACGCTGGTTCACTGTACGTAGAGACTTGAGTGACAATGTTTTGTGTTGTTGCGTTGCCAGCACTGATGACGTGAGCAACTCGGTGCCGTCGCAGGTGACTTTCTTCCACGTCACGGGGTTGGTAAACCCGATGTCCGTCGTCGTCAACAATCCCTCCGCGGACTTGTCGCAATGCTACGATCAGCTGGAGCTTATTCGGAGCATCATATTCTCGAAAGCGGTGAGGACGTCGGAATTCTATTTATTTATTTTCCCCTGGCCCAATTTAATTGGTTATCTGGGAAAGATATATATATATATATTTTTTATTTTCATCTCTATCTGTCTTTTTCCGGAGGATCACGAAAAATAAACCATCCATACGGGAACATTCAACATTGGTTATATGCAGAGACATGTAAAAATAGCAGTTGCTATTGAAGCCATGAAAACTAAAGGTGCTTTCTTACATGTTTTTCTGATATTGTATTGCATTTTATTATATTTATTCAACAGTTCGTTTAACAATGGTATTGTATAAGCCAAGTCAGATATAAAAACACTTGAATTGCTAAAAGCACAATATACTTTTAGCACATACACATATTACTTCATGTTTCAATATGTTTGATGTTATTTCGATAAATCGATTCCTGTGGACTCTTAATAGCTTTGTTTTCATCTATTGCTCATTATACCAAACTATTATCATTTATAAACAATTTAAAAAAATACCAATATATTTACTTAAAATGCAATCATTTGTATAGAGTAATTGAGTTCTAATTATTAAACAAAGAAACAACCAATCTCAAATTACAACTGACGTGTTCGTTACCTAATCGTTAACATTGTTCTATTTCTACGCAGGCCGAACAAGAGCTGCATATTGACGGCCTGACTCTGCCCGACGAGCCGCAGTTTGACGCATTGACGAACATCTACGAGCTGAAAACTTGGCGGTGGTTCATGAAAATCAAGACAGCGATCTCTAGAAGAGTTGCTAAGAAAGACGACAGACTGTTCACCATGTTTCCTGTCGAACAGAACCCTCTGGTGAGAAGAATGTGTATCGCTAATAACATTTGACGTGCCGCCACATGTAGCACAGTGGTTAACGCACTCGCTTCATGTGATCCAGGAGGTGATAGGGAATATCAGACCCGGTTTGATCCTTGCTACCGTCCATCTTTACTGTGGTTTTCCTCTGTAGTCTAGGCTAATGCCGGGATGGTTCCTACAATCTAGGCCACGACCGCTTCCTGCACACTATCCTTCCCATTACCTAAGAAACCTTCATCTCATCATCCCATCATCCCATCAATCATTCATTCGATGCCAATAGATCTTAGTCATCATTATAGTGCGTCGTTAAAACCCAATATAAAAAAAAATGACATACTTTTTATTTTTTATAAATTCCCTATTTCTTTTTTACTCCCATGACTTTCGAGTTAACGAGAGTTCACAGTAACGTAAAATGCATGATCATCATGTATACAATCATGCGTTGTCGAATTCTAGCAATATCCGTCTCTCTTCCTCTTCAGGACGTGACAGTCCTAAAGATAGAACAGCTGATCACATACCACCACGTCTGCTCTCGGTTGACCTTGCTGACCTCCAGATGTCGGGACGGTCAGGTCGTGTCACAGCTCGACCTTGACAGCGTATACCTGATGCGAGCGTACCTGAACGAGACCTACTCTGACCGGGTTGCGAAACTGGGACCTGTCGTTGGCGAGCTCGTGTTGGCAGCACTGCGGTTACCGATCCCGCAGGACGTTCCCACCGCAGAGTACTGCGCTCTTTGCGGGAAAGATATCCTTTACTAATTAGTTATTTGTACTTTTATACCTCAATTAGCTGCTGGGCCGGGATTCACAGAGAGTTCTATCTCTATGACGTCTCAAGTTAGGAGCAATATTGGTCCTAACTTGGTGAAATAGTCCCAACTTGAGACCAATATTGGTCCTAACTCGATGATATAGTCCCAATTTGAGACCAATATTGGTCCTAACTCGGTGAAATAGTCCCAATTTGAGACCAATATTGGTCCTAACTCGGTGAAATAGTCCCAATTTGAGACCAATATTGGTCCTAACTCGATGATATAGTCCCAATTTGAGACCAATATTGGTCCTAACTTGGTGAAATAGTCCCAACTTGAGACCAATATTGGTCCTAACTCGATGATATAGTCCCAATTTGAGACCAATATTGGTCCTAACTCGGTGAAATAGTCCCAATTTGAGACCAATATTGGTCCTAACTCAGTCAATTGGTCCTAACTTAAGACATCCTAAAAATAGAACTCTTTGTGAATGAATCCGTGCCCTATTCTTTCTTTCCCTTTTACTCAATTATATCTCCAGTCCACGGTCTAGAATAGAAAGGTCTTGTATCAAGCTATCTGCGTGCGTTGGAAGGCCGATGCCAACAGTGAAGATAGTTCCACCAAAATCCGTGCGGAACACTAGGTGTGAGTAGGCCAGTCACGTGGTCCAGTCGACGTTTGACAGCTGACGTCTTGCCGCCAACAATGACTTATATTCAACGCGTGCATGCGTGGCCCGCTGGCCTCTTTACACCTAGCGTTCCCCACCGATTTTTTGTGAAACTAGCAGCACTGTTGGTATACAGCTTCAGTACAAGGTCTCTCTCTCTCTCTCTAATCTCACTCTATCTGAAATTAGGGGGATAAATATCTTCCTCATTCATTTTTTTTTTATAATAATAATAATGGTTTCATTTCCATGTAGATCATTACATGATATGGTGGAAAGTCATGAGAAAGTTATGTAACATGTATAAGCCAACAACTGTCAATATTCCAAATTGTCTAAACAGTGTTCTGCAAGAGTCTATACCAAACTTCGGCACACAGGTCTTTGCTTGCACGCGCCATAATACGCAAGGCATGTTTTTGGTTTCATACATTCATTCATTCATTTCATTTCAATCTAGCCCCAGGGCCATGATGTCCTTTAAGGTCTTCCAGCAAATGGTGAAAGTGACCCCTCCCCCCCCCCCTCGCACTTCCATGTAATCAATATTGAATTGTCCTGCACGATGGATGGTTTTATTTACCTTGTCCCTTGAAAAACAATGAATCGAGGTTTCACTGACATTTGATTCAATTGTTTACATACGAGTAGGCTACACACAACAACAACAACAACATTTGCATGTGGTGACCGATGTTCCGTTGAATAGCGGCTGCCAAAATGTGTTCATCAATATCGTCTTCCTTAACCTAACTTACAGTCCTCGCTGTCCAGCTACGAGCGGTCGACGTGCGAGCTGTCTCACGTGTTGCCGCGGTGCATGATCAGCCTGGCGCAGGTGCTCAGCGTGCCGTACCTCATCTGTCAGCTGTGCGAGCGCGTCGCTCATCCGGACGTCGACGGCCAGGCGACGCCCAAGTGCGTCTTCTGCGACAAGAATCTAGAGTTGTTGAGTCTGCCGGGATTTAAACGCACTGTTAAACCTGTTTTAATGACGTAAGGATTGAAGTGACTCTGTTTTTGGCTACCAGCTTTCGTGTTATTTTTTTTTGTATTTGTTTTGTGATTTTGCATACTAATCGAAAAGTAACTATGAAATGTGGAGCACATTCTGTAGTTGATTAGTGATACAAGGAACTAACTTTGTTTAGCAAAATTACGTTTACGTAGGCTTAGTTTGGCAACAGTCACCGGAAATGCCAATATTTGAGGGTCGTCGAAGGGATGATGCATAGTAACTAGATTGCTCACTAGGAATCGCAGCGATCTTTTTTTTCCAATGACAGTACTCATAAAATACAACAAGTAGAGAGCCAAGTTGAGTAACCATAAGAGACCGACAAACCAACGCAGCCCTCAATGCATCTTGTTTAACAGCGTACCTGCAACTTTAACTTTTTCTGACAAACGCACGACATCTAAATGTTGACTTGTGAAGAAAGTTTGGAATTTTTATTGATTTCAAGACCGAATGGACTCTACGTTGACAACATTATTATTTGCTGTTCGTGAATTGTAAGTCTACAGTGAAAATTATCTTTAATTTTTGTATTGCTTTATAATTTATTTAAAGAATAACAATTTGTGATGGATGATATGAGAGAAGAATGATTGAGAGTAAGAGAAACAAGTGATATGAGAATTATTAGGTGGGTACAGGTTGGAAGAAACGAAACAAATTTTGTAGAATCCATGTGTTTTCTCAAGCCTGTATCCACCTCATTATTCCTCATATCACTTGTTTCTCTTACTCTGTATCATTCATCTCTCATATCACCCATCACAAATCAATATTCTTTTAATCTAGCCTTACTTTCTAAAAATAATAATTTTATTTGTGTTTTTGTAAAATTATTTTCAATTTTTGCAGCGTTAAATGATTGATCATCTTAAGATGAATTGTTTACTTCCTGGTTTATTTTTGAGATGGAAATAATTGAAAGTGGTTAATAATTCTGATGAATTACAATGTTCCTAATTGAAAATATATGTGTGATTTATGATTCACACAATTTTGTAGATTTCAAATATTTTGCTTTTAGAACTCAAATCACATTCTAATCCAATTCCAGTACTCCATTCTTTCACACGCATTCATCATAGTAGGCTTAATTATATTTACAATAATAAGTAACTGACAATGCAATTTAGGCCCGGTATTACCAAGTCCAGTTAGCCGTTATCTGACAGTTTAAACTTGTTATCACTATGGTTACCCATGCTATTTGTTTTCACCTACTCTCAGATAAATACTAACTGGCCGTGGTAATACCGGGCCTTAGAGGCATTTAAAATAAAACACATTAAAATACTAGCCCAATGTTTTAGTATCATAATTATGAATTAATCATTATCAAAGCAGCAAACTCTAGTTTGACCTAATTAAACCTAACTCTAGTTATTGGTTTTGCCCTAGTTAAATTATTTTACACTTACCTAACTTTGTTTGTAAAAGTATCTGGCAGTGAAAAAGAAATCATTATCAACATCAAATAGTTGACACAAAGTGTAATACCCGATAAGGATGACAAGGTGGGAACATTCGGCCGGGGCGCCACAAGGGCGATCCGACCTGCCCAAACTAAATAATTAGTTACAATTCAAGTCATTCAACAAACTGTCAATAGTAAACTAATAAGTTCAGGGATAGTCATCAAGTCATTTGTGCCGCAGAGAAGAAAGCTTGATCTCATTTAGGGTACATTCATCTCCTTTCTCTGATTATCAAGGGGGACCTACCCACAGCGCAACATAAACAGTGTCAACATAAACAGTTGATATTGAAGTGAAACTGCTTCACACCATTCAGAGAAGTATCTTATAAAATATTGTTAATCCATAATAAACATTCACAATATGTTACGTGTTAGTTGTATGTAACGGTACGCGGGGTGGTAAAAAATCAATGGCAAAGATATTGAATGTTACTGTTACATACAAGTGATCTTTCCACATGTGTTGAAATTTGAGTCATTAGCATGCTTGATAAATATTGTCTACATCTTGTGATGTATTCATTAATTTTGTGTCTTGCACATTTCAAATTTCATGATCATATACAGTATATCTGTGATCACCCTGGCAGTAATTTTTTAATTAAAAAAATAAGCAAATACTCCCATTGTTCCAGTTTGTACAAGTACTTGCATTGCTGACAATAGGACATTTGAGCGACATATGGCCAGTGTCAACAAGCCCCCCCCCCTCCCCCCTTGACACTTGCCGTCAGATAAGCGTGCCACCTGTTATCTACAAGGATGACATCCTGATGGGTGATAAGCCAAGTCAGTGACATATGGTGGGGTGAAAAGTGAACCACTTCAGCTGAGGCCATGTTACACGATGCGAACAAATATTCAAGCCTTCACAGAAGCCAGAAGAGCTCATTGGATGAGCGGAGCAAAGACTCCATTTCACCATACTTGAAAAAAAGCAGATTTTTTTTGGTACTCCACAGGTCAATTGAAAGTAAAAATTCAGTTGAAAGCTAGCATACACAAGTGTCATTGTCTTATTCGATAGTGTATAGTTTTGAGGCGCAATTGGTTGCAAAGCTACTAAGTAAACCCATTTCGAGGTTCCCTCCCATTTGAACCCCCAAATAACCTAACTGTTAGTGGGGTCAGTTAATGTGCAATAAAACAACATGAAAAATTTGTTGCCATTAATGGAATGGGGTGGATTAGTTGCTAGCTTGCTGAAACGTAATTCAGGAGATCAAGCTTCGATTCCCGCCATGGTCGACTATCCTGACGGGGTTTTTATATAGTTCCCCTCTGTCGTTCAGGTCAATACTGGGATAGTTCCCTAACAACAGGCCACGACCAACTCCTTCTCACCATCCAAAACACCTCATAAAATAAGCCTTCATCCCATCATCTCATATATCTTTCAACCGACGCCAATAAATCGTAGTAATCGGTACAGTGCGTCGTTAAACCTAATATAAATACACTGAAACCTCTATGCATCGTTCCCGGATCCATCGTTTTCCTGCTTGTATCACTTATTTTTTCCAGCCCCACTCTCATATAATCAATGTTGAATTTTTTTGGATGGATGGTTTTATTTTCCTGGTCCCTTGAAAAATGATGGATAGAGGTTTCACTGTGAATAAAAAAAAAATCACCTAGCAACCCTACTGGAACCACTCTCTGCTTCACCTCGTGTAAGATTGCCTGTTGATTGGGATGAGTCTGGCAATTAGTGGTATGTCAACGAGCGCGTGAGATAAGAGAGGAGAACCGCGAAGAGACCGGGACGACGGCGATGTGTCGGCAGTCATGGACGGAGCGAGAGGCGGGCGGGTCAGAGCGCGGCGGTACAAAGCCAACGCGAGGGAGAGACATCGCATGCACAGCTTGAATGCCGCTCTTGACAGACTGCGCAGGTTCGTACGTTCGTCATACGGAAATAAATCATTGTTTATTATTGTTTTTGAATTTTTAGTTTGTGAATATCTTTTTAATTTGAAATTTGTATTTGTGTGAACGAAACAATTGACGACTCTAAATAGGCGTGGCTTCACCAGTCAGCCTGTTGGATCATTTCAAAATACCCGGATTGGATATTTGAATTTAGCTACAGTTCTAACAGCCCTGTTGATTGGACGGTATGATTTCTGACGTCAAGGGGGCGGAGACTGCGAATCGTCAATTGAATGCAAAAATTTACTGAAATATTTTAAATCTGATTAATAATCCTTCCTTACCAATTTTGTGTGTTGAAAACATGAAATAAAAATATTTTTTTTAAATAGATTACTTATCAGTTATCAGTATATGGAAAAAAAATCTGTAAGGATGCCTGAACATATTCTGTTCTCACAAACAAACCTAGGTGATTGGACATAATGTTGTTGGCTCTTCAATTGATAGTAAAGTTTTGTTTTTAAAAGTTGAATTTACTAGCTGCATCGTTTAATGAAGTCTAAAACCATGTATAAATTAGTTCCAAGTCTATTAACTCTTTCTGTACCGTTTTCTCTTTTCTTTTACATTTTGTTAAATTATACCGGAGTTTAATTTATTTTATTCTTTTTAGGCCCAGTATTACCACGGCGAGTTAGTATTTATCTGAGAGTTGGTGAAAACAAATAGCATGGGTAACCCTTGTGATAACAAGTTTGAACTGTCAGATAAAGGCTAACTGAACTTGGTAATACCGGGCCTTAGTATCCTAGATATCTGGTCAGGTGGAAGAACAGATGCTCATATGTCTGAACTTTGTCATTTCATTTTTTTTTTCAATTATTGTCTTATTGTTGAATTCTAATGTAAATTGTAATTTCTGTAATATTATCCAACCTACACAAAAATAAATGAAGTCTAATAATAAACTAATCTTTTTAAGTCGTTTTACATTTTCAAATTTTGATAATTATGAAACACCTAGAAATTGAATATCTTCATATGATTCTGTGAATCAGTCAAACTGACAAATTCCCCTTCTCAACCTCCAGCAGCTTACCTCTACAAAACAATCGGCAGAAACTATCGAAGATCGAGACGCTGCGTTTCTCTCTGAACTACATCGGCGTGTTGACGCAGATGTTGGCCGAAGGCCACGCCATGGATCTGTCCGAGTTATCCAAGAGTCTCGGCCGCGGTCTCAGTCAATCCACCGCCAACCTCGTCAACAGCTCTCTCGGTATCAACACGACGGATCTACGCCTCCAGAAGGCTGTGATCAGGTATCCGGTCGTTTGGGATGAAACTGCTAACAACGTAGTCACGTCTTCAACGCAGGAACCAAGTGGTTACAATTCGATTCCTTATCACAACAACTGGTATTAGATTTAAAGTTGAAATATTTGTTCCTAACAATTTTGATCAGAAATTGTTTGTGTTTGCATTATTTATACACCAAGTCTATTATTGTATAATGTAAAAGTTATTTTATTTTTATGTTGTTACTAATACAACTTGATACTGTAGTGAAAATAAAATAGTAACACATTCAAATACCTCAAAGATCCTATATGAATATATATAAGAATATACAGAATGTATGATTGATTGTTTATTGTCTTCTTTTACATTCCCATTCATATACATAGCTAATAATCGCTGATTTAAAACCAACTAGACATACGGTACAAACAAAATTAATTTATCACTTCCTCTATTAGTTCATTATTATCTAGAGGCCCACATGTGCAAAACATGGTAAGAGAATTTTACGAAGTTATATTTGTGTTCTATGCCGGCCTACACTATACCTATCTAAAAATGTTTTACAAATACCCACTGTACTTATGAAAGTAAATTTCTTAAATAAAATGGTCATTTAAAATTAAACAAATTAAAGTGAACTAAAATTAATAATACTTATAAATAACAATAATACTATAATATTTCACAATAGGCTTCTACAATTATTAATTCAGACAGATTAAGTTATCAGCAACGTTAAGTAGCGGGGTTCTCTACGTCGGGTTTGTCAATAACGTAAATCAGTTTGTGTCTATTGATCGTCTCGATGTCGTGTTCGATTTGTTTCAATTCGGCTTCCAATTTCAACTTGTGATTGACTTTCGATATCGTATCGGTCATCATCGGCAACAGCTGATAGTCGCGCTGTTTCAATTCCCAGTTCTTCTTCATCCCAGTCAGCATCTCGTCACGGTCGCACGACGACACGTAGCGCAGCTGGTTACCCTCTCTCTCTTTCTTCGCCTTCTCGATGCAGACGCCCTCTCTCTCTTTCTCTCTACGCACTTCGATGTAGTCGGGAATCTTTCCGTAAGTCTGGGAAGATGATGAGAAAAGGGAAGCAAATATTATTCTGGTTTGTAATATTAGACATAAGTATTGAGAGAGGTTTAGACAGCGTAATATTTTCGGCGTTGTTTATTAGTGACTTTCCATTTGAACTAGGGAAAAAACATTGATTAATAAAAAAAAAAACATGAGGCTAAATTTTATAGTTGCATTCCAGTATTTGGTGAGGAACCAGTGAAATTTCATATTCACAATAATTTATATTCCAATTTCTCATTGTCCATTGTCAATGTTTTATGATTATTTCACATTTTCAAAATAAACTTCTCTCCCAAACGCAAAAGTGCTAAATTGTTCCAGCATGACTTTAATAACGTCAGATGTGCGCCTTGTAATCATAATTTGGGTCTAGAAAGTATGTAAAGTTTTTAAAATCCTAGAAATGTAAATAGGCATGATTGAATATTTGTATTTATTTATATGTACGGCTGTATAAAATGTTTATAGCAGTTTTATTACATTACTTGATGTAAATACAGCATATCGCTAATTCAGTGTGTACAGTATATACCAGCTGGGCTGCCACCCTCGGTAGCTCAGTCAGCAGAGGCACCGCTTCAGAAACTGAAGTCCCCGTTGGGCGTGGGTTCCAGTTACGCATAAGGCGTGAGTTTTTGTAAATGTCCTTTCACTTATCATCACTTCATAGATTCATAATCACCCGCTCATTCGTACCCCCGTATAACCTAGCTGTTGGTGGGGTCGTCAAGCAAACACTGATCATCTGTTACCAGCTGGGTTACCTTGTTCCGAGCGAACTTGGGCACGAGTCCAGCGTTGTCTATTCTCTGTATGTCCCCTGTCCGCGTGTCAGCAATGTTCTTCTTCGGCTGCCGCGGCACGAGACGTGAAGCGTAGTCGATGTTCAGACGACGGAAGTTCTTGGTTTCATCGAGCGGAACGAGCGCACCTTTCTTGACTGTCGGCGGTATCGGCGGGAGGCGGTGGCTGTTCAGACAGCAGTGAGGGTCTACGAGACAATTCAGCAATAATTATACATTCTTTTAACACTTTCTGAAACTATCATATATTTTATTCAATATTATTTATTCAATTAAGAGATAAATGTTATTAATTCAGGGCTAGGATAATTATTTGCTTGAAAAAGTGAAGAATTATTTTATACAAACTTGTGTAGTTGAAACTGCGAAACTATAAGCTGCATGTGCTTAAAATGACAAATATTTGTCAAAAATTTTATTTTCAAACCATAAAATAAAATTAATTTCATCTGTGTTTTAAAAAATTGTGAAAATATAAAATATAATTCAAGATCGTTCTTCACAATAATATTGGAAAAAGTATGTTGGCTTGGATAAAGTATGTGAAACTTGGAATACATTGACTTATTCCTGCTCGTGTAATGTTGACACACTTCGTGGTTTACAGATGAGTGTACTGAGCAACAGTTGAAGGCTGATTGTTTTGCAAAAATATTGTTACAAATGGAATGAAACCAGACTATGATCGAGTAGGCCTACAGATCAAAAGTTCAATGTAATTTCATTATTAATAGAACAAAGACCCTGCCATTATGGAAAAACAATAGAGACCACATTACATATATAAGATGGAATAGATACATAGATAGATAAGGTAGTTGTTTTGCATAGACGTACCAACAGAAGGGCGAGGAGGAACGATTCCTGTGTTTTTCTTCAAGAAGTCGGACGGTTTATTGACAGGAACACAAGCAACTCCGAACGTCCGGTGATCTTGTTTAGTAGATTTAGTGTCGTCTCTGACTTGTTGACGAAACTTGGATGTGTACCTTGAAGAGGAAACATATTAAAAAAAGAACTACCAGCATTTTTGTTGCTAGAACCATACATGTGAATGTTTATCAACAGTAATTTTGTTAGGCCTAAACATTCATTTTCTTGAAAACAAAACTAAGAAAAAACCAAGACACAAAGACAGGGATTATTACTGAAAAACTGTCTGACATTGTTGGATGAGTGATAACGAAGACATATATTCAGTCCATATCGGATCTTTTTTCTGCACTCTACATGTTGTAAAAATGTTACTTCTTCAAGGCTACACATCTTCTAATTCGGAACTATATATAGCGTTAGACCTGATGGCTTTTGAAAATTGAATTATTAAAATTATTCAAATGGACTACACCCATTAGACAAATGCGGCAAAAGAAGTGGAAATATATGAATTAAAAGACATTACAGTTATCAAGTATTTTGAAAGGACAACAATGAATGAAATGTTTGCCAAGTTTTGTGAAATTGGGTTAGTGGATACAAAGGTATGTAGATTTTGATTACATTTCATATTAATATCTTGGACGCATATGCTGCATTTTTCTAGTGATGTCAGGTAAAATATGGAAACCTCTAACTAGTTAGAAAATAGATGGTAAATGCAGAATGTAGAATCCCATTTACACCACCACTTACCATTCTGCTTTGGTTTGAGGCTGTGGTGGCACCCGTATAAGATTATATACGCTTTCGCCGTGTTCTTTTATACGTACCACAGACATTATAAGTAAACATTTAAATCTTTTTATAATGTTTAATTTTTCTATTCCATAATATCATTTCATTATTATCATAATATCATGTTATCTACAAGTCAACAATCACTACCTGCATCAACTTTGTTTGCTGAGATAGCAGTGATAAACAAATAACCTTGTTTACATGGGTTGCTATGGTAACAGAATAACAGATGCGTAAGTAATCTCTATGATGTTGAGCAAGCATGGTGGAAGGATGTGGCAAAAGAATAATCAATAGTGTAAGCCTTCAATTGTGGACATTTAAATGAAATATTATTCAAATATATAAGGCTGATATTCGTTTTAGATTCTATTGTTTTTTTGTACACATTTTTTTTTTTTAGAATGTTATCATATTATATTTAAAAAATATAACAATTAAAATGAAATTGTTCAGTACACAACATGTGCGTTGCAATTTAAACACAGACAAAAATTGACTATAGGCAATATAATAATCATCATAACATTTTATTGTATGCACAGCATTATTATACATGTAGCTAATATCATAGAGTGAGGAAGGTTTATGCTTAATTCTTCTTTATTTCATCTTAATATTTGAATGTGTAAAATGTGAACTTATGTAAATGTAACTGAACAAAATATAAAAGTTGTTACAAAAGTTATGTATAACTGGATTACAACAATATAACAAAATTACATTTTTGTTAAAAAAAAAGATCAAATCTCTATAATTCTTTATAAAATATAGTCATGTTTTATTTCAAAGAATTTCAAAGAAATGAGACACACTTGGACTAGGACTTTAGGACTTTCTCTTCTCTTTTCAATTTGTGACTCGTTACAAATAGCAAAATTGAAAAATGATTATATTTACAATAAATTATTCCCATATTTTCACTATAATATAAATACCGTAATCATACTTTTTGAAAAAAAAATCAGTAAATTTGTCTGGTTTTTCCCATTTTACTGCAAGGGTTTGAAAATTCATTCCTCAAGGATGTTCTCCTGCGTTCCAGACAGTTATTTCATATTTCCGTAGCGACTTCACCAGTCAAATTGTTGGCGCGATGCTACTAGACTACTTTTACCGATTCGTCTGTATACACTGGAACGAAAACGCTGCCATCTGGATATTAAGAATCAAAACAACGGTCACATGTGAAAACGGCGAAATTTGTCCGTAAAAATAATGGCACACATGTGTTGTTAAACTGTTAATTGTGTGCATTTATTAATTATTAAGGTGTTGAAATCCTCTGAATGAAATGTTCATGATAGAAAGCAAGTGTTGTGATTTTTTACAAATACGATAATGTGGTGCTTTATGCCGTATGCGGCTAGTGAACTTTCTCAAGCTTTGTAGCTCAACCAAGTGACATGAAGGTCGCTTAGCAATTGATTATTTATAGCAGATGATTTCTTTCACTGTAGGCGCTATCGTGTTTCAATAGCCGTGGTATTTCCTACATTATCAAATCATCTGTCGATAGGTCCGTTCAATTTGAGGATGAAGCTCAAATCTTCGCCATATCCATTGTCAAACGGTTTGATTCTCATGCTCATCAGAAATGACCAATAGGCCTAGGTGTAGAGTCCTAGGTACTAGCCTAACCTAGGCTTACCTCCTTTAGGCTTACCTCCTTCAGGCAATTAGGCCTAGGCCATATTATAGGCTTGGGTATAAACTCAACGAGTGCATCACGTAACCTTACTTACGTAGGTGATTAAGTTCAAACGTTCTCGAAAGATGGATAACTCTGTTGCTGGTGGTGGTCGGAGACGGGCCGTGACAAAAACGTCGGCCGAAGACCAAGCTCTGGACCAGATAGCTAAGGAGGTGAGTCAAGTCAACTATGTTTAGGCCTACATCCCAATTCAACACTGAGGTAGGAACATGCGGAAAGAGTTTCCCATCATAAGAATTCATCGCCCTGTTTTCCTGAATCTATTTCCAGCTAGACTTTACCATTGACATTTATTTAGCTTTAATGTACACCGTTGTACATTCCCTAAATAATAATTAGTAGGCCCGTGGCCTAATGTTGTATAGTTTCTATATCATTACAGTTATGATGAAACAAGGAGAAAAGAATGCCAAAGAAATGACCAGAAACAGAAAATTTAGTGGGCCTATGAATGTCACATTATGCATATCGTACTCAAACAATATTGATTTTTAGAGCGAAAGCATCGCGGGTTGTCTGAGAACGTAATGTGCGGTACCAGTAATATGTTTCACGTGAAAACAAGTTGTCTGTATTCGAAAGTCCCAGTTGGCTTATGGACTGGTATGGTGGTACCTTACTCTAGGCGTACTTGAGTCACTTGTACTTGAGTACTTTGTAGCCTACAACTAGGTTTATTTAGGTACGGTACTGTAGGCCTATAGGTCTTGGGTATAGGATTTCAGGAAATATATTTTTTATATGGTTTGTTGTCCAGTGTCCCCACTAGGGTACCGGTATGCCTGAAAGTAGTTACACTAGGATTGGCAATCTATTAGAAGTGCAACTATCTAGTTGGCTGTGGATGTAAAGATTGGGTGATCCTACGCTTGGTTTTCACCAGAACGACCAATACGGGTAGCATACTTTCAGTTGTCTTACCATCTCAACTGAACACTTTAATTAGCTACATACATAATTTTAATACATACAAGCATATTGCATTTGAATTGTGAATGTTTTGAATTCTTATCAAAATCTCTTATCATCACTCATGTCATTTCCTTGTGGGTTGTGAGTAATAATGGCAACAAGGCAGGAAACCACATATATGATGAATTAGATAGGCTATAAAAAAAGTGTACTGGTAAGATAAGAGATTTTTAAATTCCTTCCGACTGTTATTTGCATTGAAGTAATTTATTGAATAGTCTAATAAAAAACTCATAAATTAATTGACTTCTTCATTACTTTTAGTCAATATGACCCTACAGGTTTATGGTTCTATTAAATCTCTTCCAGGCATTAAGGAAACACTTGCAACACTACCAGTAATTTGATTCAATTTAATTTCTCAAGTTTTGGTGGTAGAGCCCTAGAGGTCTAGGATTAGTACCGTAGTTCAGGAAATTATGTTTTTTTTTGTACGCCTATATATCCTTAGCAACACAAGCAAATCATGTTGGGATTTTTTTTAAATGTAGAGTAATATTGTCATACCGGTAGGCTATATATATAGTTCATCGCAACCAATTTCATGTGTTGTGTTTTTTCATTTTTCTAAAATTATACAGGCCTACTGTATAAAAAGGCTTTTTGACCAAGGGTTAAAAATGGTGATTTTTTGTTTTTTCAGCAACCTATTGAGAACGTTTTGATGCATAGTTACCAAAAATGGCAGTTCGTTACATGGTTACCGGTACCGGTACCTTTAACTTACTTATCCATCATGTTCAAGAGAGTTTTGAACCATTAAATAATAACAATCAGGCCTATTCTTAATTTGCGAGGCTTCTTGCAATAGATCCAATGAAGATCTACTAGTTAAGAAACTAATTTCAGGGTGAAACAAAGAAAAGTGATTGAGATGTACTACCGGTACCGGTATATGACAATTTTACCAAGTGTAGAATAGGCCTATGGGAAATCGAAATATAGGCCGTACCGTATGTAAGACAATCCATTTTAATATTTGTTCCAATATTACTGGTATTTTCAACATTTCGTCATTTTATTGAAACGTGCCTGTGGAGCGCTCGCCTAATTCAACGCAAACGAACACTTATTTTTACGTGCGATGAATTGGTTCTTCGCTAACATCTAGTTAACTTACTGATGCCTCCGTAATACAATTTACACATTCAATTTGCACAGTTAGCTCAGCTTATTATCACATAGTGTGTACATATTAGGATCTTGTGTAACACACAATTTATGTAATTACCAGTACCGGCATTACATGATTCTTGATGCCGATCTCTTGTGATAGACATCATGAATATTTTAAATCAAACCATATTTTAATATTATGGTTTGTCGTTCCTCCACTCCTATTTGAGTGCTAGTTTGAACTGATAACAAGTACTAAAACGTTCTCATTCCAGTCCCAAGGCTGTGACCCTTTACAGCACACACATGTTCGGTTTTAACAAATTAGTGTATAACGCCTTAGTGAATAGTTTAGTCTTAGTTTCATATATATCGAGGTGTTCTCATCTAAATTTCACTCGCACCTTTATATAAAAGTACTTACCTTTTTGTTCAGCAACTTATTTTGACAGGCGCTAAATGACCTCGCTGTCGATGTGCCTTAAAACCCTAATGTTCTATTCAATTCATATTATGTACCTGTATAGATCTTGCACATCTATGAATCATTTAGTAATTTGTCATTGACTATTTAAAGAATAGGCCTACTTTGGACCAAAGAATAATAGTAACCATCATATACGGCATTTGGTTTATGATATGTCCCTAAGATGGAATATTTTATAAATGTAAATTTATAATTTCCGCTAAAGTATATATATTTTTTTATTTATAACATGGAAATCGTGATATACTGGTATACAATCAATGTATCCCTATGAAGGCTACGGATGAGTTAGTGAGACCGTCTAGAAGCGGCACCTCTTGGCTGTTACAAGACTTCGAGGCGGTCTTGTCACCTATATGAATAATTATCAACATACTATTTCAAATAAAAAACAATGAACTTTGAAGGTATAGTACCGGTAGGTATACATTTATAAATACTCTATATATATTTGACATATCTATATTATTCATAAACATTGAAAGTTGATACAAAATCATGGTTACCATACCCAATTAAGGGTATGGATGGAAGATAGGATCAGCGATCTTACCACCCCAAGAATAATTATTAATAAGATAAATCATTAAACAATTCTAATATGGGTATATTATTCTAGTTGAAGCGTTTGATAACGTCACAGTGAGTAAGTCGCCTATGACTTGATCAGTTGAGTATTCAGCCTAGCTAGCAGTTCCCAGTAATTGCCTGCTCAGCATCTTCTATACATGCAGGTAGCTATCGGCTCTTTGGTCGAGATGGTGCACCGACTTTCTACACGGGCTCGGTCGTCGCACAGTGTCCACGAGAGATGGAGGCTCGAACCACCCGCGCGATAATCGTGGGGTGTAGGGGGGACGGCCGATCGGAGCCTTCTTCTCGTGGGACAAGTACTGACGAGAGATGGAGGCTCGAACCACCCGCGCGATAATCGTGGGGTGTAGGGGGGACGGTCGATCGGAGCCTTCTTCTCGTGGGACAAGTACTGACGAGAGATGAAGGCTCGAACCACCCGCGCGCTAATCGTGGGGTGTAGGGGGGACGGTCGATCGGAGCCTTCTTCTCTCGTCGGACAAGTATTGAGCAGAGATGGAGGCTCGAACCACCCGCGCGCTAATCGTGGGGTGTAGGGGGGACGGTCGATCGGAGCCTTCTTCTCTCGTCGGACAAGTATTGAGCAGAGATGGAGGCTCGAACCACCCGCGCGCTAATCGTGGGGTGTAGGGGGGACGGTCGATCGGAGCCTTCTTCTCGTGGGACAAGTACTGACGAGAGATGAAGGCTCGAACCACCCGCGCGCTAATGGTGGGCTATAGGGGGGACGGTCAATCGTAGCCTTCTCTCGTGGAGTAAGATGTCGATATGTATGACAATCACATAGTGCAGTGGTTACCTGTTATTTCTCACAGTCTTGCTACCCACATCTTGACCTACCGTAGGTTTATCTTCTCTGCCGTGTCGTGTGTTGCGTGCAGCCTGCATTGCAAGGGGCACCACTTAACACTTGACAGGCAGGCACCGTGCCAACGGGGGAAACGAGACAGTTGGACGAGACAAGATTCTAATTATTTCATTAGGTGTTTTGGATGGTGGGAAGGAATCGGTCGTGGCCTGTTGTTAAGGAACCATCCCAGTATTGACCTGAACGACAGAGGGAAAAACTTTTGTCAGGATGGTCGACCACTGCGCGAATCGAACTCAGGACTCCTGATTGACTGTTCGGTGTGCTAGCCACTCGACCACACGTCTCACCTAGCTATTGGTGGGGTCGTTAAGAACACAACCAATCGTCAGGATGATTATTTAACGATCCCACCAATAGCTAGGTTATTTGGGGGAACGAATCAGCCGGTGATTAGGTATGAATGATATTTACAAAACCCAGATCTTATGCGGCACTCGAACCCGAGCCCGATTTGACTTCAGTTTATAATCCAGTGGCTTGACTGACTGTGCTAAACGGGGAGTTGTGTGGATCGGATAAACCATGCTGTTTAATTGGAATATATAAGGGTAGATAGATTAGTGCTAGTCATGACCGACCGAGACTCGGATCGAGATTGTAACTATGGGGGCTCGATTCAGGTTATTACGTATTTCACATCTCTCGCCGAGACGGTTGTCCACAGTGGCTAGCACACTGAACCGTTATTCAGGAGACCGAGTACGAATCCCGGTCGATCATCCTGACAACGATATTTCGTAAGCCAGAATGACGGTTCAGCGCGCGCTGTTATCCGCCCGTCTCGGTTCCACAAACCGCCCGTCTCGGTTTACCAGACCGCTATACCTTATTAGGTGAATTGAGGAGGTCGCTAAACGGGCGGCAAATGTGCAAGACATGAGTAAGAGAGAGAGAGAGAGTCAAAGAGAGTCAGAGAGAGTCAGAGAGAGAGAGAGAGAGAGAGAGAGAGAGAGAGAGAGAGAGAGAGAGAGATGCACCTGCTTTTTAAAACAGGAAACCAAATAAATGTTCAGTTCTATATTCGACATTATACATTACACATTACGAGTTACCCTAGTCCTCCTGTACAGTCACAGTCGTCAAGCGTTTATTGCAGTAGGTCATACAACAAGTCTTATTTAAACCTAACCTAACCTAACGACGCACTATACTGATGCATACGATCTATTGGCGTCGGTGAAAGATATATGAGATGATGGGATGATGAGATGGAAGGTTATTTTATTAGGTATTTTGAATAGTGGGAAGGAGTCGGTCGTGGCCTGTTGTTAAGGAACCATCTCAGTATCAACCTAAACGACAGAGGGAAACCACGAAAAACCCCTGTCAGGATGGTCGACCATGGCGGAGATCGAACCTCGGTCTCCTGTATGACGGTTCAGTGTATTAACCACTCGGCCACACGTCTCAGTAACCACGCAAGATGGTCGTCTATACCAACTGGATGATCGTAAAACTTATGAAATTAAAATAATGTGGTTGCAAATTCAAGAATTTGAACGCTTTTGAAAGATGCAGTCGCGTCTTTATCACAAACGTCCTCCTTAAAAATCATGATACACCTAAAATACCATACAGCTGTACAAATATATAACGGTGATATTTGTGCTTATTACGTTGGTAGACGAATTTCTTCCAGCTCGTCACCCGTCAATAGAGAGAGCTGTCGATCAAACAGTCTCGCTTGTCAAACAGCTGTTTTATTCTGACTGGTGACATCAGACCTTGGAGTGTCGGCATGGCAACATACTACTCGACCTCTCTTCTCACCAAGTTCGAAACCTTGTCTAACTGTGTGTGTGTGGGGGGGGGGGGGGAGTCCCCCAGCAGAGCTTTGCAAAGAATTTTTGGAAATATGGACATTTTTCAAGTGATTTTTGCGATTTACGAGCAGTTTTCGAGTCTAACAATTGAATCATTATCAAAAAGAAAAAAAAAAGAAGTGTAAATAAAGTATAGGTATAGCTAGTAGAGGGTACATGGTACTGATATTGATGTATCACGGTATCAATATTTTATTTTGTGTTTATTCGTAGGTCGACATGAATATATATTTTAAAGAAGGAATACTGATTGGTGGGGCGCGCATTCCACCTTGTAACCCCTAACGACGTCGCTGTGTAGAATATTTTGGAATTTGGCGTGCCTTCTTTTTGGAGCTTCATTTTCCGCACTAGAAATTACCAAGAGACTCCGAGGTTTTCAGCATGTTATGTGATGGCTCATAGCGTGCTCCAGACCCGACTTCTCTCTCTCTCTCTCTCTCTCTCTCTCTCTCTCTGTCTCTCTCTCTCTCTCTCGTCATCAGCGCTCGCCTCCCGCGAGTTGGATCCCCCACCAGGGGGGGGGGGGGGCAGGGGGGGTTCTAATATTAGTCTCGTGCATGTACAACAGTCGAGTGATGGCGTAAGACAGCTGTTCCGGTTAATCCCTTCACACTTCCTGGACGCGGTTACACGGCTGTCCATCGAGAGAAGGTCCGAACCACCCGCGCGCTAGTGGTGTGGGATAGGGGGGACGGTCGATCGGAACCTCTGCATCTGTGAAGACACGGCTGCCAACTCCGATACACCCACCGGGCACACAGACCATACAACAACTGTAATGTCCGAATTAAGACATTCGTATGTTGCTTGGTATACGGGCAGACACATCGTCTACTGTTAGAGGGAGGAGGAGGAGGAGGAGGAGGAGGGGTGAGGGGGGGATCAAGGACAAACATATTCGGGGTAAAATGGATCCATTCAATCACTTTTTAATTTATTTTGGGTCAATCGACGCACTGTACTAATGACTTAGATCAATTGGCGTCGGTGAATGATATATGAGATGGTGGATGATGAGATGAAAGGTTATTTTGTTGTGTTTTTGGATGGTGGAAATGTGTCGGTCGTGGGTTATTGTTATGGAATTATCCCAGTATTGACCTAAACGACGGAGGGAAACCACATAAAAAGCTGTCAGGATGGCTGACCATGGCGGGAATCGAACCCCGGTCTCCTGAATGACGGTTCAGTGTACTAACCATTCGGTCACTCGTCATGTCACATATGGTTTTCGACTGAGAACTGCTTTACCGGTAATTCATTACCGACAAATTTATAGTTGCATTTTTTGACATCTTATGGGAACGATGCAAAGATATTATAAAGAGGCTGCAGTTGTATGAAGATCAAAGCACGTGTATTTTGTAGGAGAAAAGGTGTGTTTGGCACAGCTGTCTTATTTACCCTGGCAATGACTTCTACTCGTCTCAACACTTCTAGTTGGCGGTGACGATCTGCCGTCTCTTCTATCCTCTAATGTTGGCGCTCGGTGGTTCTGATCCGTCACAATCGTCTTGTCAAACATACCGTGTTTTTGACGGGTCGACACTCGCGAGCGTTAGTGCTGATTGATAGGGGAGACGTTCGATCGTCTACATACGGATAGTATACCAATATGTAATCTGTCTGTAGTACTATGAATAACAGCCAAGAAAGTGCGATTTTCTGGGTGTTGACAAGAAATTCATGGGTATTTTGCGTCAAGTCGTGTAGGAATGAAGGCGTCTTCTGTCTCCGTAGGGCAAAAAGTTCCCGCCAGGGTGATTCCATAGATATAAATGATCATAAAACTTGAACCGTGCAAGAAACAATATTGAAAAATACATCACAAGATGCAGACAATATTTGTAGAAAATACTGAGAAGTGGAATTATATAATAACAAAGGTGGAAATATCAGTTGTATGTAACAGTAACACTCGATATTTTTGCCATCGATCTCAATCTCACAGCGCACCGTTACAAACAAATAACACGTAACTAACATATTGTGAATGTTTATTATGGATCGACAGTATTTTACAAGATACTTCTCTGAATGGCGTGAAGCAGTTTTACTATACAATATGTTCATTCGGGAAGTCATCTAGATCGTTTTTATTTAATGTTGACATTGGACATGCCACGCGGTGGGTGTGTTCTCAAATCCTCGTCAGCAAATCTTCAGTGAATAATGTGGCTTGAATGACCACCTCATGTGACCGCAAGTGTAGACCCAAATACGTATACTCCACGTACAGTGTATACATAAGTTAGCGGTAAAATGTGCGCTGATTTTTATTTATGACTGTATTTTCTGTGGCCACAAGCGTAGGCCTATACGCTTCAGGGCCTCCCAACTCGGGTATGACCTTATGACCCGACGTACAATCACTGCAATTTATTAGATGAGCGATAGCGAAGGCTCCATCCCACTCATACAGAGCTTTGTCTGTGTTTTTTTTTAAGCACTCTCTAGGTCGCAGGGTTTGACTGATCGACATGAAACTTTATTTTTTACACTCAAACTCATCCAATTTGGAACTATTTGTATTGTTTTTGGAATGAATCGGTCGGATCGATTTTGAGATTTATCATCTCAAAGTTTCTAAAAACCCCATGAGATTAGGCTGGCAAGAAAAATTGAATGAAATCTCTCTCAAAAAATAAAATTTTCTCTGAATGTGTAAACATGAATGATACACGTTATCACCATTTTGTAAGCAATTCAAACCAGCAGTTTTGAAGAAAAAATTCAAATAAATGTTTTTATTCACCAAATGGATGGAAATTATAGCAGAAATATTATACGTTGTCAAGATTCACTGCTTTCTAGATTCGATATTTGCCCAACAATGCAGTATTTTTTATATGCGTCAAGGTGTGTAGAATACCAGAGTCGATAAAGTAGCAGGGTAGAACTACTTGAACGACTTTTAAACCTTATTCAGATATCTCGCTCATCTTACAACGCATATGCTGCGTTTGCCTAGTCTTATACCATTCTGTGTAGTTGATTTGAGACTATATTTGACAAGGGTTGAACTGTTGTCACAAGCCAAACGGTAGAGGCGGCGTTTGAACTTTGAACTGACATTATAGTAACAGTTTTCTGTCCTACTATACCTTTTGGCTTGTGCCAACTGATGGCATCCATTTGGCAAACTTGTGAACTTCCCTGCTCGCACCATCAGTTATTTAGACCTAAATGAAGATAAGTACAATTTTTGCAATTGAATTTTGATTTAAAAAAAAATCAGATGCAACAAAATTGAATGAAAGAATATCAGGGTTTTAAGGCGCATCGACAGCGAAGTCATTTGGCGATAAAAAAAAAAATTGAATATGTGCAGTGTATTGAAAATGTTCTCTGTTTACCAGCGTACCATATTGAAAACAAGTGAAAAATTAATAAAAATTATTGGTCAATCCACTGTGTGGCCCACCTCAATTTCTCCCGTAAAAAAATGTCCCTCCGAGATATCTAGTTGGAAAGCCCTGCCCTAGCAGTACATTTCCATAATCTACATCCCCAGGAGTGAAGAAGACTCGAACCACCCGCGCGCTAGTGGTTCGGGATAGGTGGGGACGGTCGATCGGAACCTTCACCTCAATGCGAACCACCTGAGTTCTACATTGTTGTTAATTTCGAACAAGAGCTATTAAAAATAGGTATGATTGTGTAGTGTAGATGCCGGTCGACCTTGGCTGGCAAGACTTGTGTGTACAGTGTATCAAGTGTTTGTGCCGGTTTGAGGGGGGGGGGGGATTGGGTTGGGTTTCCTTACGTCACCCCACAGGTTATCTTTCCTTCGCAGGAGAAAGAAGGAGGGGGGAGAGGAGTTTGTTGGATAGTTTCACATCGGTTCGAGCACAATATGGCGGTGACTGTTGATGTATGTTTACCGGTCCATTGGTTTATGTTACCACATGCGGACGTTGTTGTTGTTGTTGTTGTTACACGCAGCCTAAAATAACACAAGCTAGGAAAACGCGTTATATGTTTCCGCGTTGATGGATGAGTTAGAATTTATCAACATATCTTTGGGTAGTTTTCAAAATGAAAATGAAAAGAAAAGTGAAATTTCTCGAATTAAGTAAAAAATACCGAATTGAATCTGAAATATCGAATGGAAAAGAATACTGGGGCAAGTCGGACCTGGTTCAATCCCCGCCACCGTCCATCTCTACTGGGCTTCTCGTGGTGTATATAGTTCAATCCTGGGATGGTTCCCATAATATAGGCCACGACCGCATCCTTCCCACTACCTGAGACACCTGCATCTCATCATCTCGCCAATCATTCAATCGACGCCAATAGATCTTCCTTATCATTGCAGTGCGTCGTTAAACCCACTATATAAGTAAATAGTAATACGTCATGCGTTTTTGTAATCATCATTCATCTCTTAGCCGATCGTTCGTACCCCCAAATAACGTGGTTGGTGGTGGGGACCGTTCAGCTGACAGGGATCGGGAGGAGTCAGTTGAACAAACGACGCGTCTCGAGAAGCAATAGCATGCCTTCATTCAACATGATGGCCTACAACCATAGACCACATGGATACCAAGAATGGGATGACGTTTATTGACGTAATATATCATAAAACTGATGGAATTTACTGAAATAGAATGTCATAAATGATATAATCGTGGAGTTGGTTTACTTATTTATTCAATGACACTGTTTCGTAAACATAGAAAAAAAGTGGGGTATAGTAGAGATTAATTTCTCTTGAGAAAAACTTCTTCTGACAAATGACTATATATATTATAAATTAACTAATGCAGGACTATGGAAGTGAATTGATAATGAACTGAAGAAAAATATAAAAATTGTCCCGTTCTTTCCGTGTATTTTGGCAAATTCCTAAGAAACGCGTGTAAAGTGAGGGAGAATTCCATAAAAATAATTCTGGACTCTTGGAACTTGCAATAGTTTATGCTCATATTATTGGGCACGTCAACAGATAATTAGAATTTTCATTAGTTTTGCTGTCCTATTGCTACAAATTCATTTGAATCAATTTGTCGAATCACGTACCTCGCACATTTCTCTCTGTGGTGGGGGTAAAATTGGTGCTTCGGTGGGTTGGTGCTGTTTTGTTAGTGTTTTGGAGAAATGACATCATTTAAACCATAATTTTCCACCCCCAATCAAGGTTAGGACATCAACCTTGACCACTAACTCCAACCCAAAAACACTTTCCATACAAATATTGGAAATGGTATACGTGAAACTGCATCATTACCATTCAATGGAATGAGGTTAGGGTTCAGGTACCTATAAGGTTTGACACCCAAACTCATTTCACACAACCGAGTCGACTTTTTACCGGTATACGCTCTTCAGCCCCCCCTTTATTCCGGTATACGCTCTTCAGCCCCCCCTTTATTCCGGTATACGCTCTTCAGCATCCCCTTTATTCCGGTATACGCTCTTCAGCCCCCCTTTATTCCGGTATACGCTCTTCAGCCCCCCTTCATTCCGGTATACGCTCTTCAGCCCCCCTTTATTCCGGTATACGCTCTTCAGTCCCCCTTTATTCCGGTATACGCTCTTCAGGCCCCCCTTTATTCCGGTATACGCTCTTCAGCCCCCTTTATTCCGGTATACGCTCTTCAGCCCCCCTTTATTCCGGTATACGCTCTTCAGGCACCCCCTTTATTCCGTTATACGCTTTTCAGCATCCCCTTTATTCCGGTATACGCTCTTCAGCCCCCCTTTATTCCGGTATACGCTCTTCAGGCCCCCCTTTATTCCGGTATACGCTCTTCAGCCCCCCTTTATTCCGGTATACGCTTTTCAGCATCCCCTTTATTCCGGTGTACGCTCTTCAGCCCCCCTTTATTCCGGTATACGCTCTTCAGGCCCCCCTTTATTCCGGTATACGCTCTTCAGCCCCCCTTTATTCCGGTATACGCTTTTCAGCATCCCCTTTATTCCGGTATACGCTCTTCAGCCCCCCTTTATTCCGGTACACGCTCTTCAGCCCCCCTTTATTCCGGTATACGCTCTTCAGGCCCCCCTTTATTCCGGTATACGCTCTTCAGCCCCCCTTTATTCCGGTATACGCTTTTCAGCATCCCCTTTATTCCGGTATACGCTCTTCAGCCCCCCTTTATTCCGGTATACGCTCTTCAGGCCCCCCTTTATTCCGGTATACGCTCTTCAGCCCCCCTTTATTCCGGTATACGCTTTTCAGCATCCCCTTTATTCCGGTATACGCTCTTCAGCCCCCCTTTATTCCGGTACACGCTCTTCAGCCCCCCTTTATTCCGGTATACGCTCTTCAGCCCCCCTTTATTCCGGTACACGCTCTTCAGCCCCCCCTTTATTCCGGTACACGCTCTTCAGCCCCCCTTTATTCCGGTACACGCTCTTCAGCCCCCCCTTTATTCCGGTACACGCTCTTCAGCGCCCCCCTTTATTCCGGTACACGCTCTTCAGCCCCCCTTTATTCCGGTACACGCTCTTCAGCGCCCCCTTTATTCCGGTATACGCTCTTCAGCCCCCCTTTATTCCGGTATACGCTCTTCAGGCCCCCCTTTATTCCGGTATACGCTCTTCAGCCCCCCTTTATTCCGGTATACGCTTTTCAGCATCCCCTTTATTCCGGTGTACGCTCTTCAGCCCCCCTTTATTCCGGTATACGCTCTTCAGGCCCCCCTTTATTCCGGTATACGCTCTTCAGCCCCCCTTTATTCCGGTATACGCTCTTCAGGCCCCCCTTTATTCCGGTATACGCTCTTCAGCCCCCCTTTATTCCGGTATACGCTTTTCAGCATCCCCTTTATTCCGGTATACGCTCTTCAGCCCCCCTTTATTCCGGTATACGCTCTTTAGGCCCCCCTTTATTCCGGTATACGCTCTTCAGCCCCCCTTTATTCCGGTACACGCTCTTCAGCCCCCCTTTATTCCGGTATACGCTCTTCAGCCCCCCTTTATTCCGGTACACGCTCTTCAGCCCCCCCTTTATTCCGGTACACGCTCTTCAGCCCCCCTTTATTCCGGTACACGCTCTTCAGCCCCCCCTTTATTCCGGTACACGCTCTTCAGCGCCCCCCTTTATTCCGGTACACGCTCTTCAGCCCCCCTTTATTCCGGTACACGCTCTTCAGCGCCCCCCTTTATTCCGGTACACGCTCTTCAGCCCCCCTTTATTCCGGTACACGCTCTTCAGCGCCCCCCTTTATTCCGGTACACGCTCTTCAGCGCCCCCTGCACACCTGACTCCCCGCGCCGCCATCTTGTACCGCGGCCATGGTGGCAATAGCAATCAGCGCACAGCAGGAAGACGTGAGCCGTGAGCTAGTGAGGTCTCGGCATTCCACGGCGGAAGGTGGTCCAAGTCGGTCGTGTCAGTGCAGTGGCGTGATGGGAGACGACGATATGCTGGGGGGCGACGGCGACAGCGGCGGCAGCGACCCGGGCAGGGGCGACAGCGACGACAGTGGCGACCACGGGGAGGATCTCAAGGCAGTGGCGAGGTTGTTGTTGGCGAAACAGTTGCAGTACGATTCTGCCGAGGATCTAACCGCTGAGGATGATTGCATTTTCGATTATTTGGATAAAAGCACGGATAAAGTAAGTCGTTTTTTTGTTGTTGATATGTGGAATGGGGTTGGCCAATTTTGAGTTGACGCACTTTTAAGAGTCCACGGCAGTCGATTTAGTGAAATATCAGTTTTTTTGTGATAACTTTTGAACGGTATGAGATATCAAAGTTTTAATAACGAGGAAATACATTTACCTTTAATACCTTCAAGATGGTATGAGTTAAAACTGGGTATTGAACTCATATATATAGCATAATTGTCAAGCATATACACCTGAAAATCACATTTTTTTAGCCGTATACGCTTGACAGTGATCCGATATGACTGCTACCATCTAGAAGGTATTAAAAATATCCAAGTTTCCTCTCTATTATAACTCTGATATCTCACACCGTTCAAAAGTTATCGCCAACAAACTGATATTCACTGAATCGACTCCCATGGACTCTTAGGGAGTGTGTACTAACATTGCACCACTTTGAAATATCTGTCTACGCCGGCGGTTTTTGGAAATGTTGTCATCGAAAATAATATTTTGGCATTTTCTACAAAAAAAAAATCAGCATTAGGCGTGTTGTACGACCTTCGTAATAACTTTTATTTTGTGGGGGGAAACGGGATGTGGTAAAAATGGCGGTATAGCTTATACCATGGTAAATATATATACAGATATATTTATTGAAATATAAAGGATGTGTTTTATTATAATTATGTTGACCTCACGACCCCACCTACAGCTGTCATTTGAGGGTACAAACGAGCGCACCCCCAACTAACCTAGCTGTTGGTGGGGTCGTTACCCAATGTGAGGTTCGATCAGGTTTGAGGCTTGCTTGATGTGCGTGTTGAGACGCACCAAGGTCTGCTGCGAACACTAGACACGCAGATCACATGATCCTCGTGTCGAAACCTTCCGACACCGCGACTAAACAAACAAACAAACAAACAAACAATAGTGTGACGCGAGGGGTAAACAACTAGTAGATGTGGTGTACACCAGATTCCAAGGAATTTCAGGGAGATTTCACGATATTTCAAGAAGATTTCAAGGAATTTCATGAAGATTTCATGACAAGTGTACACCAGATTTCAAGAGTTGTTAACGCCTCGATGTGACGTTCGATATAGAGTACATTACCGGATTTATTTATATTGGGATTAACGAGGCACTTTACTGATGACTTTACGATCTATTGGCGTCTGTGAATGATATATGAGATGGTGAGGTGAGAGGTTATTTTATTAGGTGTTTCTGGATAGTGGGAAGGAGTCGGTCGTGGTCTGTTGTTGAGGAACCATCCCAGTATTGACCTGAACGACAGGGAAACCACGAAAAAAAAAGTCAGGATAGTCGGCCATGGCGGGAATCAAACCCCGGTATCCTGAATGACGGTTCAGTGTATTAACCACTCGGCCACACGTCTCAGTGACGTTCGATATAAAGACATTATTTTCTTCGCTCATAATATGTGTAAATTCTGTTAATTGGAAATTATAAACTGTCAATTATAATATATTAGTATTTATAAAATCGTTGAGGATTAGCTCAGTCAACGGTATGGAAATTGAGGTCACCTTCTGGGCGTGGGTTCGAGTCCCACATGAGGCATGGCTTTTTGTAAACTTCCTTTCACTTATCACTTGATAGTTTCATTATCACCCCAAATAACCCAGCTGTTGGTGGGGTCGTTATCACAGCTAACAGTAATCGTTATCAATGGTATAGCGTTGTCGACCCCCATATCACATGGAATATAAACTACATTACGTGAAATGGATGAACGATTTTAGAAAGGTGGAATTATTGTAAATTTGAGATTGTTAAATACAGGCATAGATTATATAGGCCGGAAACCTGTCTAAATGTGCAGGCCTACCTATCACGAATAAATGTTACCGAGACGCGTGGCCGAGTGGTAACACACTGAACCGTCATTCGGGAGACCGGGATTCGATTCCCGCCATGGTCGACCATCCTGACAGGGGTTTTTCGTGGTTTCTCTCTGTCGTTCAGGTCAATACTGGGATGGTTCCTTAACAACAGGCCACGACCGACTCCTTCCCACCATCCAAAAACACCTGATAAAATAACCTTTCATCTCATCATCCACCGACGCCAATAGATCGTAGTCATCAGTATAGTGCGTCGTTAAAAACCAATATATTATACGAATAAATGTTGACTGTGAGAAATCAATTTGATTTGAAGAAAACACAAAACAAAATTCAGTATGAACACTTTGGAAGATGTATCTTGATGATTCAATAGACGACTAGTGATTGACCCGCCCACAAACGTCACCAAACAAAACATCCAATCAAATGGGCTGTTTGTTATGTGGGTAAATTGACATTGCCTATCAGAGTATCTTGAAATGCCCACGTGAAGTATAGATCTAGGTGGCTTGTAGATAAGCCACGCCTATCACTAGTGGTCAATTCATTACACCGCTAGCGAGCCGTTTTGCTTTTGCTGAAATGCTGATTTGACACAGATATTTGAAAAAGCAAGTGTGATCAAGTAGCAGATGAATAGTATGTAAGCAGCAGTTCGTGGTTGAATCATGGCAGTTGCCGCAGTGGGTTGGGTTTTCTACTCGGACCTGGAATTTGATCGGATGACAGATAGCTTATCTGTGACGGTTGTTTTTTCTCGTGTCCCCAGCTTATACTGGAAATATGTAGACTTGATGCTTTATCGCACCTTTGACCCTCTTGCGAGGAAGTTGATCCAATGAGATATCAAGTAGATATGATTACATTTGAGGTAATAACTATAATTATATATATAGGAGTAATTTCTAAATATATAC
>OZ023334.1:3973655-4039142 GCA_964007535.1 Brachyptera risi
TTTTTACACCGGAACATGATTTTCAATATTTGTGTACTTATTCTCACTTTCAATCGAAGGTCTCATTAAACAAACACCTCTTGAAAAATACTCATGTTTCATAATATGGAATACTATCGGCGCGAATAACCTTGTCGTTGATGCGCCGTAAAACAACACAATTCATTCATTCATTGGCTACGCCACTGAGGCCGGGTTTCACCAACTTCAGTTTAAACTTGGCTTTGTAAAACTTGGTTTAAGAACTCGTATTAAAATAGTATAAGCTCAGTTTGGGTCAAATCTAATCCCAGTTTAGGCTTCATGAAACGGCTTCCTAGATATAAACCTGGATTACAAATTTAAACCGGGTTCAAACTCCAGTTGATAGTTGGTGAATCCGGGCCTGACTGTATAGTGTATCCGGCTCACCGGAACCGGAAGGAGTGAAGCTGCTTCACAGCGTGCAGAGAAGTATGCCCGACATGACGTCAGGTGTCTGCATGCGACAGGGCCGTGCTAGTTGTCATGTGTTTTTCCCGCGATCGAACGGTACACAAGACGACATCGAGCAGCCGAGTGTGACGACTAATTGTATTTCTCTTCAACCAATAATTTATCTGTTCTGTGGGTTATGCTGCGACTAGTGGTCGAGTGGGTAGCACGCTGAACCGTCATGCGGTAGTCCGCCATGCTCATGGTCGACCATCCTGACAGGGGCTTTTCGTGGTTTCTTTCTGTCGTTCCTGGGATGGTTCCTTGACAACAGGCCACAACCGAATCATTCTCACTATCTAAACACACTTGTTTGAAAATAACCTTTCATCTCACCATCTCATCATCTCGTATATCATTGACCGACACCAATAGATCGTAGTCATCAATACAGTGCGTCGTTAAACCCAATATAAATAAAAGTATATAATGTAAAGTGATGAGTTCACCAGTAGTTCTATATAGATACTATAGAAAGACGGTAATGACCACAGAAAATAATTAATTAAAACTATATTTTTTCCCTTCTTTTTTTAGTTGTTTGATTAGATTCAGGATGTATTTTTATTGTTTTAAATTATTCTTTGTTTTACTATTGATTGAATGATGTTTCTGAAACAACCGTTAATCAAACTAACCAAACAAACATCCTAAACTAATTCAATCTGAAGTAAAACCAATCCAAACCAGAGAGGTTAATAACTTCTGAAATCTGGTGTACACTTGTCATGAAATCTTCCGAAAATCCCTCGAAATCTTCTTGAAATCTCTCGAAATCTTCATGGAACCCCGTGAAATTTGTCTGAAATCCCTTGAAATATGAAATCAGGTGTACACCATATGTACTAGTTGCTTACCCCTCGTCTAAACCCTACTTGTCCTCCTACGAAAAGACATTCGATTTTGTAATGTATATTGAAATATCGAGTAAAACGAGATTTTGACTTGTTTTACCGCGGAAAACGAGTAGATTCGGAACAAGAATGTCTGAAATCTAACTTTTTATCGTTTTGATGTCGTTTCTTTGACGCGCGATACAACTGTGGAATGCAGCCATAAAAAGGTTCCACAGCCTCGGTTTTACACACACACTTTATTAAAGACGTGCAATTAACCTGTGATTACCGATTGTGTATACATGCTGTTGTTACCAACCTGACCGGAAGTCACCAAATGTTACCGACATGGTCTTGTCGTAACTCTTTCGTTGCAATTGCGTTGTCTAATTATCACCGACTACCTTGGGAACCGTTCACTGTTTGCTCAGCAGTAAAGATGTAGAGAAATGTGAGTTTTTTGGTGATGGCCCAACTCCAGAACGGTGTGTGATATCAAAATACTACATAGGCCTACGGGAAAGTACAGATATTTACTACTATTTTACTCAAATCGCATTATTATCGAACGTATATACAGCTGAAAAAAGCACAATTATTTTAGTTGTATATACGCTTGACAATTATGATGTAAGTTCCGAGGGGTTAACAACTCCTGAAATAAGGTGTACACTTGTCATGAAATCTTCCTGAAATTCCTTGAAATCTCCTTGAAATCCCGTGAAATCTCTCTGAAATCTCTTTGAAATCTCTTGAAATCTGAAATCAGGTGTACACCAAATTCAGTAGGTTGCTTTCCCCTCGGTAAGTTCAATAGGTTTTACCGAATGACCGAGTGGTTAATACAATGTACCATCATTCAGGAGGCCGGGGTTCGATTCCCGCCATGGTCGACCATCCTGAAGTGTTTTTCGTGGTTTCCCTCTGTCATTCAGGTTAATACTGGGATGGTTCCTTAACAACAGGCCACGACCGACTTCTTCCCACTGTCCAAAAACAGCTAATAAAATAACCTTTCATCTCATCATTTCATCATCCCATCATCTCGTATATCATTCACCGACGCCAATAAATCTTAGTCTTCACTAGTACCTATACAGTGCGTCGTTGAACCCAATATGAATGCATAAATAACTTATGCCGATGCCATCTCTCCGATATTGAATATCAGCGCGTTGTCTCGTGGTGTAGCCGTGTGCTGCGTGTAGCCTAACTCGTGCCCCAAGGGCCCAGTGTCGCCGCAGGGGTGGAGACGCCGGCCCGCACAGCACGCGATCCGTGCAGACAGGACCTTGAACTGTGGGGCCTCGAAGCTCCCTGATATTATTACACGTTTTTGGGGCCGTAGGATTATCTGAAAAACGAAAACAAAACCTAATTCCTTTTCTATCAGCATGTATATACTTGAGACGGTCGTAGTACCTAACTAAGGACGGTAGGATCGTTCGGAAAATCACCACACTGAGACGCGTGGCCGAGTGGTAACACGCTGAACCGTCATTCAGGAGACCGGGGTTCGATTCCCGCCATGGTCGACCATTCTGACAGGGGTTTTTCGTGGTTTCCCTCTGTCGTTCAGGTCAATACTGGGATGGTTCCTTATCAACAGGCCACGACCGACTCCTTCCCACCATCCAAAACACCTAATAAAATAACCTTTCATCTCATCATCCCATCATCTCATTCATCATTCACCGACGCCAATAGATTTGAGTTCAGTACAGTGCGTCGTTAAAACTCAATATAAAAAATAACAAAATAGTAACAAACATTTATGTGTGTGAAGCCCGCGTAAGGATAATACCTGTGTGTGGGCTAATTAATAGACAAATAATGAAATAATAAATTGAAGCTTGACTGTGGATGTGCCGACATGAAGGTTAATACATTATGACTATTCATAAGGATAAGTGATATATAGTTTTAATTATGGTATCATATAATAAATTCATTCTATTCATTTATTTCATTAATTTCATTAGTTTGTTAGTTTAGGCTGCGCGCAACAACAACAACAACAACAACAACAACATCTGGACCGGCACAGTAGCTGAGTGGTTAGCTCACTTGCTTCGTGATCCGGGAGGTGAAGGGACATATCGGACCCGGTTCGATCCCCGCCACCGTCCATCATTACATGGGTTTTTCGTGGTTTCCCTCTGTAGTCTAGGCTAATGCCGGGATGGTTCCCACAATATAGGCCACGACCGCTTCCTTCCCACTATCCTTTCCACTACCCATAAAAAACCTTCATCTCATCATCCCATCATCTCATTAATCATTCATCCGACGCCAATAGATCTTAGTAATCATTACAGTGCGTCGTTAAAACCCAATAAAAAAAATTAAAAAAACCTCTGGTGGTGGCAGAGACCGATGGTCCGAGAAGAAGAGAGCATGTGTCGTGTGTTGGCATGTCCCGAGTGCTGGTTCTTGGATGTCTTGAGGGTTGCTCGGTTGGTTCGAGTGGTTGTATGCCGCAATCGACTGATAAGACAGACTAGGAAACCCACTCAGTCACCGGCACAGGTAGCTCAGTGGTAGCGCGCGTGCTTCATGTGACCCGGGGGCTGAGGGTATAGAGCATTAGAAACTGAAGAAACCGTTGGGCATGGCTTTTTGTAAACGTCAATTCACTCATCATCGTTGCATAATTTCACTATCGCCTGCTCCCCCAAATGACCTGGCTGTTGGTGGGGTCGTTGAGCAAACAACAACCGAGCAAATGGATCTTATGGTTATCATCATAGTGCGTTGTCAAGGGGGACCCACCCACAGATCATCATTTCAAGTGTCAATGTAACATATGAACGATCTTAGTGACTCCGCGACTGAACGTATTGTAGTGAAACTGCTTCACACCTTCAGAGAAGTATCTTCTCAAATATTTTCTATTCATGCATAATAACCATCACGCTGAGAGGTAAAAACATCGATGTCAACATTATTGAGTCTTTCTTTACATATATACAAGTGATCTTTCCACCTGCATTGTTATACAATTTCGACAAAAATTCGTCAAATATTTTCTGCCATGATGTAACTGTTATTGTTTTATTTTGCACGGTTCCAGCTGTATCATTTTGTTCATTCATATCTGTAAAATCAGTCTGGCGGGAAGTTTTTGCCCTACGAAGACCGGGAACGCCTTAAGCCCAATCTATAAATGAATCGATTGAATGTAGCGAATGTGAGGAAGGAGTCGATCGTACGGTACTCCCGATGTGGATCTGGTTCGACCGCGAGGTGGCAGATCGGTTCCTCGCCGCATACCACGCTCTCGAGTTCACCGGGCCGCCTCATTGGGGAGCAAATTCCACGCTAATAACCTCCGCCTGTGCGCCGGCTCCGAGCGACCGTCCCCCCTATCCCACAGCACTGGCGCGCGGCCAGTTCGCGCCTTCGACAACCTTAACCTCTCGTCAGCTTCCATCTCGAGCGACCGTCCCCCCTATCCCACAGCACTGGCGCGCGGCCAGTTCGCGCCTTCGACAACCTTAACCTCTCGTCAGCTTCCATCTCGAGCGACCGTCCCCTCTATCCTGCAGCACTGGCGCGCGGCCGGTTCGCGCCTTCGACAACCATAACCTCTCGTCAGCTTCCATCTCGAGCGACCGTCCCCCCTATCCTGCAACACTGGCGCGCGGCCGGTTCGCACCTTCGTCAACCTTAACCTCTCGTCAGCTTCCATCTCGAGCGACCGTCCCCCCTATCCTGCAACACTGGCGCGCGGCCGGTTCGCACCTTCGTCAATCTTAACCTCTCGTCAGCTTCCATCTCGAGCGACCGTCCCCCCTATCCCACAGCACTGGCGCGCGGCCGGTTCGCGCCTTCGACAACCTTAACCTCCCGTCAGCTTCCATCTCGAGCGACCGTCCCCCCTATCCTGCAACACTGGCGCGCGGCCGGTTCGCACCTTCGTCAACCTTAACCTCTCGTCAGCTTCCATCTCGAGCGACCGTCCCCCCTATCCTGCAACACTGGCGCGCGGCCGGTTCGCACCTTCGACAACCTTAACCTCTCGTCAGCTTCCATCTCGAGCGACCGTCCCCCCTATCCTGCAACACTGGCGCGCGGCCGGTTCGCACCTTCGTCAATCTTAACCTCTCGTCAGCTTCCATCTCGAGCGACCGTCCCCCCTATCCCACAGCACTGGCGCGCGGCCGGTTCGCGCCTTCGACAACCTTAACCTCCCGTCAGCTTCCATCTCGAGCGACCGTCCCCCCTATCCTGCAACACTGGCGCGCGGCCGGTTCGCACCTTCGACAACCTTAACCTCTCGTCAGCTTCCATCTCGAGCGACCGTCCCCCCTATCCTGCAACACTGGCGCGCGGCCGGTTCGCACCTTCGACAACCTTAACCTCTCGTCAGCTTCCATCTCGAGCGACCGTCCCCCCTATCCCACAGCACTGGCGCGCGGCCGGTTCGCACCTTCGACAACCATAACCTCTCGTCAGCTTCCATCTCGAGCGACCGTCCCCCCTATCCTGCAACACTGGCGCGCGGCCGGTTCGCACCTTCGTCAATCTTAACCTCTCGTCAGCTTCCATCTCGAGCGACCGTCCCCCCTATCCCACAGCACTGGCGCGCGGCCGGTTCGCGCCTTCGACAACCTTAACCTCCCGTCAGCTTCCATCTCGAGCGACCGTCCCCCCTATCCTGCAGCACTGGCGCGCGGCCGGTTCGCACCTTCGTCAATCTTAACCTCTCGTCAGCTTCCATCTCGAGCGACCGTCCCCCCTATCCCACAGCACTGGCGCGCGGCCGGTTCGCGCCTTCGACAACCTTAACCTCCCGTCAGCTTCCATCTCGAGCGACCGTCCCCCCTATCCCACAGCACTGGCGCGCGGCCGGTTCGCGCCTTCGACAACCTTAACCTCTCGTCAGCTTCCATCTCGAGCGACCGTCCCCCCTATCCCACAGCACTGGCGCGCGGCCGGTTCGCGCCTTCGACAACCTTAACCTCCCGTCAGCTTCCATCTCGAGCGACCGTCCCCCCTATCCTGCAACACTGGCGCGCGGCCGGTTCGCACCTTCGACAACCTTAACCTCTCGTCAGCTTCCATCTCGAGCGACCGTCCCCCCTATCCCACAGCACTGGCGCGCGGCCGGTTCGCGCCTTCGACAACCTTAACCTCCCGTCAGCTTCCATCTCGAGCGACCGTCCCCCCTATCCCATAACACTGGCGCGCGGCCGCTTCGCGCCTTCGTCTTCTGGGCATACCACATTGTAGAAATGGATCCTCTGGAGTTGAAGGTATCGATTGACCGTCCCCTCTATTCCACAACACTAGCGCGCGGCCGGTTCGATATTCATCTCTCGTTGATACAACCATAACCTCTCGTCACCTTACCATGTCGAACGGCTGTGTACCCCTATGCGTTAGCGTGACCGCTCGGACGTGTCGGTCCGTCAACACGAGGTCGTAGTCGAGTTTCGTATGCGTGAACGGTTCGCCGAATGGGTGTCTCGGAGTGGAGACGTTTGGAGGTTTCGGACTGTGGGAAATGTCAGGATTTGGGTGGAAGTAAAAGTTATTTATTCCGAAACAAAAGGAAGATTGTAGATTGTGTAACAAAAAGAAAATTAATGTAAACGCTATTAATTTTTGAATAAATTTCTCACCGTGACTTGTAGATCAGTCGCTATAGCGTTGAACTGTCATTCAGGAGACCGGGGTTCGATTCCCGACATGAGCAACCACCCTAACGGAGGTTTTTCGTGGTTTATCTAAATACTTGAACTGAGTACCGGGTTATCCGCTTCCTCGCCTCTGTTCCAGAAATCTATAACCTGTCTACTCCATCTTCCTGTTATCTCATTCTTCGTTCGTCGACGCCAATAAACCTCAGTTATCAATCATTACTGTGCGTCGTTAGCGATCGCCACGATGCCAAGACATATCGTTTGTATGCTAAATATGCTAATGCATGAACAGCGTGATTGTGCATGACTTATCTCCCCGAGAGATGACGGCTCGAACCACCCGGGCGCTAGTCGTGTGGGATAGGGGGGACGGTCGATCGGGCCATGCAGTAGCTCGTGGTGTCATTGGAGTGACTGAGAGATGACGGCTCGAACCGCCCGGGCGCTAGTGGTGTGGGATAGGCGGGACGGTCGATCGGAACCTCTGCATGTGTGAAGACACGGCTGTCCACTAAGAGAAGGCGCGAATCACCCGGGCGCTAGTGGTGTGTGATGGGGGGGACGGTCCATCGGAACGCTCATCTCTCGTGGATACATTGTTGCACATGCAGAGATATATAGACGGGGGTGTGGATCCCGTTTAGGACATGCCACCTACGCGTGAACGATACGTTATTTGTCGTGAGGATACTCCCAAATGAACTAGTTGTTGGTGGGGTCGTCACACTAACATGCAATGCTCGCGGACATGTACCTATATGGCATGGTACATTGTGTTGTGGGAGACTATTTGAGAGGATGCATGCACAGTTCTTCTATAGGCCTATACAAATACTCCTCACAATTTTTTTCTAATAAAATGATAATTTTATTTCCAAATTTGTGTTTACAAAATTACTACCCTTATGACGAGGGTGTTTGGAAAATCATATGGAAATTTTATATCTGATCCATATGTGGAAAAAAATGATATGAAAATAACTTATAACATACATTATACTTCGACAACAATATAAGAAACCAATATTAAAAATGATAGCACAACTGAAAAAAAAATTCTATAATATAATTATAATTTTGAAAATTATATGTAAAAAAAAGGGAAAAACCGCGAATGAATCGCGTAAATGACGTAAATGTACGTATTTGTTGTATGACGTCAATGTTGTAAGCAACATTTCAACTGTGAATACATGTGAAATGATGGAATCCAAGGTTAATGATGGAACTTCATATTGTCCTGAAGGTATTCAAGTCGGTGTTTCTTCAGTAATAGAATGTTGATATCTCATACCGTTCTAAAGTCATCACTAAAATAATGATATTTCGCTAAATCACGGACTCCAGTTCACGTGTATACATGTATATTACATTCAATGGGACTCATCAGCGGTAATTGATTTCATCTCTCTCTCTTATTCTCTCTCTCTCTCTCTTATTCTCTCTCCCTCTCTCTCGTTTCCTCTCCCTTTCTGATTCTGATTCTCTCTTTCTCATTCTCTCTCTCTCATTCTCTCTCCCTCTCTCTCATTTCATCACCCTTTCTCATTCTCTCTCTCTCATTTTCTCTCTCTCATTCTCTCTCCCTCTCTCTCATTCTCTCTCCCTCTCATTTCATCACCCTTTCTCATTCTCTCTCTTATTCTCTCTCCCTCTCTCATTTCCTCACCCTTTCTCTTTCTCTCTCTTATTCTCTCTCCCTCTCTCATTTCCTCACCCTTTCTCATTCTCTCTCTTATTCTCTCTCCCTCTCTCATTTCCTCACCCTTTCTCATTCTCTCTCTCTCATTCTGTGTCTCTTATTCTCTCTCCCTCTCTCTCATTTCCTCACCCTTTCTCATTCTCTCTTTCTCAATCCCTGTCTTCGTCCTCTGTCTCTCCCTTCTCTCGATACATCTTCCTCTCTATATGTACATGGTGATTTATTCCCCTCCCTCTCCCAGTGCAGGCGCCAGTCCACCCCTGGGGGGGCCGTCTTCGTGGCCCCACCATGACGGATGTGGCACGCACCACACATATGCACGTCTGACTTGGGGGGCTGCGTATATAGTTTCCAAGTCTATTTCCATACATAGACCTGCATGAGTCGCCCCCGACTAGCTCGGGCAGTCAAACCGCTGCGCTACAGACTCAAGGCGACAATCAGTCGAGTTCCGCTCATTCGTACCCCCAAATAACACAACTGTTGGTGGGATTGTTGAGCAAACAATGATCATTGTTTACTTAACGACCTCGCCAACAGCTAGGTTATACGGGGGTATACGAATGAGCGGATGATTATAAGTGAAACGACGTTTACGTAACCCATGCCTTATGCGGGACTCGAACCCACGCTCAACGGTGACTTCAGTTTCTAAAGCGGTGCCTCAGTCAACTGGGCTGCAGAGGGCGGCTGAAAACAATTAGCATCAATCATCTTTTAGTAGGTGTTTAGTAGGGTTTTGGTAAAGAGATCTTTTATGGTAGAAATATTTTCTGTCGATGTTACATTGATAGACATACATACATACAATATTTATGAAGATTTGAAAAAAAATATATTTGGTTAGGTTCTAGTTGGTTACAATTGGCTAGGTACGTTCGATGAATTTTCAGCGTGGTGTAGCATTGACTTTACCCTCTCCGCCAACACCCGTTTACCATCTCTTTGCTGGAAAAATACTTGCACACGGGGCTCGAACCCACGCCCGCCTCGACGTCAGTCCATAATAGACCCGACTAACTGTTTTTGTATTCATCTATATTGGGTTTAACGACACACTGTACTGATGACTACGATCTATTGGCGTCTATGGATGATGTATGAGATGGTGGGATGAGATGAGATGTTATTTTATTAGGTGTTTTTGGATGGTGGGAAGGAGTCGATCGTAGCCTGTTGTTAAGGAACCATCCTAGTATTGACCTGAACGACAGAGGGAAACCACGAAATATCGTTCTCAGGATGGTCGACCATGGTGGGAATCAAACCCTGGTTTCCTGAATGACGGTTCAGTGTATTAACCACTCGGCCACACGTTTCAGTTACGAGCGAATACATACAACTATTATTACACTTGATGTCGTGTGAACTGAGCGGCCGATTGACCGTCTCCCCTATGCGCGAGCACTGACGCTCGGCAGTGTCGACACGTCGATGCGCCGCCCAAGGTGTGGGGCAATGCGCACAACATGTGTGTACTTTGTCGTTTAGCCGTGTTATCTTGGCACAATATTTGCACGGTGATCCAGCCAATAGAAAGTCTTGTCTGATAAGCGAGTCGAGATAGGTTTCGGCAGGGTGGTATGGTGTGAGACAGTACAGGAAGGACAAAAATCCCCGCCTACTGTGGCGAGTGGCTAGCACACTGAACCGTCATTTCCCATTCTATTCCCGCCATGGTCGACCATCCTGACATGGGTTTTTCGAGGTTTTCCTCTGTCGTTCAGGTCAATACTGGGATGGTTCCTCAACAATAGGCCATGACCGACTCCTTCCCACTATCCAAAAACACCTAATAAAATAACCTCTGATCTCATCATCTCATTTATCATTCACCGACGCCAATAGATCGTAGTCATCAGTACAGTGCGTCGATAAACAACAGTAGTACAGTGTCAGTATTAGTACAGTATAGTGTACAGTGCGTCGAAAAAAAAAATGAAAAATGAAAGAGAAGGCCCCCACCAACTAAAGAATGGCTGTAAAGAGTGACCATAGCGTAATTATATAAATACTAAATAGTGTGTTTAGGACTTTTGGAAATTGCAAGATTTCTGCGGCGTAAAAATATGGTCACAGACAGCGCAGTCCCGGTGTCAAAGTTCACTGATTTCAATTTAAAATAGCTCATTCTATTTATAATTATTCATATTGGTAAGACCGCTTCGAAGCTTTGAAACAACCAAGAGGTGTCTCTTCAAAATTATATTTGATGATATTCTATGATATTTGTTTATTATACTGGTGGACACCCTTCGCCTTCCGTGGACACAAAGTACATCTTGTATTAGTTTAAGAGATGAAGGTTCCGATCGACCGTCCCCCCTATCTCACACCATTAGCGCACGGGTGGTTCGCGCCGTGTATTGTGAATACGTATGAGTAGACGTGGTTTGGATTATCAAATGCAATGTGTCACTGCCACATGTGAGACCATGACATCACTGCAGTGTACGCCATTTTGTTATTATACTACTTTGATTAATCGCCTGCTTCATATATACACTGAATTAAATTTGACATCATTAAATAATGGTATCAAGTATACATATAATCTTTATTAAATGAAGTATGCCATAATATGTGGTTGTCAAAGACCTGTTATATAATAATCGAATATAAATTAATTGAGAAGAAAAAAACACAATCAATGATGCTTTTAAAGTAAAAAATATTCCAATAATAATAATAATGATAATTCCAGCATGATTGATCAGTGAGAAAATGTTAATGAAATATTATGAGAAAGTAATAATTAGTATAAACAGTTATGGATAAATAATATAAAAATGATGAATATAATTATGCTATGAATGTGTGAAAAGATGGTTTCTCCAAACGGCAATTGATAGACCCTTTTAGAGCCAGATAAGATCGCTATCAAAATCATTAAATTACTATTCAGACCAAACGTTCTACAAAATTCTACCAAAAAAAAAAAAACACCATTATAGTGCCCCCAAAGCGCAAGTAAAGAGACCAACTTCAGTGGTACGGTATTCGATATATTCTACGTGATGCAATTGTTGTTCTTCTCAACATTCCTGTAAAGAGATTCTATAATTGAGTACATTCCAATTTGTACCTTTGCAGAATATCTATTACTGCATAATTACTATTACTGTAGAAATTGACCGCCTCAAATGAACGCTGATTGTTAGGAGCTGAAGCCAAGCTGAGCGTGGGTTCGAGTCCCGCATCAGGCATTATGCTACTTGAGATTCTCATCTCAGAGTTTTAGTTATTCGATAAATATAATATCTATCTATACTATATCTGTATCTTGGAATTTGTAAATTTTCATTGTACAGTTTGTTCAATTAGTTACATTATAATTATTATAATTATATTTTAAAATAATTATTGGAATTTAAAGAGGTGCCTCTTCGAAACGTTCTTACTAATTCATCCTTAGCCTTAATTGACGACTCGCAGTCTCCGCCCCCTTGACGTCACAAATCATACCGTCCAATCGACAGGGCTGTTAGAACTGTAGTCAAGACGACTCGCAGTCTCCGCCCCCATGACGTCACAAATCATACCGTCCAATCAACAGGGCTGTTAGAACTGTAGTCAAATTCAAATATCCAATCGGGGTATCTTCAAATGACCACAAATGATATAGATCCAACTGGCTGACTGGTGAAGCCACGCCCTTTCGAGTCGTCAATTGGGTAACAGTGGTTAGAGATGTTGATAAAAGAAGATGTAAAAAACTCTTCAGGATGGTGAGATCGCCCTTGTGGTGCTCCGTCCTAACGATCCTACCTTTCTACCATAACCTTATTTGAGGAACAAAGATCATGTAAAGAAAACATTAACTCTTCGTGTCTAGTATTACTCGATTTTAAGTCGAGTACAAAGCGTGGGTTCGAATCCCGCTTGTGTCTGTCTCGATATAATTCATCCGCCCCCCATTGATGCGCGCGCCTCCACAGCTGTTGGCGGGGTCAAGACGCGAACAATATCACACCTCCTCGTGTCAGCGCACGGCTTGCTACCTTATCGCCCTCTCTCTCTCTCTCTCTCTCTCTCTCTCTCTCTCTCTCTCTCTCTCTCTCTCTCTCTCTCTCTCTCTCTCTCTCTCTCTCTCTCTCTCTCTCTCTCTCTCTCTCTCTCTCTCTCTCTCTCTCCTCGCCTCAACAGGCTATTGTCCTGTTATCACTGTTATCAGTGTGCAAACGAAGACTGCCATCACTCCCGTGAGCTTGTGGCGGGGGGGGGGGGGAGGGGGGTTATTCTAATATTCAAGACAGGCGCTACATTGACAACCTGTTGAATCGTTATCACGCCACTGGGTAGAGAAAGGGGCTGGGGGGAGCTGGTGTTTTTTTGACATTGAATATACATCCACTTCTGTACACCACCTATACATGACTTTCGGTTGAAACGTACAGCACGTGATGTTGATAGGATGAATATTAATACCACCTCTTCGGGGAATCGAACCCCGGACCTTGCGCTTGCTGCGCAACTGCTCTTTTAATCTGAGCTAACGAGGAGGGGGGGTATCTTTCAATGATATTAATGTGCGTATTGTGGTACAGATGATTGCTGCATTTACTACCGAATGGAAAAAATGTGAAAAAATGTGTAGTGAAAAAAATGTGTAATTATTTTTTTTCATTTATTTTTTATTTTAACTCTTGCAATTGCAAATAAATGCGCGGTGGCGAGTTCCCTAACTACCGCTATCCCACCATCTCCCTAACCCTCTGACTGAATAATTTCAAAGAAATTATAGCAGATACATAATATTGAGTGTTATATTATGTTCATGGTCGAACAAATGTTGACCATTTTATAAACATGAAATCGGAAACTGTTTTGTTTTTATTCAAAAATTGAACCGTGCCTTCATGCAATAATGTAGGCCTTCTCCAAACCGCTGAATAGGATGAGTTTCATTGTGTTTCTACACAGTTCTATTTGTTATCGAAATGAAAGAAAAGTGAATGTGACTTTCTCTATTATATTATTTTCGTTCTCATAGGAATGCTAAACTTACGTAAATTATACATGCGATGAATTAATTCTAGTTTGTGTTTGTAATTATTCCATTGTCTCGTCTGGCCGTCACGTATCGAGTGTGCAGTGAGTTCGGTGGCAGTTTGGCCTAAAGGTGGCTCTGGCTTTCTCACAATTATACTAAACGTGAGGACATTTTTATTTCACTTCCTAATTGTATTGTTAGAAACACGTATTCCAGCTTTTGTTTTTATTGAATTGAGATTACCGAAGTCGCCCTCCGTAGCTTGGTCAGCTGAGGCACCGCGTCAGAAACTCACCGTTGGGCGTGGGTTCGAGTCCCGCCTAACGCATCTATGAGGTTGTAAACGTCCTTTCACCTATCATCACTTCATAGTTTCATAATCACCTGCTCATTCGTACCCCCGTATAACCTAGCTGTTGGTGGGGTCGTTAAGCAAACAGTAATAGAGATGACAGAAAAAAGAATCAATTTGGATTGTCATGATTTTGAAATTGGAAAAATACGTGTCAAGAAGGCCCAATGTTTTTATGAAAAAGTATAATACCGTATTGACAATCCACTTTGAAATTGGAAAAAAGTAAAAACGAGTTGTTCAATATCATTCACCGACAAGAATAGATCGTGATCATCATCAGTATAGTGCGTCGTTAAACCAAATATAACAAAACAAATAATGTACAATTTTAAGAAGTCTAAGATCAGTCATAGATACACAAGATCGCAGACATTTGCACAAGTAATGGAGGCGTTGAGATAAGGCATGTGTGTGAGTGAAGGTAAACAACATACGTCATCACGTGTAGCCGAAGATGTTCCCCGGCAGGTTGACTTGTTGACTCTAAAAGGTGTTCCATCTCCGTATTTACCGCATTCCTCCAATCTGCTCATGACGGCTGTTTGGTAGGAAACGGCAATAATACGCCAGCCAGTACTCTGTGCCCCGGAGGTGAATCTAAAATCCTGAAATCTGGTATACACTTGTCATGAAATCTTCCTGAAATCCCTTGAAACCTTCTTGAAATCCCTTGAAACCTTCTTGATATCCCTTGAAACCTTCTTGAAATCCCGTAATATCTTCTTGAAACCTTCTTGAAATCCCTTGAAACCTTCTTGAAATCCCTTGAACCCTTCTTGAAATCCCTCTTAACCTCCCTGAAATCCCTTGAAACTTTCTTGAAATTCCTTGAAACCTTCTTGAAATCCCTTGAAATCTTCTAGAAATCCCATGAAATCTCCGTGAAATCTTGAAATCTAAGAACAGACCAAATTAACACTAGTTGTTGGGGTGCTGACGAGCGTATACCGGAATAAAGTCGACTCGGTCGTGTGACATGGGCTTCGTGTACTTCTGGCGCCCCGGAATAAGATGGAAATAAGATATGGTCGTAAAACTTTGACAGCGCAAGATACGAAGTTGATAGATAAGTCATAAGATATGCCGATAATTCAGATAATCTGCTGAATCTGCTGATGGGTTCATAATAAATCGTGTGGAAAGAGATGTATATTAAGCCCGATTCACGTACACACTTCAACTTAATAAACTTATCCTTCAATTGTAAACTTAGCTCACGAAATTTTTTTAACTTTTTGGTGAACTCTTAATTAAAAAACAACTTTTGTGTGAATTAGGCCTACATTTTGTTTTCGTTACCTTGACAAAATGGTATCATCACTTCATAGTTCCATTATCATCTACTCATTCGTACCCCTCAAATAACCTAGCTGTTGATGGGGTCGTTAAGCATACGAGGAACAATCTTATCTCTTTGCTAGTGAGTTTTTACTAGATGGCCATAGTTTTTACAAATTTATGTGATTTGTTTTTAACTGTCCAAGTTAAAAAAGGTGAATTGTTTTGTTTCATCACAAAATTTCTCTTACCAGGAATAAGACTCGTGTTTCCTGTCCTCGTTCCTTCTTGGCCTTGACCTTGACTTGACCCCTCGCCTGGATTCCCGTTTCATCCAGCTGTTGGTAGTCGGCAACTCCCCAGTGACCTGTCTTGATTGGGAATTAAGAAAGGTCAGGGATGGAACAAAGTGCCGTGGAAATTCAGAGGAAATTGATCGATAGATATTTGCACAAATTGAACCGAGTTTTGTACGGCAACTTTTTATTTATTTATTTATTTTTCAGCCATTTGTTGACGGTTGATACATTTAAAAACGTACACTGTGTAAATGTTGCCAAGAATAGTCAAATAATATAAAAATATCAAATAAAAATAGAACTACTCGGAGCATACCAAAGTGTATGCCTTAAAAAATCAGCAGCTGAGTAAAATGAGTGTTCAGTAAGAACCTCTTTGAGAAGTTTTTAAAAATATGGTTTTCCTCAGTGCGTTCAAGTGCCTCTGGTAATTTGTTGTAAAATCTGCGTCCCACTTGTTCCACTCCGTGCGATGTCATTTGGAGTCGGCAGAATTGTTGTTTAATTAAATTGGTTATTTATTTTATTTTTTATTTTGTATTCATGAAAGAAGGCTTGAACCACCCGCGCGTAAGCAGTGTGGGATCGGAGGGACGGTCGGTCGCAATCTTCATCTCAGATGTACCGGTATTCAAGTTGTTGGGCCTAGTTTTTCAATTTTCAACCTAGACTTGCTACCAATGTGATAAATTGGACAAAAAAAGGATATGAAAGATCGCTTTAATTTAAGCAAGGTATATGCAGTGCAGTTAGACTTGGGTATGTCGTAACCCGTGGCGGGCGTTATTGTTGTTGTTGTTGATGATGTTGTTGTTGCTGCGAGTAATCTAATTTGATGGTATATCACCTGATATGACCTTTAGTTAGTATAGTGATAGGTCTAATTATAACTTTATAGGCCTATCACTCATTTTTTTCAATTTGTATTTTCAATTTTTTCAATTTTTAATTTTTTTTTCAATTTGCTGATAATGTCTGGATATATCGCAGAAACCGTTTTTTACTTACAATGTGTTCTTGACTTTCGGAAACTAAAAGACTTTTATCTACGGCGGAAAATTATGGTCACCGACAGCGCAGTCTTGGTGTTGGTGTATATATATGGTTATTTGTTTTAAATAATCAAAATGGGGTGGTAAGATCGCCCTTGTGGTGCCCCGTCCAAACGATCCTACCTTTCATCCATAGCCTTGATTGGGGAACAATGATTTGTATCATGTTTTGATGTTATAAAAAAAAAAAAAAATTTACCTGATATAACCATCCTAAGCAAACACAAACTAACCAACCTAACCCAAACTGACTTGATATAACCCAAAGCCAACATGATTTCTTCCAAATCAACTAATATATAACAGTGACCAATGGGCTGTTTGTAAATAGCCACTTTAAATTTTTAATTTCATTTGGGGGTTGGTGTAAAATGTGACGGTTTGTATTTGATGAATTTGGATTTCATTTCGGTATTCTTCCTATTTGGCTTCTTTGTTGTAGATGTAAATAATGCATAATTTATAAAATATTTAATTGGATTAGATTTGACAATGCATCTCCCCCCCCTCCTTCCTCCTCCTTCCTCCTCCTCCTTCCTCCTCCCTCTCTATTTCACCCTCAGTGGACTCCCTGTCAACAATACATTTAGTTTCATTTGACAAGGTTGGTATGACAAATCTACAATGGACATCATGTAAAATTTATAAAAGTTGCAGTCTGATTAGATTAGGTTTAATGATATCTTCCCCCTCTTCCCCCTCTTCCCCCTCTTCCTCCATGTTTCACCTACAATTATTGTGAATATCTTAGTCTTATCTCTGTTTGGTCACAGTGTACTTTTCAGGACATACTGTAAGATAGTTGTGTTTATAAGCTACTGTCAGCTACTTGGTCTTGTACAAATATCCAGCCTTTTGTCGGTCATTCAGGTAAATTCTTCTTTCCGATCTTGAAACAGTGACTACGTGTTGTGTGGCGGTGTATTGAATAACGCAGCGACTTTATCTGTACGCCTGAAGAGCGTATACTGGAATGATTGATACTCGGTTGTGTGACATGGGCTTGGGAGAATTGGATCTCACCATAATTCAAGGAATACAATTTATCTTTATTCACTTCATTTTTTAATTCTAAGGTGTGTAATAATGATAACTATGTGAAAAATGAAAACTGCACATTTCTCAATACTGTAATTCCTTATGTATTATATATATATATACAATAAAATGATTTTTTGAGACAAAAAAAGAGACAAATCTTACCTGAACCCAGAACACGTTTTCAATAATCCTTCTAAGTCCGTATCACACAGCCGAGTATAAACTATTCCGTTATACGCTCTCCGGTGTCCCCAACTTTGTCGTGTCCCGTGAATTGATCAGCCATGCACTTTCGGTCGACTTTTTTCTCCGCATGTTGAAGAAATTGGTACAGCGTTTACTAATTCGTTGATTGTTGGAATTTACTTCACGACCCTAGATTGCTATCAGCTACTCTAGCTTCAGGAATTCCGTATCTAGACCTCTATAAAATGTGACCTACTTCTTTGAATCTCCCATATTTCACAATTAATAGTGATGTAATGAGAATGTGTCAAGCCATTCATAGCAACTAGTCATGAAGTATCATTTATTAATTATTAGTCGAGGTACGAAATTATCAATTATAACCAAGAGTAATAACAAGTTAATCCACTAATAATTGCATTTAAAAATTCAATAATTATCAGTTACTACAACTTTAATATAATAAAATCAAGTTACTGCAAAAAAATAAAAGAAGAAATGGAAAATGTTAGAACTTTAAGATTTGGAAATGTGGTGGTTTGATGTACAAGAGTGAGAGCGATTCATTTAAATTTTTGTGACGGATCAATCAAAAAGATGTTAATTGATTATTTGAAGAAATAATTACCAAAAATATCAACGTATATATCAAAAATTAATATCAATCACAATGTTTGAACAATTTCATGAGAATGGCAAATATGTTGTTTGAATGACTACAGGCTCGCATAGCAGCCCCACCTTGATAGCGGCCCTCAAACGCTCGTCTTGAGCTGGATTTCATGAAAGCAATATTCGCTAAGCGGTTTTTTAAGCTGCCATGATGATAAAACGACCAATCAGTGACGAGAGCGACGCGATTTCTGATTGTTGAGCTCGTCTCAATTCCACCGCCTTGCGAAAGCGAAACGTAAATCGCATCCATGGAAGGCCAGCTTTGGAAGCACAGCGCCAACTTTTGAACAAATATTGAAAACATTGATAAATAATTGAATGATTAATGATCTATTAGTGATCCGTTGTCTGATATTTGATGGATCGATCTATTCATTCATTATTCATTTATTCATTTATACATAACATCTTCTGCCAGTAGATTTACAACATCCTTTTACAGGTGTAAACAGTTTCATATTGAAATATTTGGCACGTCAGGTACATACAGTACATAGAAATAATACATAGAGATACTAAATGACCTTGCTGTCGATGCGCCTTAAAACCCTAATATTCATTCACAAAAACAAATACAAACATATAATGTACATATTAAAATTGGAACAGTTACAAAAAAATGTAGCCTATGATACAATTTAAAAAATAATAACCTATAAATGGTGTCATCGCTAGTATTTACGAGGGTTGTTTGTGGATGTAAAGTCTTATATCGATTATCGTTTACATCACATGGGCGATTCATTGTATTGTAGCGATATGTTTTCTCCTATTCGATAAACGTATCAAGTGTCCAAATATCGTATCGTATTGAAATTCTCCGTGTGTGCTTCGGTGGATTGAACAGTCTGGTAAAATATGTAGAAAGATAATTTTGCACCTGTGGCAAAGATATGAGGGTATCGTACAAGAAAGGGGGAAGTTTTGAAACAACCATAAAATAGTTTGATTGGTATAATCACATCGATATCCTATCGTAGATATTGAGTTGATTATCGTATTGTTCGAAAAAATACCGATATATTGATTATAGTGGAAGATATCAACATTCGTGTGTTTTGTGTCTGGATACATACAGAAACAGTCATAATGTGTGTCGGACATTTGGAAACTGAAAGACTTTTATCTAATCAAAATGGGGTGGTAAGATCGCCCTTGTGGTGCCCCATCCAAACGATCCTACCTTTCATTCATAGCCTTAATTGGGGAACAATGATTTTGTATCAAGTTTTGATGTTATTAAAAAAACAATATATTGATTATTGTTCACAACCCTTGTAATTACTAATCAATTACTAATGTATCTAGTAAATGGATGAAGAGGTGTGAATGCTGGTACTGCGCTGTGATTGGTTGATCTTGTACTGAATGCTGCACTGTGATTGGTTGATCTTGTACTAAATGCTGCGCTGTGATTGGTTGATCTTGTACTAAACGCTGCTCTCTGATTGGTTGCAGGCGGAGGCTCGACTGGCGGCAAGAAGGCAGGCGCGGGCCGAGGCGAGAGAGATACGCATGAGAGAGCTGGAGAGGCAACAGAAGGAGATAGAAGAGAATGCCGACAGAGTCTACGACATGTATACAGGTACGTATTCCCGTTGCTTCTCATGCTGGTTGTAGAGATAACGTTTACAACGACGCTATGTTAAGTACGGTAGTCACTTTTAATTGTGGATACAACTTAGTTTTGAAACACAATTTTCAGCCATGTAGGGCGTCTAAGAAAATGTTAGAAAAGCCGCCCTCGGTAGCTCGGTCACCTGAGGCACCGCTTCAGATACTGAAGTCACCGTTGGGCATGCGTTCAAGTCCCGCATAAGGCATGGGTTTTTGTGAACATCCTTTCACTTATCATCACTTCATAGTTTCATAATCACCTGCTCATTCGTACCCCCGTATAACCTAGTTGTTGGTGGGGTCGTTGAGCAAACAATAATCATCATCAAATGTTAGAATCCAAGGTTAATCATTTCATTCACCATCATTCGGGAGGTGTTGAGAAGTATCCGTGATTTTCCTGTACAATAGAATTTTGATATTTCATATCCTTCGGGAGTTTTTTCATGAAAAAAAAAAACGTCCATCTTTACAGCGTTTTTTCGTGGTTTCCCTCTGAAGTCCAGGCTAATAACGGGATGGTTATATGAAATTTTATATGGGTAATGTGGAGGATAGTGGGAAGGAAGCGGTCGTGGCCTATATTGTGGGAACCATACCGGCATTAGCCTAGACTACAGAGGGAAACCACGAAAAACCCTTGTAAAGATGGACGGTGGCAGGGATCAAACCGGTTCCGATATTCCCTGCACCTTTCGAATCACATGAAGCGAGCGCGTTGACCGCCATGCTCCATGTACCGATGTGGGTGTGTGCGTGACGTTTTGCTGTCGTGTTTCAGACCCTGTGAGCCGCACGACGAGGGTGGCGGCCACGGCGGTTGCCAGCCCCCGCGCAGCTGCGACACTCGTCAACAACAGCTTCCAGTCGAGCCGGCGCAGCTCCGAGGACTCGCTCGAGGAGACGGGGAGCATACGCGACGTCAGGGTGAGTCCCGCCGCTATCGGCTCACACGTACTTGTGCACTGGTCAAGATTTCAATTTCAATCCAATTTTCAATTCATAAATCTTTTTATTCTTCATCTTATTCACAACAGGATAACAGGAAAACAACACAAACAGTAATAAAGAGAACCAAATATATACATGTGGGTCAACATTGCAAAATCAAAAAAGGAGAAAAGAAGAAGAAGCCTGCGTAGAACTGAATCTTGTGTGCGGGTATTACTAGCAAAAGTTAATATATTTATGTTCACGAAACTATAAAAAATAACGATTCGAACCTATTTCACTGTCCTTGATTTTCCGAATGTAGATAATGAAGAAATGCAAACATACGAAATGCAAAGAAACAAAAAAGAAATGAAATGCAAAGATGTTTCGTGATTTTCCCATTTTTAAAGAATTTTTTTTTTTAATAACATCCTAACTTGATACGAAATCATTGTTCCCCAATTAAGGCAGTGGATGAGAGATAGGATCGTTTGAATGGGACACCATAATGGCGATCTCACCACCACAAAAAAAATTCAAAAATGAAGAAAACTAGAAATAATAAACTGAAACCCAATATATTAAAAAAAAAAGCCTGGTCGGCCGTGAGTTCGAGTCCCGCATAAGGCATGGGTTTTTGTAAACGTCCTTTCACTCATCATCACTTCATAGTCACCTGCTCATCCGTGCCCCCGTATAACCTAGCTGTTGATGCATTAGGTGACATTATTAAAAAAAAGAGCAAATCTATAGATAACAACTGGGAAACGAATGATATACAGTATATATATATATTACCGAGATACGTTACTCAACGTTGAGAAGGCGTACATATCTGTGTCTCGGCTACACTTAGCTCCACACTGCCTTGCAAACCGGGAAGTTTTTGCTAGATTTTCCAAGCAACTCCTACTTTATCATTACATTGATGATTTAATAAATAGAAGGCCTTGCTTTGATTCTATTTGTAAAGATTCCATATGGCCGCCAAGATTGGTATGAGCATATGTCGCTAGTCGGTCACAGGAGTAACGTATCTCGGTAACTAGTAACCCTATATAGCGATGAATTTTTTCCTACTGATTGTAGACAACTTGGACAATCCTTAATTAATCAGATACTTGAAATTTTACGAACGCTATATTAGGGATCATGTTGGGCATTTTATTTTATATTGATCATTTTATTAGAATTTCATTTGCTAAATTATTAATTATTGAGCAGTTTGATTATTGAGAGTTTTTGTTTCTATTTTGTGTTATGATGAACTTCACATCTGCTGTTGATGGATAGAAGTGATCATTGCCCAAGAGACTTAATTCAAAGCGGAAGATATCAACATTCGTGTGTTTTGTTTACTCGTAATACCAATGCTGGTTTTGTTTGGATATATATCACAGAAACGGTTTTCACTTATAATGTGATCCGGACTTTCGGAAACTGAAAGACTGTTATCTGCGGCGGAAATTCATGGTCACCAACAGCACAGTCCTGGTGTTGAAGTTCATTGGTTATAAACATTTAAAATGGGGTGGTAAGATCGCCCTTGTGTTGCCCCGTCCAAACGATCCTATCTTTCATCCATAGCCTTATTTGGGGAACAATGATTTTGTATCAAGTTTCGATGTTATTAAAAAAAAAAAAAAGTTTGAATCTATATTATTATACAGGTAATACTTACCTGGTTTTACTTACTTTGGTTGCTACGGGGCTTCCGCTCTACGCTCACTACCTGTATACAGTGCATACAAACTGCATGGACACCTAATAAATGAATAACTTATCTATGAACGAATGACGACGGTAGAAATCATCTGGCCGTTTGTTTTCCAGCACGAGCTGAAGGAGGTGGAGGAGAAGTTCCGCAAGGCCATGATCCAGAACGCTCAGCTGGACAACGAGAAGGCTTCCCTCAGCTACCAGGTGGAGCTGTTCAAGGACCGGATGGAGGACCTCGAGGAGTCCCACAGCCAGCTGCAGGTACGCGTTCCCTGCGTTCCCTCGCGCATTCACGTCGTTCCCTCGCGCATCAACGTCTTTCCCTCACGCGTTCCCTCGCGCGTTCACCTTGTTTGTCTCCATCGTCAATCTTGGCACGTTTGAGTAATGTTTATTTAAATAAAAAGAAGAATTAATTAATATACTGAGTATATTCAAATTACTTGCAGCGATCATATATGTATTTAATTTTGGTTTTAGATCGCAGCATATTTTCACGTAACGTCTTGTTATAATTGGGCCAGGGGGTGTTTCCACCACTTCTTCCAGGGCAGACTTCTCATTTCAATCAGTTCCGGCCAGTTCCGACTTCTTCCTTCTCTTCTTCACTACTGCTATCCTCTGTTTCTTCTTCTCATCCTACGAGTTCCTTCCACCTTTCTCTATCCTCCCACCATCTCTCGTCTACCACTTCCTCCCATTTTTCTGACCCCAAATGTCAATTTTAAATGTTAACGCAGTGTAACCTCTATGCATCGTTGCCAGATCCATTGGTTTTCTGCTTCTATCACTTCTATCATTCATTTTGTGCAACCCCACGCCCATATAATCAATGTTCATTTTCCTGGATGGATCGTTCTCCTGCATGGATGGTTTAATTCACCTGATCCCTTGAGAAACGATGGATAGAGGTTTCACTGTATCCTATATATTTCTGTCATGTTATTTGATCGTGGAATGTTGTGTCACTCAGGAGACTCGGGTTCGATTCCCGCCATGGTCGACCATCCTAACGGGGGGTTTTGTGGTTTCCCTCTGTCGTTCAGGTTGATACTGGGATGATTCCTTAACAACAGGCCACGACCGACTCTTTTCCACTATCTAAAAACACGTAATAAAATAACCTTTCATCTCATCATCCCATCATCTCATATATCATTGACCGACGCCAATAGATCTCAGTCATCAGTACAGTGCGTCGTTGAAACCCAATATGAATTAATCACAAAATTAGTTGAATTACTGATTCCAAAATTGCTTGATTCCAAATGTCGATTTAGAATGTAAAATTTGTATACAGTGAAACCTCTATTCATCGTTTTCCAAGGGACCAGGAAAATCAAACCATCCATCCAGGAAAACCATTCATCCAGGAAAATCGCCTTTAAACCCTAATATTCATTCATTCATAAGCATTGATTATATGGGAGTGGGGTGAGAAAAAATGAATGATACAAGCAGGAAAACGATAGATCCAGGAACAATGCATAGAGGTTTCACTGTATTTTTCTGTGATGTTATTTTATGTTTTTTATATATGTTTTATGTTATGATTTTATTTTGAAAATCACTGAAAAAAATACAATAGGGATGAGTTAGATGAATTAATTCAATTCTATTAAATTCACAGAAAATTTTCAACGAATTGGAAATTTTCTGAAAATTTTCATTGTAATTTCAATGAATTTGCATTGAAAATTTTCAATGAATTGGAAATTTTCAATGTCCCATCACTAGTGATGTTATTTGATGGCGTTACGTGAACCTAACGTGTCTTGTTGTGTTTCAGCGCGAGCACAAGGAGAAGTGCCGCGCGCACGAGCAGCTGAAGCGGACGGCGGGCAAGCTGAGCGAGGACGCAGACTGCTACAAGCTGCAGCTGGCCGAGCGGGACGAGATGATCGCGCACCACGGCCTGCAGATCGTGGGCGGGGAGGAGGGGGACGCCAGGAGGGTACTGGTCACGGTGGAGCACGCGCAGCTGCTGCAGGACGTCGGCGAGGGATCGCTCGGTGAGGCTGCGCGCGGTTATGGTCACTGTTTAATTTTAATTTTTTAATTTTTTCAAAAATTTTTCTTTCTTTTCATCATTTTTTTTTTTCACTTTGTGTTGAGCATACAGAAAATAGTTGATTTTGAAGATATACTCTAAACCAGGGTCCGAATTCACAAAAGGTCGTAACTTTGATCGGGCTCAAAGTTACGACAGTTTCTAGAGATAATACCATATTTGATCTATTATTTTTTAATTTTTAATTTTAATAAATAATAGATTGATGATAATAACGGATTTATACAAAAATCAAAATTAAAAAATCATAAATGATAGATCAAATATGGTATTACCTCTAGAAATTGTCGTAACTTTGAGCCAGATCAAAGTTATGGCCTTTTGTGAATCTGGGCCCAGGGGTCAGCAACCTGCGGCTCCTTAGTGGCCATTGAATGGTTTCCTATAAATTAAACGAAGATCTCAAATCAAATTCAACCGAACCCAACGTTTCAAAATGTAGCGACAAAACTCGAGGTTGTTGCGAACTCACCCACCCTCCCTCCAACAGCGCTCGGTGAGCTAGCTGTCAGCTGAGCCTGGGCCCAGCGTGACAAGTTGATGGTTGGCAACCTTGTCAACTAGCCATTTGTCTCAACATGAGTGATGCAAAGAATCGTACAATATCTTACCAAAATCATTCATTCAATTATGCGTTACCTGACTATAATCAGAATAAACTGGTCACGTAATTTATTATTTTCAATGTTTTGTAATTGATCTCCTCTACTGCGGCTCCCATTATTATAAAATTTATTTATTGTCAAGAAATTGGCTTCATGGCCAAAAAAGGTTGCCGACCCCAGCTCTAAAGCCTGGTTTCCACTCTTGATTTTTTTTGGTCCTCGGACGAAATTTCAGCCGAAATTCCTTATTGTCCACGTACAATCCAGGATTCCACTGAAACAAGATGGCGTATTTCAGGGAACTTGGTTCAACTTCAATCATTTTGGCTGGATTTATTTCGATCTTGAAAGTTGTTATGTTGGCCTCCAGGTTTCAGGCCTTCATCTATACCATATTATTAATTTATTATAACATGATAAGATATCATATTTTAATTATAAGTGCAAAATGACCTCGTTGTCGACACACCTTCAAATTAACATTCAATTGACGACTCGCAGTCTCCACCCCCATAACGTCAGAAATCATACCGTCCAATCAACAGGGCTGTTAGAACTGTAGTCAAATTCAAATATCCAATCGGGGTATCTTGAAATGATCACAAATGATATGATCCAACTGGCCGACTGATAAAGCCACGCCTTTTTCGAGTCGTCAATTCAATTAATTGAATTAGGGCCTATAATATGAATTATAATTAACGAGAGGTAAGATCACCCTTGTGATCACCACTTTCATCCATAGCCTTGATTGGTGAACAGTGAATCTATATCAAGTTCCCTTGTAGATAGAAAAATAATGGACGAGGGTTGTGCGGTTGTGACTAACTAGTGTCTTGCCTCCACAGACGTGCGGTTGCGCCGTCTGCGCGAGGAGCGTAACGACCTGACGGACGAGGTGCGGCGGCTGCAGTTGGCGCTGGAGGAGGGTCGGAGCAGGTCGGAGCAGAACCACGTGGTCGGAGCGGGACCGACCGTCAACGGCACCGACTCGGACGAGGCTCAGCGCGAGACTAACAAGCTGCTGGCCGACTACAAGTACGTACACGGCTCGTTAAATAACCAGACTAGGCTATACGGGTCGTGGAATGGCCAGACTAGGCTATACGGGTCGTGGAATGGCCAGACTAGGCTATACGGGTCGTGGAACGGTGCTTTTTAGTTTGTTTGTATTTCAGAACTAATGGTTTAATATCTAGTTGAAAGAAGTGAAAATTGCCTTGGAGACTTGATAAATAGTCATCAATAGTCATCGATAAATTGCTTCCTTGCCCCTAACCAAGCTAAACTGGGCCACCCTCGGTAGCTCAGTCAGCTGAGGCACCACTTTAGAAACTGGAGTCACCATTGGGCGTGGGTTCGAGTCCCGCATAAGGCATGGGTTAGGGTAAACGTCCTTTCACTTATCATCACTTCGTAACTCCATAAGCACCTGGGGCCAAATTACAGCTAAGGTAATGGCTTCGATCGGGATCAACTCAGATCCCGATCGAAGTTGCTACAAAGATATTAACGATCAACTTTGATACTGACTCAAAGATAATAATAATAGATTGATAATAATAATGGATTTAATTGAGAATAAAAATTGAAAAATTGAAAATAATACATAAAAATGTGGTATTATATCTAGAAATTGTCGTAACTTTGAGCCGGATCAAAGTTGTGACCTTTTGTGAATTCGACCCCTGCATTCGTACCCTCGTACAACCTAGCTGATGGTGGGTCGTTACGCAAACAATCATCATCATCGAGGTAAACAGGGTGGGGCCCGGGGGGCAATCGCACCCTGCCACCGGGCCAGTCCGCCCCTGCCTTCGAGGCTATTTGTCCTACACTCGTTGTGTGATTTACGTAATATCTGATGTTGTGCCCCGAGCCACCACGAGGTACTCGCGTGTACTGACGGCTTGCGTCTGCTTGATCCAGGTTCAAGCTGCAGAAGGCGGAGCAGGACGTGTCCACGCTGCAGGCCAACGTGGCGCGCCTCGAGAGCCAGGTGGTGCGCTACAAGGGCGCCTCCGAGTCCTCCGAGAAGGTCGAGGACGAGCTCAAGGTCGAACGCAGGAAGCTGCAGCGAGAGGTAATGCACGGCGACGTTCTAGCCAAGACGCCGGTTGTTCGCGTTGGTTTCGATTTGACTTCGTTAAGATGTAGGCATAGATATATATTAGTAACCGTGATGCGTTATTCCTGCGGTCGACTAGCGATACATGCTATATTCGGTCTCGGCTGCCATATTGGATCTTCACAATTAGCTTCTAAGCAAGATCTTCTATATTATTAAATCATCGATATAGTAATATAGAAGGAATTGCTTAGAAAATGTCCAATATGGCGAAAAATTCATTGTTTGCAAAGCGGTGTGAAGCTACTGCCGAGACACAAATATGTGCGCCTTCTTAACGTTGAGTTACGTATCTCGATAATATATATCTATGGTGTAGGAACAGTTGGAATAAATCAAACAATAACCCTATTTTTGACCGGATTAATGGTTACGCACACCTTTCTCTGCAGTTTGTTCTGATTGAGGCGGTGGAGAGATAGCAAACTGCGGTCGAACCTCTTTGGTAGGCCCACGTTTCTCAGGGGACCAGATAGAAAAAACTTGTTGCGGTGAAAAACTTACTGTATAGAAACTATTCAACAGTGAGAGCATATGGAAGGGATCAAAAAAAAAAAAAAAACTCACCAAGGTGATGAATCTAGAGAGTAACTTACTAAAGAGGTTCTACTGTAGTGGGCCTACAAATAAGTCAAAAGTACAAATAGTTCAGAGTAATAATTAAAAACTATTTTTTGAGTTCATTATTTGTGAAGATAATTACGGAATGTTATTTTATTCAAGCAGCAATGTTTCAGTGTAAAATCAACTCACATTGTTGTCTCGGCAGTTCTTGAAGTTTTTCAGTTTGGAAAATTCTTTGGGTTTTTAGTTGCCTGAAGACGATCCGAGTTGATTTTGCGTCGAGGCGTTTGTCACTGAACGGAATGAATAATTGCGTATTCTCACAATTAACAATTATCGTGATAATATGAAGTAGATGAAAAATTCCCAATATTGAATCATTTCTGACTAGTGGCGTTCAGAGGCGAAAACTTGAAACATGTTCTGCCGAGATTTCTCTGTCCCTAGAGATCTACGAAGTTGAATCGAAACCACACAGTGTTTCAACGACAGGCAATGCTACTGTTTTTGCCAACCACGCAGCTGTCGGTAGACTCTCGTTAGAGGGGCGTTGGTATTCAATGGTTACTTATTCAACTCATTTATCGGGAAGTTGATGAACATTTAATAATCTAACTAGAGTCTACCGACATCTGCGTTCTCCTTCTTTGGTGTCTTCTTTCTGGCTTGTAGCTTTACTAGCTCACTTCACGCTGGTTTCAACGGTTCATTTTGTGTGATAATTCACATGCAGTGTGACTGGACCATCGATTTTCAAGAGACCGGAAAATTGAGCCATCCAGGAAAATTTGAGAACGACTTTATGGGAATAGGGTCGGGCAAAGTTGATGATGCAAGCGGAAATACGAAGGATCCGCGAACGACGCGTAGATGTTGCGCTGTTGTTATAACGTGATAACTATTCCGGAATCCTGGATATTGTGTGTGTCTCACATTCTTGAGTAATGCTCTACGTCATCGCTTTTCAATTTTAGTCTCAATTAAATTGCGTTATTGATTCGAACAATTTGGATTTGCTCTGTAAATTTAGCTACCTAGTCAACAAATTCACTCAAGGTATGAATTTAATGATTTTCAAATAATGGAGAAAATGGAAGTACGTAGAAGGAAAGGAAATTCAATTGTTAATCAGAAAAATGTGCAAGTCATATAGTTTAAATATTCATTTTTAATGATTTTTCAATGATTTGATTTACAATTTGATCTAGTCCTTTCGAACGCAATTGGGGAGAGACCTAGACTTCTTCGAACGCAATCGGGGAGAGACCTAGACTTGGATTGCGTTTATTAGTCTTGTATGTATTCTGAGTCACAAAACAAACAATTACAGGTTTTTTTTTAAATAGTTTTATTTTTAAAATGTACAAGATTAGTGATATTATTTTTGTTTTTAATACGCACAAAATGCGTCGTATATAAATGACGTTGAAAGAAAAATGTACTTTTCCAAAATAACTAGATTTACTGACTGTGTGGCTTGATGTAGGCTTAGTAGATAATGGTGATGATAAAACGGGTTTTATTTTTATCAATTAAACAAGGCAGATATGTAGGATACAAATAAACAAAAACAGATAAAAGAGACGGAAATAAATATTGTATGAGGCTACAAAAAAACAAAATGCTGTTTTCCTAGGGACTGCTCTGCCATTCGTCTTGCTTAAGCTAGAAATTGAGAGACCGTTGCTTGTAGCTGTCGCTAACGTGTGCTATAATTGGTGTTCAGGAAAGCTCGGAAGCTCCTGATGACGAGGAAACGTCGACGAGCAATAACGTGGCCGAGAGCGAGGGTGAAAGCTTGGCCGTCACCGAAAGCGAGAGCGATCTCGCCAACGCCGAGAAGAGTTCCAGCGATGGGAATATCGCGAAAGGGATCTCCGGCGATAACTTGGTCGCGAGAGAGAACTCTGACGATAACATGTGGGCAAAGATTAACTCGAGTGATAATGACATCGCAAAAGCGGACTCCGACGATAACTTGTGGGCGAAAATCAACTCGGGTGATAATGACGCCGAAGATAAGTCGGGCGTAAACGTGGTCGTAAAGGGTAAATCCAGCGATAGCTTGGTCGTGAAGGATAACTCTGACCATAGCTTGTCGGAGAATAATAACTCGAGTGAGAACTTGGTCGTGAAGGCTAACTCCAGCGAGAACTTAGTTGCAGAGAATAAGTCCAGCGATAACTTGGTCCCAAACGGAACGTCCAGCGATAACTTAGTCCCAAATGGGACGTCCAGCGAAAACTTGATCGCTACGATGAGCTCGAGCGATAATTTATTGGTGAAGGAAAGCTCCAGCGGAAGCCTCGAGGCCAACGATAGTTCCGACAGCTCTGGTTCCGACGAGGAACAGCCCGACTCTTCCGACAGTTCGGAAGCGTCCGCGTAGAGAGCCGAGACGGGTCCGTTAAAAAGCATGGTGTATTATTGTAACCCACTAATCTACCGTTAGTTGCAGGTATTTCATTTGTTCTTTTAGTTTGATTTTATTTGGCGTTTTGTGTGCACGATACTTACAGCGGAAAACGTGAAGCAGCGCGATCCGGAATTGATTGGCTGGAATTTGTCGTATTGATCGGTGAGGAAGGGACTCTTATTGACCCTCTTGATCTTATTACTGGATCAAGCTGACGGGGAGATGGCTGAAGTTTTACAACTTCGAAAGCTAGACGGAACTTTATTGTCCACGAACCTTGTTTCTTGGTATATACCAGCATATCGCCTCCGATTGCTTCGCACGTTTTTCGCTGGTATTTTCCGCGCGAAACGTCCATCAATTTTAGCCGAACCACTACTTCTGTACGATTGTGATTTCTTGATTTTTTTGGTTTTTCGCCCGCCGCATATTTGCCGTTTGTTCATTTTTGTCTTGGATTTATATTAACAAACTGCAAGTGTGTTGAGTTTAACAGCTGACGATGAGGCGAGCAATGCTCTTGTCTCAATTAACTATTCGAAGTTGCCCGTCTCCCCATATATTGGATTTGTAACGTGCCAAAACGTTCGAGCGTACTTCCTCCGAATGTCTGCAAGAGTGGGTTGAAGAACTGTAGACAAATTACTGTTGAACGTTGTAAAAGATTGTTGCTGCACTATGCACCAATCAATGAGGATCTTGTAGGAAAATGGCCTCTGGCCAGAATGTATAACTGTTTGGATAGAGCTCAGGATCGTACTGAGAGAGAGATCAGCTGACCCAACTTCGGGTCTTAAATAGGTGTGTACACTCTCGGTTACATGAAGTGGTTTCATCCGAAATTCAAATTTTAAATCAAATCTATGTACATTTAACCGCTAAGTTTTTCACATACTGCGTGTAGTGCGTTTGCTCATAGTCATTTAATTATAGTGCATATGATATCATTTTATATTTCCTTCAGGATGTATTTTAATGTACCGTAGCTTGATCGACCACCTCATATGACAGCAACCGTATATCTATCGACGGTCCATCATTAACTCGACTCATCTAATCAATGTCTATACGTCACGACTCGTAAAAAAAAAACGGTGCCCGGAGGACAAATAAATTAATTAAAATTTCAGAAATTGAGGTGATAATTTCTATTCACTCTGAAATTATGGAAATAAATATCGTAATTATTCTTTGAAATCTAGTTTCAGAGCTGTGATGTTTTTTTTAGAGTTTCAATTAACAAGGATGTATAATTCCCCCAACAGTTGTATTCATCAAATTCCCATCTTGTTCGGTGAGTGATCTGGGAACGGAATTCAAGTTAACCCCTTGCATATCGGTAATAAATCAGCGAGGTTGGTACTGGTAGAGATGACGTTGTAATTGTAGCGTTCCAGTGAAGACCGGTGTCTTGTCTCGAGGTTTGCGCGCATGGTTTGATGAAGACGGCTAACGTTATAACGGGATTTGGTTGCGGCTTGCAAGCGCCGATTATCCTCGTCTGCGCTCTCGAAACGCTAACGTGAACTAAAAATCGAAGTTTCGTGATTTGTTGTGTGTTTTTGCCCGCTTGTTTTTGCCCTGCCACTAATGTATGTTCGACTGTACGACCCATTTTGAAAATACTTGATAAATATTGTGCCAAACATTGGAATCTAATTATACTATTTATAGCGGTTCAATAAAAATACTATAAACTAAAAACTACCTCTATTTATGTAGGCCTATATATAAGTCATTCACCTCATCTTGAAAGTAATGAATATAGTTATCTACCTGAGTGTTGTACCGTAATTTTTTTAGGGAAGAAAAAAACAACCGAAATCAGTTTTCTATGTAATACAAATAGAAAGTTCCCAAAAATTGTAAATATTACTGGTACCGATAATAGACCTAGTATATTGTCAATAATAGTGAGAGTCTAGATCCTGATATACAAGTAATTTATCAGAATTATTTTATATAGGCCTACTTATTGATGTTCAATTATACGATTTAATACCTTTTCGTCCTCTTACTTTCAATTTTAATAAACTTCATTAATAAATTTGTGTGTTGACTTGTTCTCGGCAGCGAGGTTTATTACGACGCAACCCGTCGCTCACCCGTGCGCTTTCTTTCTCCGCAGCTCCGCGAGGCGCAGGTCCGAGTCGAGGAGTTGGAGACGACCAACTCGCACTACCAGCGGCGGTTCGACAAGCTGAAGAACGCCAAGTCGACGCTGCTGAAGGAGCTGTGAGACTGACCGCGGTGGCTCCCCCCCCCTCCCCCTTGGAACGTTCGCCGAGCGGCGGTGGATACAGAGCGCGCTCGACGAAACGGAAATATTGTCGGCTAAACTACGAAAAGAACGAAATGCGAAATTGAATTGGAAAAGTGTCGTACTCGCGTGAACGTTGTTAGCACAGTCTCTAATGTATAGGTCTTGTGTCAGGCTATCTCTGTGAGCTGGACAGTGCTGCTAGTTCCAACAAAATCCGTGCTGAACGCTAGGTGTAAAGAGGCCAGTGAACCACGCTCTAGGCATGCGCGCACCAAATGTATGCCTACGTCATTGTTGGCAGCAAGACGTCAGCTGTCAAACGTCGACTGGACCACGTAATTGGCCTCTTTACCCCTAGCGTTCTGCAAGGATTTTGGTGGAACTAGCAGCACTGTTGCGATCAGCCTTCCAGCACACGGAGATGGTCCGATAGATGACCTATACTTATAGACCGTGGTTGTTATGTATCGAGTCAGGATTTCGTTGGGCTTAAATCAAAATCACAATAGTGTAACTACGTACATAAATATTATAGATTCTGGTATTCACATTTAATAAAATGTACCATGATTAAGTATAGAACAGGAAGTGCCATAATTAAAGCAAGCAGGTAATTTTCTGTCTTCCCAATTGTGAAACCGTATCGAAGATTAATTTTTAATTATTTCAAATTGGTATTGGTGACGTTCAAAGACTGCGTGGACTACGACTGGTTTTGATTTTTTTTCGTGAGTGCTTCTTGGTTGTTCATCCGACAATATTTGAAGGGAGACCAGACAGTTACGGATGAGAACCGGGAGTGCGTCTGGCTCCATGGCTACAATATCATCTCGTACTACTTCCTACGCTCTTCTTAGTCGACGCGACAGCGTAATACGTGATGTTTTACTCGGCTTACAGACACTCGATACAGTTTCGAATACGAACTAGAGTGAAAGTCGGAGAATGGTATCAAGAACAGTCGACACGCAATCTGGATTGCGTGCGGAACTCTTTTGATTGAAGGTTCCGAATGAAATTTTGTATATTTGAGGTGATTACGTCGTAAGCGGCATTACGTAGCGGCGGGCGAGTGTCAAGCCGAAACAGGTTCAAATGTATGTCTCGTTAATTGCCTTGCGTAATACTAGAGTTAGGTACTACAGTTGAGTTTGGTGAAAAGCAGTGCATTAATTCTTGGAACAATTTTGATGGTTCTCATTTTGGTTTCTACATGGAGAACTCTTTTGTTCCTAATGAGCCTTATTTATTTTTCTTGGAAATTCTTTTTATTACCAAAATGAGAACCAATGAAAAAGTAATTTTCATTAATAAATTCACGTCATTAACAGACAAATACGGTTACTAATGATTATCTTCCATTTAGTATTTTTAACGTGGATTTCAGTTGAGGGCTCGATCTTCCATACCTCCAAGTAACTAGTTTTTCTGCTGTATATGTTGTAAAATCTATATCCATATCATCTAAACACAAGTATCTGTGTGACATAACCTAAAACTAACTCGGCTTGGGAGGTAGAGTACCGTAGTGACTTCGTAACCTGGCTGTCAAATGGTTGAAACAATCAACTCTTACATCAGATCTGCGCTGTTTTTCAACTATGTCTTGCCATATTCAAACTCGACAATTATTAGAAGCTATATTTCAACCTGTTTTGTTGGCACTACTACAGTTGGCGCCACGTAATGCGCAGTACGCCTAAAATAGTTTGTATTATTCCAATTTGTACAGTTTGTATGTATTGTGTTGTGCTTTAAATAACATTTTGCTTTGCGATAACCGGATAATGTAACCGTGGATTTATGATAGGAAACTCCTCACGCTTGCCAGCCAACAATCTTACAAGCGCGCGCGATTCAGAAACTGGAAATGTAGGTTTAGAGCTATTAAAAGTGGGGTTATGTAAATTGAATCGCAAAAGAGAATTAATATGGATGTACGGCTAATTATTTACTTCGAATCCAATTAAATATAAACCGTACAATTTATCCGTCCATATTGTGAAAGGATTAGATTCTAAATGTGCTCTTCCTGTAAATCTAATTGAATTGAGATCGGATGAATGGGAACGGATGTAGAACGCAATTCTTCGAGACGTAATGTCGTCTCGACTTCTGAAGAGAGAAGCTTTCTGGCCAGTTTGTGAACGGCTACATTGAAATGGTGATTTATCCACAGTAACGTATTATAAGGAATATAAGATGAAAGGATAAGAGGTTTGTTGGGAAAATTGAGGTTATTTTAAATACACGGTATTTTAGGACATGATACTAGATCAATTTTGATTGATGAATTGGATTGGTCAGCAAATCACTTTTTATTGGTTCGAAAACACTTGAATTACTCATTGTAATTGAACCTTTCATATTTTATTATTACTCATAATTTTTTCATTTGTCATCATCGTCATTTAATTTGTCACCATAACTGTCATCAACATTCGTGTTGGTTATGCAAGGTTGGTTTTTATGTTTCCCGTTTCTGACTGGCGCGCGCTCGTAAACGAATAGCGAAGTTAAATTATTATTGATGCATTTCTTTACTTTTCCAATTAATGAATTCATTTCACATTCTTTTTCTGGTGCTGAAGAATTATTAACTTATTGAAGTAGGTAAGCCTCATTTTGTCGGAGACTAAACAGGTGACATTATTACCGTCCACCCGTGGAATGTTATACATAACAGTAAATTAAGTGAAATAATTTATAATTATATAGATTTTGGACTCGACTTGTTTGTTCTCTTTTCTATGTGTTCCTTGGCCCCAAATCCTTCAAATAGAACAGAATATTTTTTTTTTATACATTCCATTTATACACTGTAAAATGAATGTCATAATAATATCAGTAAATAATGTTGTATTTAGAGCTACATTTTGTTTCTAGAATAAACTATTGATTGATTTAAACTTGAATAGTTGAACAACAAAAAAACTCCAATAAAACGAATATGAAGAAAAACAAAAAAAAAATATTTGGACAAAATTGATTTTGAAATAGATGAATATGGTCACCACTTGGACACAGTACAACAATAGCAACAAATTACAAATAAGACAGAAGATCGAAATAATAATCGTGATATTATTTTAGTGTAACATGATGTCTAAAAGTACTATAGTATTTACTAATAGGCGAGATTATGTGAGGTAAATATGATTGTAGAATTTTAATCCAATGTAATGGACACCTTTTTCATAAGATATCAGTCCATGTGCTGGTACAGCCAAGTCAGCAGCATGTCTTGTGCAGTCATTATGAGTATCAGATTGTAATGTAAACAGATTTGCGTTTCTATAAATGAAGCATAGGGACTCTAATAGGAAGCAACCAGGAATTGTTGAAATTGGCTCTTTAAAAAATGAATGTGTCGCAAATTCTTGGTTCATTCACATCTTGTAGGTGAATTATTTGGATCTACGCTGACTTGAGAGATCACATCGGGTATAACAGGTTTAACCACTCTTGAGGACCATTTTGAAAATCTGCAGAGAAGAAGAAATGCAAAAATTTGTTGCAAGATTTTTTTTAATCTTCGTGGAATTTGAAATCACCGAGTGTGATACACATATCCTACCAATATGTGATATCAATGTAGGGTGACCAGATGTCCCAGTTTTTCAACAATTGTCCTTGTTTTGAGCTTTCTGTCCCGGCGTCCTGAGAAATGTTCTCGGGACCATCAAATGCCCCGGTCTTATGAAAATGGAAGAAATGTATCTACGTATATATATATAACCGGCAATAGGCAATAGCCGAAACGTCGGAATCTCGTGTACCTTTCATCTCTAGGTGTTCTATCAACGGGCTCTCCACTATGAATAGGCCTTTCTCTACTCATAAATCTTGGTAAGCTGCTGTTTTCTTTCCCTTTCACCCAATTCATATATTCAGCCTCAGGCTTTTTTCCTATACACACCAAGTCATTAAATATATAACTGGGTATTGTTCATACATTAAAATTCTCCTTATACTTCACTTGTATTTTTGAATTTTAAAAACCGCTATTGACACGTACTACTCGTAGTATTTCAGAGAACAGTTGAAATAGTTGTTTGCTGCTTCGTGGCGCAACGCAGGCTTTTGTTGCGTTTCTGTCATCCGAAATCGAACCATTGCGCTCCTTGCATTTCACAAACATGTTTTCTACGTCTCATCTCCAAGTTGAAATCAGTAATCACCTTTCAATTTAGACATAAAAATGTCTTCATAGTGTGAGCTGCTCTTTGTGTTTAATCGTAAAGACACGAAAGTTCATTTTCAACGATAATTTACAAAAAGAATGGTTATACGTCTTGAAAAGGCTGCAATATTTGTTGAATCACTTCGTTAAATTTTATATCAATTTCAAATAACTTACATTTATCATTTACTTGTACGCATTCTATCCTACAGGAGATAAAGTTGTATGCAATATATATATATATCTTTCCCAGATAACCAATTAAATTGGGCCAGGGGGTGTTTCCACCATTTCATCTACTAGGGCAGGATTCATCTCTCCATCGGTTCCTGCCAGTTCCGACTTCTTCCTCTTCTTCTTCACCACTCCTTTCCTCTGCTTCTTCTTCTCTTCCTACGAGTTCCTTCCACCGTTCCCTATATAGAAAAAAATATATTTGTGATTCAATTTGACTAAAAAAACGCCCAAAACATCTAGTACAAGACTACAAATTCCAAAAATATCTCTGCGGGGCGGTTGTACCTTCCAATCCGCCCACTCCTCATACAATTTGGCTTTGGATATATTTTGATTTCAAACTTCTTAGCATTGTCCCGGATTTTACTCTCTTGAAAAAGGTCGCCCTATATCAATAGAGAAATAAATAATTATCAAGTCAGGTACATGTACAAATTTGGGGGACATGCTCTAAGTAATTAAAAATGGAACGTTTTTTTTTTTTTAATAGCATCAAAATAAAAAATAAAATACATAAAAATAACAAAATAACAAAATACAAAATACAAAATAATTTTTTTCCAATTAGGGCAAGGGCAATTAAGCAATTATTGAAATAAAAATGGTAGGCAATGCAAAACCCAAGTTCAACAAGTAGGACTACGATCAATTAAAACTGCACAAGGTGAATGATGACTAATTGATAGCTACTAAAATAATGGTTTGTGTATATATTTCAAGTACGTCTAGAGTACATATAAATATCGCGCTCATCTCGCAATGCAGATGCTGCATTTTCAAGGTTACATAAAAACAATAATCATGGTGGGTCTAGAATTAAAAGTCCTATCATCAGCCTTCAGTCTTATTCATTATTTTGTAAGATATATCTTCAGTAAGGTATAAACTTGTCTCCATTTGGTAAAATTACAATTAAAAAAAATATGTAAGGGATGTCTTCGGGTATGGGTTATGCATTACTCGGGTATTAATTTGTCACCCGGGTACCTGTAATATGAAAACTAGCATTTTTTAATCATGCGACGGGCCAAAAGAGAGCCATTGTAACAGGCTCTATCTTGCATTTCTGTCCTCACTTTTCCACATCTTTTCCCAGAGTCCTAATGTGTGTTTGTTACCCCTAAAAAACCGCCTTAAACGTAGACTTTCTTACGCAGGGATGGATATTGATTTATGTTTTAGAGGTGCGTCAACAACTAGGTCATTTGATGGATATTGACCAAGTTCAGGTGAAAGTTGTATATATTGGACTTTTTAATTGTATCTTTTCTGTAATCAGTTGTAGTTTGTAGTTGTTTATTTCTTGTAATTGTAGGTTTTTTATCATTTTAATTAAAAAAAAGCGTATCAACACATAAGTACACAAACAATAATTCTTGTCCTATTTAAATAGCCTTTTATTGTCAACCTTGGTCTGCTCGGCACTAAAAGCTGATATCAAGTCAGAAGTGGGTTTGAATTCACCATTTTTTACTGATTTTTGTAAACATCAATTATTCATCATCCGCTCATAAGAACTCCAAAATAACTTAGTTCGTGGTGTGATCATTTAACGAGTAGTTATTCAAAGAGCCAGTAATCATATTTTGTCTTCTTCATTGACAATAATGTAATTATTATTATTTATTAGTGTATATATGTAATTGTTCGTATGTTCACTTTCTTGTTCATTTGAATGTTGTGAGATTAGCGCGGTAGCACAGTCTTCTTTATCGACCCCCTTCCACTGCTACCAAAGTCGAACTCGATTTTTTTTTCTTGAACGCATGCGTACCAAGCGTCAATCAACATCACCTGTCGAGTGAAGAGGTGTCATGTAGGCTAGCTAGGTTTAGGTGTGATTAAAATTGCTATGATCGTTAAATAGAATTGTCAATAGTTTCTTGCTGTTTTGTGATATCATTTCGTGCCAGTGGCACCATTCCAAGCTCATGAATGTTGTGGGAAGTGCCTCATTATCGCCTTCGTCTACAGAGCTGGCAAGATCTCGCCATCATGTCGCCTCCCAAGATTTGTGTAAGTTGGGACTTAATTGTAGGCCTGCAGGGCGTAATCATCACTTTAATTGTGGAGTAAGGGTGTGCCTTAGACTACAGTATACTAGATCACAGCTTTGTCGACAAGATGTAGCGATATTTACTTATTGCTAGGGCTATGATGGTCCTAGCGTAGGCTAGGCCTAGGCCCCAATGACTAATTTGCATTCATCAGCTGTCAGTCTTCATCAACACCCAAGCCTATTTCAAAAGTTTCCGATTGGCATTTTCAATCCATATTATTACCTATCAGTAAGACATTATTATATTTAGATATAGGTTTCCTTGAAATGTCTGTTGCTGTTTAGTTGTCTATGATGCTAGTGCATAGGCTTAATGCCTTCCAAGCTGTATTAGGTACGGTAGAGTAGTTATAACTCGGCTCCAAAATTTAATGACCAAGATATCATCAATTGGCGACTAACTAGACTTGGTAATACCGGGCCTAAGTCTGGCAAGGCTACTTCTATGACAGAGTATGGCCCTGGTTTAAACGGCTGATTAGAAGCATTTTGGTGGATTAATTGCTGAGCTGGAAAATTACTGTTGCATGCTCATAATTTCTGCTTATTCAATCATGGATAGGCCTAGTCTCTTCCTGCCATAGATACTGTGCATAGGCCTGTGAGTCAAGTTTTAAAACATTCATTAGTCATTTCAAAAACAAATACATTAATGGCTTGACCATTGAGATTGTAATGTTAACATTACAATCTCAATGGCTTGACCAAGTAATCAAGAGTCAAGATCATGTGATGTTTGTATATAGGCCTAAATATGTAGGGGGCCTACTCAGTATATGTCTACATAAACTTCTAGAAAACTAACAAATTATACTGACATTCATTGTAGGCCTATAGGTCCTAATTGATAAAAGATGATTTCATGGAGGTAAAATTACATTTTCATACATTTTAACTATTGAAATTCTCAAAATTATGTTGAAAGATATCAGAAAAAGAGAAATAAAAATATATTCTTCTCTCAAACAGTTTGTAGTTTTTAATTTTCAAAATCGTAGCAAACTGACATTTTTTGGAAATCTACGAATATAGTTGGAAAAAATAGAATTTTGATCAAGACGATTAGCTGTGAATGTTACAAAGTCGTTCAATTCTTTGCTGGCGAGTCAATAGCCGAATCATCTAAATCTCACGCACCATAACATTTTGTTACGGTACGGTACGTAATTTACACAATTTATTGCTCTACTAATCACTGACGGTTATAGTGCCCAGATGAGTACCAGTGTCTACAAATGGTAGGCCCTAATGTAATCCAAGTTTTTATTTGTTCAATAATTGTAGGATTTTATAATAAATAATGTAATGTATGCCTAATGATAAATATACACAATGTTTGCTCAAAGTGGACAGGGTTCACCATCAAACGTTGTTCTACACTCAAAAGGCAGCCTGGATCTAGCCATCTAGTTCTAAAACAAGTATGCGTATTACTACTTTTATTCTGTCTGATTAAGTGAATAGATGATGTGATGAAATAACCAGCAAAGGTCTAGAAAAAAAAAAATCACACTGGTATTCTAATAACTGACATTTTTTATTTTCAAACCGAATCTGGGCCTACAACAAGATTTAGGTACGGTAGCCATAATATGTCTGTTAACGGCTAATTTTTCAAATTTCCATACCAGGTGATGAATCTGTTCTTGACCACTGTGAAAATCCGACCCAGGTGGTCACGGCGGAAGCAAAGATCTCCGAAATTATAGTGCCGCTCGATTCCGTGTCGGAAAATAAAGTTCTTGAAGCAAATGTGATTAAAACAGAAGACGCCATGGTTTTGAAGTGCGATCGGACAATGCAAGAGAGCGCCAGCGAGCTGCTAGTCGCAGACCGCTGCTGCGTACTCGGCCCCGGACATCAAGAACGGTTCTGTCTACGGTGGCGCATCGTGGAACCAGTCAGCACGGACGACACGATTTCATTGAGCAGAGTCGATGGTATATAAGTCAAATTAATTTTATTATAATTCACTGGTAGTCGTTCTGGGCCAGGTCATGGCCGAGTGGCTAGCACACTGAATCGTTATTCAGGAATCAGGAGAACGAAGTTTGACCCGGCCATAGTCAAGGATCCTAATTGGATTTTTTCGTGGCTTCTCTCTGTCGTTCAGTACTGGGATGGTTCCTTAACAACTGGCCACGACCATATTGAGATCCAATAAGATCGAAACATGTAGTGAGTTTTAGTTTATTATTGATAATTCTGTGATCTTTGCCTGGTGGTTATCACCTTCAGAGTCCATGTGAAAGTTAGTGGGAAACTTGAGTTTACCTCAACTTGAGTTTTTGAGTTTTTGAGTTTGAATCTACCTCCCAGCATTGTCAATTTTGTGTGTGTTATTTGTGCTCTGTCCATGTACCCACCTCATCATTTCTCATCACTTCTCATTTCTTGCTTCTCTTACTCTGTATCACCATCCATCATCCACTCTAACATAATCAATCACAAAAATATATATGAAAAAAAAAAATAGTACCGTATAATTTATTGATGTTAATTTTCTTGTTTGTTGTCTTGACTAAGATCTACTCTTCAAAAGGGATAAACAATACAAAATAAAGTAGGTATGGTACCGGTACGCACTTCTATTGTAGGCCACAATGTTTCTATTATTGTTGCAGCAAAGAGAGTGTTAATTTACTCGAGTCCACGGAGCGGGAACCGCTTCTGCAAAGACTTGAGTAACGCCAATTTTTGCTTCATCTAGTGCCTATTCAATTTTTCATCAATATTCAAAATTCAATTCTTTTGCGTCCGTTCCATTCCGTATTAACGAGAGTTTCCTGTCTTCGTTAATCACATGTTTGTTTGTTTGTCTAGATGACACTACGCTGCTGCCTCGACTCGGTATTCTAAAAGGCGTTGCGGGCAACTCCACGTCCGGCGAAGCGATGTGGCTTCTAGACTTCTCCGTTCTTCGTGTCGTCTCCAACGAGACCCTCTGCTTCCGCTACTACAACGTCAATCACCGGTGTCTGGCGCAGTCCGAACCTTTCCAGCCGTTCTTGGCCAATCCACCCGAGACTCCGGCGCACAAGTCAGCCGACCCCTCTGTCGCCAGGTCGCGGAACTCTGGCGAGCATTCCAAATCGTCAGATGCCTTTGAATTGCCTCCTGAACGTTCGTCAAAAACAATAGAATCTCCGTCAGTTTTAGTTAATAGTTCACCGTCATCCGTGAAGGCGCAAAACGAAACACCAATTAAATTGTTATCCGAAGCTGGGGCTTGTTGTTTAGCTTCAGAATCAAAGAAAGAAACTCTTCTCGGGATAAAGAAGAAAGTTTTGTGTCCCGAGAACCGAATTCCTGTGAATACTTCCGGCAGCGATTCGGAAGTGGAGAGCGTTACGAAGTCTCGCCGGCAGCTCAAGAAGAAGAAGCTGGTCAACGGGGAGCGCTGGAACACGGACGCCAACAAAGATTACTATCCGATCTGGGCGAAAGAAGACGACAACCTCCGCTCCGTGTACGAGACGCTGTATCCCGACGTCCCGCCGCCGCCGTTGCCGCCGCGAGGGAAACACAAACCGCTGGAACGAACCACGCCGTACAAAACTCCCCCCGAGGTGCTGCGCCAACACAAACCGGTCGCTATAGCCAATCGTTACGCACACAATGGCCTTGAGGAAGCCGCCTGTAAGCCGCGACATAAACTGGACCGGCATCGGAAGCTTGTGAACCCGGAAGATGCATTTAATTTTGAAATTATCGATATGGACGATTATCGACCTCGATCTAAGGATATAAGTAAAACGGACGTTAATAGTAGGACTATCGATAAACAAGATTCTACTTCTAAGGATGTTGTGAATGTGATTCCGATTGACGAGTTCAAAGTTGTGGACTCGAATATCAGAGAGACGAACAGTCTCGATGTGGCAGCTCAGTGTGTAGGTTACGATAGGCGGAAACAAAAAGATCAGTATAATCTCGAAACCCAATTGAATCGTCCGGTCGACCTGGGCGAAGCCTTCCAAGAGGTTCACGCCCCTCTGGCGACACCCGAGCAAGACAATAGTTTGAGCCTCGTCGACAGTTCGTCGATATCGCTTGAAAACCTTCTCGACGAGGAATCCATTTTCTTCGACGCCGAATCGTTGGACGAGCTCGACTCGATCCTGCCGCTGGACCAGCGGATTTCCACGATGCCGATCGCTCTTTCGGAACAGATCGCCAACTGTGATACGAACAACGTGAATTTCCTGTCCGTGCCGACGCCGAGCTTACAATCCCTCAGTCCTATCTCCCCTCAAACTTCTTCCTCGAGCGAGAACACGATCATCAGCAACGACGACATCGTTCAAAGCTCGAACCCGACTCACGACTCTTTAAATACCTTCGTCAGCGTTCCGTTGGACTGTGATATCATCGCCGACTCCTTAGCCACGACCATTCTCACCGACTCGCTGAACGCGATCAGCGAGGACAGTCTGTTGGTCCGCGACGACATCGTCACCGACAGTCTCTCCTCGTCCCATAACAACGACGACTCTTATAACGTCAGCGATGATTCGTACAATATCAACGACTCGTTGTTCGTCAGCAACATGGGCAACGACGTGAGCGACGACTCTCTGGCGACCACCTCCACGGAGCAGGTGGTTGTCAACGACGCGGCGCGGCCGGACGATGAGTTCCGCGCGGTGGTCAGCGACATCATCGCGCTGAGCGCGGACGCAAACAGCGAGCCGAGGCCGCATCGGTCGCTGTCGAGGCCGCAGTGTCCCCCGACGCCTACGCACCATGCGCGCGCCACCAGGAACCAGCTGCGCCAGGACTTGTGGGGGCTCAGGCCGTATAACATCGCGATGGGCAGGTCGCCGTCGGTCGACACGCAGCTCGAGCTGCCGATGAACGTGGACGATGACCTCGTAAGTCTGGGAGAATGCGGTGAAACTTATTCAAGTCTATTCGTTCAACTGGAAATGGGAAAAAGTACTTCTGACAAATTACTAAATATTTTGAATGCAAATCAATGCAATTAATAAAAAAATATTCATATTTTTTTTCATCAGTTCAATTTCAATTCACTTCGATGGCTATGCATTATTTCACTCAAAATTATAGTAATTTGTCAGAAGTAGTTTTATTTTCAGATTGATGCATAGCCTCAATTAGAAATTCAATCAACCCAAAAATACCAATTTTCAATTAAAAAATTTGAATGATTGAAATATTCACCAATGAGCTTATGGGTTTATGCTCTGTGGGGACCAGAACTATTGTTAAATTACAGCTGAATTTAAATGACCAGCCCCCGTATAACCTACCTGTTGATGGGGTCGTTGAGCAAACAATAATCATCAGCATCTTAAATGATCAGAGATTGAATTAGCGAGGCTCTACCGTACTGTGGGCGTGCGAGTGGTGGATTTTTAACTAGAATACGAATTTATCAAATCGTTGCAGAGAATATTTTAATTCTGTGCATGTTCAGGCCTATAGGCCTATATGTAGACCCTATATCAATATATCAATATCAATAGCAATAGTTTAAATATCAATATCATATTTATTGGATGAGCGTAGCGAAGACTCAATTTCACCGTACCGGTACTTGAAAAATCGAATGTGTTTTTTTTTTTTGTTTTTTTTTGTTCGCGCTCTACAGGTCAAACAGAAATTCAGATCATGATGAAACTTGGCACACACATGAACCCCTATCTGACTTGATGCTGTATAGTTTTGAGGCGCGATCGGTTGAACCACTTCTGAGAAAACTCATTCCAAAGTTTTCAAAAATCCCATTAGAATAACCCAGAGGAAAACATTCGTGAGAAATATTTCATCTGAGAGGATTCAAATTCTCAGAGAATTTCAATCTGATAATGATACACATTATTCCGAACTTTCACTCAAATCGGATCAGCCGTTTCGATGTAAAAAAATATATAATGTTATTTGTGTTGATTATTCAAAGCTATTAAGATACCTATTAAATCAAAGCAACAAGTGTCACCACTTGATTGTAAACGATTAAAACAAAGCCTTCTTCATTATCATATGAATTATTAATGGAAAATAAGATGGCAGTGATGTAATGGTTTGGATCTCAAGGTGTATATATATATATAATAACCAATCCAAAGATAAGTTGATATGTTCCAGCTCATCCATCAACGCGGAAACACATAACGCGTTTGCCTAGTTTATTTTTTATTATTCATTACCTACCGGTACAGTTACTGCTGCGTCTGAAAACGTGATATTTCAACATATTCCATGTGAAACAATCTTGAATAGAAAGACACTCTCGATAGGACACATAAAATGAAGAAGAAAGTTTCTCAAACGCTATATTCTATTACGGATTATGCGATTTAACCCCTGAATTTACATACTCTATGAAATAGTCTACCTAATAGTCTACCTAATAGTCTACCTAATAGTCTACCTAATAGTCTACCTAATAGTCTACCTAATAGTCTACCTAATAGTCTACCTAATAGTCTACCTAATAGTCTACCTTATAGTCTACCTAATAGTCTACCTAATAGTCTACCTAATAGTCTACCTAATAGTCTACTGGCCTACTCTACTTATTCTACAATATTTCCTACGCGTACGTAAATAATGAATATATTTTTTTAATAACATCGAAACTTTATACAAAATCATTGCTCCCCAATAGGCAATTGATGAAAAGTCGGATAGTTTCAATGGGGCACCACAAGGGCAATCTTACCACCCCAAAAAATATTAAAAATTGAAATAACTCATTTAACAAACAATAAATCCCAAGGTAATGATGCCAAAATAATCTATATATTTAGATAATAATGTTTTGAATATAAATTTACTATAAAAAAATATAAAATATAATTCTACTCGTAATGACTCCACCCTGATTTGTTTCCGTCAGGTTGTCAGTCCCGACGGGGAGCTTCAGCTGGCTGACGAAGTGTCGGGGTCGGAGTTGAGACCAGACCCAGTGCTGCCACTACGCCACCTGTCGTCCGCGCGCCTGCCGTCGATACCCGAGCGGTGTAACCCGGCCGCGGTCGACGAAGAGCCTCTACCGCCGTGTGAGTGCACGCTTCTACGCGGCATCGGGCTCGTCTTTCGCATGCTCGTTTCTACCCTCGCATGATGTAGCCGTTGTTAGGGTCGTACTGAGACGAGTGGCCGAGTGGTCAATACACTCAACCGTCATTCAGGAGACCAGGGTTCAATTACCGCCATGGTCGACCATCCTGACAGTTTTTTTTTGTAATTTTCCTCCATCAGATTAATACTAGGATGGTTCCTCAACAACAGGCCACGACCGACTCTTTCCCACTATCTAAAAACACATAATAAAATAACGTTCCATCTCATATATCATTCACTGACGCCAATAGATTGTAGTACAGTTTGTCGTTAAACCCAATATATATATATATATATATATATATATATCTCAAACCCAGATAACCAATTAAATTGTGTAATATAAAAATTAGGAACACATAAATAGAAAATACATGATAGATAACAAAAATAACAAAAATAAATACCAGTATACAAAAATACATTCAATATAAACCCAATCTAAAAGAAAAGAAGACATTGTTCTCATCCCGTGTTCCGCTTGTTCCTCCAGACTGGGAGGCTCGTATCGACTCGCACGGACGCATCTTCTACATCGACCACGTGAACCGCCTGACCACCTGGCAGCGCCCTTCTCTGTCGCGCCCGGTCAGCAACGAGCTCCAGCGCCGCCAGCTGGACCGGCGCTACCAGTCGATCCGGCGCACCATCACGTCGAGACGAGCCGAGCCCGAGGAGCCGGCCGCCGCCGCCCCCGTTGAGCCACCGCAGCAACCACCGCCCGAGGTGCGTACTATGTGCGGTAGCGCTCACAACTTGCTAATACAAAATATAATGACTGGATATAAAGGAGGCCTAACTAAATAACTATAACTAAAAATCTCAATATAGATTTAACTATAAATATAACTACCCTTAAATATATATACAGTGAAACCTCTATGCGTCGTTCCCGGATCCATCGTTTTCCTGCTTGTATTATTAATTTTTTCTCACTCCACTCCCTTATAACTAATGTTGAATTTTCCTGGATGGATGATTTTATTTTTCCGGTCTTTTGTAAAACGATGGATAAAGGTTTCACTGTAAATAAATACATATAGGGCCTATGTTTAAAGACGAGATTTTCTATTACCGAGAAGAGTGGCCTAGTGGTTGATACGTCAAACCGTCATTCAGGAGACCGGAGTTCGATTTACGTCATGGTCGACCATCCTGACAGGGGTTTTTCATGGTTTTCCTCTGTCGTTCAGGTTGCTACTGGGATGGTTCCTTGGTTCCTTAACAACCAAGACCGACTCCTTTCCACTATCCAAAAACACATAATGAAATAACCTTTGATCTCACCATCTCATATATCTCATTCACCGAGGCCAATAGATCGTAGTCATCAGTACAATGCGTCTTCGAAGCCAATATGAAATAAATAAATAAATGTATGTAATCGTCTCCGTTCTTAGCCGCACCACATCCCGGCCGTGGGCTTCATCTGCCGGCCGGACTTCTTCTCGATCCTGCACATGAACGGCGACGCGCTCGTCCTGTACAACCGCAACACGTCGCTCAAGCACATGATCAGCAAGATCCGGCGCGACTCTGCCTCGTTTGACCGCTACCAGCACAACCGAGACCTGGTCGTGCTGGTCAACATGTTCGCCGACAAGCTGATGGAGCTGCCGCGCGGCTGGGAGACCAAGGTCGACAGGAACAACAAGGTGAGGCAAGGTCACGTGATACGCTACCTTCCGGTGCGATTCATTACGGATAGGGGTGTGCGAATCCATGTTTTTCGAATCAAATCCGAACCCAAATCCACTTTTAGATTCGGATTTGGTCCAACATGAAAGATTAGAAAATTTCGAACTTGACGCCAAAAACGTGGCAACATTGCATTCTCCAGTTTGAAAGTTTTGCTTGCTCTCATTGGCTAACTACATGAACCAATAGCAAGTTGGGATTCTAAAGAAGAAGGGAATTTTCACTTCCTGGATCACAGCAGTGTCGTTTGTCCCATTATTACGCTTCACAATGCATGTTTAAAAAAAATTCGGAATCGGGTTTGGATTCGGTAATTTTGATGAAGATTCAGTTCGGATTCGGTTCGAAATAAACATGGATTCGCACACCCCTAATTGCAGGTTCTGATATTAACTCAGTCAACAGCGATCTCTCTTTTTTATTTGAAATTCAGTCGACTTTGTGACAGTGGACAGTGGAATACTCAAATCTGTACAAAATCAGGCAAGTAATGCAGATGCTAGGCACCTATGCATGACCCTTTGATATCTCATGATGCCATTGCGATCCCATGATGGATGTTTGTAGGCCTATATGTGGAAATAACATGTGTATGCAAATTTTGTATTCCAAAAAGCAAATACTGTCTTGGGAGTGGGGTGTGTTTAAAATTATATTTTTTTCATTTTTTTGCATGATATTCTTGTAGCAATGGACTCTCGGCAACATTTTTAAAATGCTTATTGAAATCTTTACGTTTTAAAAAAAAATCAGGCTTCTATGTTGTACAGTGCAAAAGTTGAAAAATTTGGTACCGTACCTCGCAGGGTGTAGGCATAACAAAAGTTGTTTTTTTGGGTGGGCTGTAACTCAAAAATTGAGAACGTTAGAAACACAACATTTTCCTTGATTGTTCTAGATGCCAGTCTACATAGAATTTAGATTTACCAAGTTACATCAAAATCAGAGTCAGGTCAGTTTTGCTACTTGGCTGAGTTGATTTGATATGGAATGACCCTATATTCCTAAAAATAAACTCGGGTCCAAGAAAGAAAAGTTCATCCATAGATGTTAAAACCACAAATATCAGAGATTCATTTGTATAACTATTTTATTTAACCATATTCATTTATATAGTGAAACCTAGATGCATCGTTCCCGGATCCATTGTTTTCCTGCTTGTATCATTCATTTTTTCTCACCCCACTCCAACCCCATAGGCCTACAACCAAAGTTAAATTTTCCTGAATGGATCATTTTCCTGCATGGATGCTTTCATTTTCTTGGTACTTTGAAAAACAAGGATTCTACTGTATTGGGCTCAATGATGTGCTGTATTGATGTATTGTTATCTCGACCGTCTCGTTTGGTTCCAGCAATTCTTCATCGACCACGCGAGCAAGACGACGACGTTCATGGACCCGCGCGTGCCGTCGGGCTCTCCGTACGTGAAGCAGCCCGTCAAGTACAACCCGTCGGTGTGCACGCGCCGTAGGACCAGGAGCACGGGGGACGACGACACGCTCGCTACGCACAGGGTGAGTCGAGGTCGTTACCCTACCTTACTTGTATCGACGACAGATGTAGCCAAGACAAGTCATGTAAATGTAGCTTCTATTTTTTTTCATATCATTCAGAATTTGAAAAGTAGCAAAGTTGCATCTATTATTATGAAACATTGTGTTTTGTAGCGCAACAACATTCTGTAGCGTACAGTGCCGGTAAAACCACTAGATAACGTACAATAGGCATACAAGAGAATCACCCCAATTGACATTTTTTAGAAAAATAGTCTTCACAAGCGGGCTAAACCTTCGCCTCATATGCTGCCTGTATTTGCAACTGCACTTTTTTCTAAATTCCCGTTGAAATAATTGTAGAAAAAATAGCATCTATAGTGCTTTTATTCCGAATATAGCATCTATATCGCCAATACATTGAAATGTAGCAGATGCAAGCATTTGTAGCGCTTTGTCGCCTTTTCAAAAACATGATAGAATGACATCAAATGTATTGAAACATGAAGAAATATCAGCAAAACGTTAAAAAGCACTTTTAGATTTCATCACTTTTATAGCAATTGCTATTTTTACATGTCTCTAACAATAGTTATCTACGATGGATACAACTGAGCGCAACGTGGTTCTGGATCTATGAAACCGATTTCATAAGCCACAAAGATCCACTACTCGGGCCATCAGCTGATTTGTTGGTGATTTACTAATTTTTGGTACCCTAGATTATCTCTCACACAAATAAAGAACCAAAAACATATGGTGATCAAATGAAACTAGGATTTAACAGTGCAGCTTAAACCCTCATTAATCCAATCTTGGTTAATCCGAAATTTGACATATTTCGAACTTGAAGTCAGTCCCCGGCTGAAGGTATAGGCATTTCAATGTTTTAATTACCTACCATTCGGTAGTTTTTTAAAGAAGCAGTTTTGTTTTTACATTTCCAAATCTCGACCTGAAAATCGTTTGCTTAGGCCTACATCACAACCCTGCAAATAGATTTCAATCAATAATGTTGATATATATTTATCTAATTTTAGAGAAAACAAGAAATCATCACAGTTTCAGACATTGTAATGACTGTTTTGTCCTCCGCAGACCATGAGTCATGACGTAGGCATCACTGATTGTGTAAAGAAACATGAACAGAGCCGAGTAATGTCTACATCACGACTCGAAAGAGAGCAGAGTCTTGAAGGACAAATTAATGAATTATATGAATTGGGTGAAAGGGAAAGAAAGAACAGCAGCTTACCGAGATTAATGAGTAGAGAAAGGCCTACTCATAGTGGAAAGCCCGTTGATAGAACACAGAGATGAAAGTTACACGAGGTTTCGACGTTTCGGCTATTGCCTTGGTGACAGTAGAGTAGAGAGAGTAAATTAGAGTAAATTAATGAATTATAATTTCTTAAATGATGATTTATTTTTGTCTCTGAAATTAGGGGGATAAATGCAGTAGAATCTCTTTAGTAATTTTCTCTTTAGTACATTTTTCACCTTAGTAAGTTTTGTTCTGATCCCATTGAAATGCTCCTACTTTTTAAATAGATTCTTGAGTAGGTTTTTCACTCTAGTAAGTTTCTTGTCTGGTCCCCTGAAAAACGTACTAAAGAGGTTTCACTGTATCGTCAAATTTGGTCAAAATCTAGTCTCAAGGTTGAGATGTCCTTAAACCCTCAAAATACTCCGAGCAAACATAACGGTGATATTTGTGTTTGTTCTGTTGGAACAACCTTATTATTTTTCGCTACCCAATCCTAATCCTTCAATAATAACCTTCCAACAATTTATCTTCCCAGTTAAAGTTTGTTCCCCACCGACACCTTGCCTCTGTTCCCGCCAACCCGAAGCCCGTTGTCAAGAAGCCGGTCGCGACGAAACTGAGGGTGCTCTTGGAGAAGCTGATGCCCTTGCCTCGGGTTGGCAGCGTCGTACTGACGTTCACCGACTGTCAACGGGACGGGCCCCGCTCGCGGTCCGATCCCGTAAGTTCCACGATATTCCCAATCCTAGTCCTGCGTGCGAGAATTTTCATTCAAGTCTGCTTTTAAATGGGACTAAAAGTGACTGATAGGGAGGCCAAGATTTGTGATGTCACGACTCGGCTATCAACCCGTGCTATCATACAGTACAGTAGTAGTAGTCAGAGCATATGTTGCTGTGGCTCTATTGTTAGTATCGCTGCTTCACGTACTCGGGGTCCATTGTTCAACTCTCGACGCAGGGTGATTCCATGTCAAATGAATAAATTTTAAATCATTTTTGTCGGTGACCGACTCCAATTTTGATGAAATTTTGTACACACTTTGACATGGTTGCTATTAACAATCCTAATTTTTTTCAAATTTTTGTGACTTATATTTTCAAAGTTACGGGGTCGCGAAATTTTGACCCCGAACGGTACGGAACGCTTACCACTCCACGGTTTGTCCTGTAACTCCTCTCCTAATTCACCTACAGTGCTGAGCAAAGGCTTGTTTTAAAGCTCTTGATGAGACCTGTGGAGAAAGTACCATAAACATACACCTTTGTTACTTACATAGGTAATTGTATCAGCTTACATCTTCCTGAGGTCAAAGGTCATTTGAACAAATGCTCCATCTCGGATCGTCATGTAATTTGGCACAAATAATTTAAACATGTGTTCTCACTTCCCCAGAAAATTTCAAGTTGTTATCTTGAAGAGCTTTTTAGATAATAATTATTTTGTGGAGTTACTAGGTAAAAACGACATTTTCTCGGTCTGCCACATATAGAAGTATTAATACAATCGATTCTTCAGTCTGTAAGTAATCTTCCTTTTTCGAGTAGCTTCATGTCGTATAAAGTATAAAAATACTATACATGTGTTTCATCTTCTTCGTTTTCATTATATCCAACATAGCTAACTAGAAGTTCTCACTAGTTGAGCTATAAGTCGGCCGCCCCGGTGGTTAGGTCAATTATCGCTAGCGGTAGTAACTGAAGTCACCGCTGGGCGTGAGTTCGAGTCCCGCATAAGCCATGGGTTTTTGTAAACGTCCTTTCACCTATCATCACTTCATTGTTTCACTATCACCAGCTCATTCGTACCCCCGTATAACCTAGGTGTTGGTGGGGTCGGTAAGCAATATAAAAAAAAAGTTTCAAGTCAACTCTGAAACCTGAAACTTATATTCACTGTGCAGTTTGAATGCATCCTTTTTTCTATAAAATATAAACAGTTAGTAGATTATTAATATTTAAATGTGTCCAATGTGTCAAATATTCACATCACGGTACCAAGTTTATCTTGATCTGCCTTCTTTTTGCTTAACATCTTCCTCGTTGCGGCTTCACTGTTCTCAGTTGTCAGCTTGTATGAGCGCCCTCCACGTCCGCTCAGTTCCACGGAAGGAGTCGAGAGAACGTGATCTATGGGAACACACAACTCATCGTCTTTACTTGGAAATGTGAATGAATGTGATGGTCCATGTGGGTGCAGGAAGCGAACTTTTAATTCATTCAAAGATGCATTTTTCTGGAGGACAAATGCTAACCACCAGTGCTCATCATAGCTAACTGTCACAAATTCTTTAACATCCTCAATTATAATATCTTTCAAGGTAGCATAGTCATGTCTTGCAACACTACCCTTTATAACCACGTCCACTTCTTCACTGACGTCTGATGAGGAAAATTCCTTCACTTGCAGAGAAGTGGTGGATGTCGGGATGAAGGAATGAAACCGACGAGTTCCAACGACACGTTGAACAGAGCTGAAACGGTCTTCCAAAAATGCCCTGTTTGATTCAATTTCTTCATTTGTGATGTATAAGAAAGAGCTTGTAACAAGATTCTCCTTTGCCCAATCAAACAGATCTCGGGCAGTCAATATCTGTCTGTCATATGGTCGTTGAAGACTTGCGCGTGCAGCAAGCCTCTTGACTGTGCCGCCTACACCGTCACATGGACCTTTACCATGTGATGTGGCAAAAAAATGCCACTCAGCGGGAACGTTGAAGTCACTTTCGTGGTTGCAAAGCTTAACAAAGTTTTTTTTGTTTTTGTACTGCGAAGCAGCACCATCTGAAAAGTAGATGACTCTGGTGACGGCTCCAATTTTTTGACATAAAAGAGGTACGATCTGTTTTTGAAAAGTGTACACGGCAACTGTATCATGGACGAGGCAATCAGAAATGAATACATAACTGGAGTGCTCTAGTTTCGACTCTTTCATATAATAGCACACGAAGGGATGTAGGGTTGCCTGACTATTGTTCCAGTGGAACCCCTGAGCTGCATCTTGCACAACAAAGCTGTAGTTTTCTGCAAAATCTCCCGAAACAATTACTTCACCGGGTTTCAGAGCAGCTTTCAAATCTTTCAGAAACGAAGACTGTTCCTTAGCAATGAAATCATGATTTCGTAGGATATGAATCTTCTCTACAAGTCTAGCGATGAAATCTTCTGTAGGCATTTGGTATGTTATTATGTTACATCGATCAGTAGTTTCCCACTGTTTAAAGGAAATGTCATCGATCAATTCATCGTCAAACACTTTTTCCAACACATGTTGCAGCTTTTCTGTCCCTGGACAGCTTGTACATTTTCCAAGATGGCAATCGGTCTGTGGTGGATTACACATAATACTGGCTAAAATGTGATGATATGTAGGGAAATCTTCCTCCAACATAATTGTTATTTTGGCTCCTACAAGCATGAGTTTGAGATTCTGATGGATTGTGCACACACAAACAGAATGCGTACCGGCTCCACCGGGAAGAACACAACTTTTTGGTCTGAGTTCAGCAAACTTCGAAAAGCCGACTTTGATATCGGGATTCTTGTCTTTAAATAACTGATACGTTTCCTTCAACGTGTTCAACATGAGCCTTTTCTGAACGGATACCCTGACGCCCTCTATTTTCACGGACACAGTATCTTTCATACCCGGCATCATTCGACTCACTTCGTCATCTTCATATAAGTCTCGGACAAGTTTGGCAGTGGTTGATGACAAAGATTTGCCTGGCTTTGGGGTTGTAGAAACAAGAATTCCCTGATCAGCAACAAGTCTCTTTGTTTGATTTATCATGTATTTGGTAGCTCCGAACTCCTCCTCTACTCTTCGTGAACTCCAATTTTTTGGGAGAACAGATAAAACTCTCACCTTTTCCCCTCGACTGCTAGAAGTCTGAAACTTATGTTTAAGCTGAGTCATGATCGTATCGTAATCTTGAAGCGTATTGAAATCTTCGTCTGATGAAGAGACGTAGTCGGGTAAGTGCAGTTCAGTACCTTCGGGAGTCAACCCTCTAAGTTTTTTTATCAGACTGGTTTTTATCTTCTTCAGTTTCCTCTTAGGATATGACCTTCCCTTCAGCTTTCTGGTGTCAACAGGAGATTCTCCAATGAGTAGTAGCGATTGATTGACTGCCTCCGATTCACAGACGGGAGTTACGAATTCTTCGTCGGACGAACTTGAAATATTAGGCTTGTCGACTTTTGGCGTTGATAAAGTTTCCTGATCAATCTCACTTAATCTTTCCATGTTATGATTGAACTGTTTTGTGATGGATAATCTACAGGTAAGGCATGCTTTCATTCCTGGAACAAGTTTTACGACACACTCGTATTTTGTCATGTAATCCACGTCAATTTCCCGCAGAGTTTTACGTTTAGGAGCATTCGGATGTTCTCCCAGAGGGTCACAACATAACTTTTGATTCAGGGCAAAATGCCGTAAGAACTTATTTTCATGTTTGACGCACACACTTTCTATTTCCTCACGGTCGAAACGAAGCTGTAACAGCCTACAGTCAATGTCATTGAAATCGGACAAATTTTTAAACGGAATATTCACTGTGCAACCCTGAGACAAGGAGTCCCCGATAGAGCAAAACATTATTGATAGTGCACGAAACACACAGAAAAGTCACACAAGTCTTAACACACAAGTCTTAACCAAAACACTTTGTTTATCACTAACCACAGATCAAGAAATTTAAAAAAGTTGGAGTGAAAATACAATTCACTAATTGTCTCTCTCTATAAATTTTAAATTGAGAATGTACTGAAATATTCAAGTTATTCAACAACCATCCTATCTGAAATTGCACTTTTGATATTTGATGCTGGATGTCAACTATCTGAATTCTAGCACTGGAATGAGACAAAAGTGGCAGGCTGCAGGCAGGTTAGCTTCTGGCTAACACGTCTGAGCAAGTAAGAACAAGTGTGATGGCTAATTGTAGAGAGCTCTTGTCTTAACCTGTGACTGATTGTTGTCAATGTAAAAGATGAATGAACATGCAGAATAAGAATAGCTCAGCATTAAACTTATTGAATGAAATGCAATTCACTGAAAATATTACATAGTATATTACATCTATAGTAATATTACATAGTACACATTTGAGGTATCAAAAATATAGCATGTGTAGTTGATATGTGCACAAAATAATTATTATCTCAAAAGCTCTTCAAGATAACAACTTGAAATTTTCTGGGGAAGTGAGAACACATGTTCAGATTATTTGTGCCAAATTACATGACGATCCGAGATGGAGCATTTGTTCAAATGACCTTTGACCTCAGGAAGATGTAAGCTGATACAATTACCTATGTAAGTAACAAAAGTGTATGTTTATGGTACTTTCTCCACAGGTCTCATCAAGAGCTTTAAAACAAGTCTTTGCTCAGCACTGTAGGTTAATTAGGAGAGGAGTTACAGGACAAACCGTGGAGTGGTACGCGTTCCGTACCGTTCGGGGTCAAAATTTCGCGACCCCGTAACTTTGAAAATATAAGTCACAAAAATTTGAAAAACATTAGGATTGTTATTAGCAACCATGTCAGAGTGTGTACAAAATTTCATCAAAATCGGAGTCGGTCACCGACAATGCATTTATTCATTTGACATGGAATCACCCCGCAGTAACTTTTTTTAAAACCAAAATTACTATCAAATGTTGTCTCGAGGGCAGGGTTATGGTAATTTCTTTTTTCAATTTGCCCACAGAAACAAAAATACCAACACAAATGTTGTGATTTTTGACTATTGTTGTTGGTACCATTTAAACATTTTTGGTTTCATTTTTTTTTTGGTTCCATTTCCATTTTTTGGTTCCATTTAAAAATCACACATGCTTGCGTCCTGTGTGCGGCCACGTGATCCCATCTGAGGAACAGGTGGCTTGTTCCTCTACAAGGATGTGGTACATAACCGGTGGTTACTTTCTGAAAGTTACATTACCTGCCAAAAAAACTAATTCCCCAATGAGATCCAATGAGATCGAAACGTGTCTTGAGTTTCAGTTCATTATTAATGTTTTGTGATTTTTGCCCGTTGATTATTTCCTTCTGAGACAATGGAAAAGGTGGTGGGAAATCTGAGTTTGTTGATTCTTGTAGAAAATACCTCCCACAACTAATGTCCAGTCCATTTTGTGTGTTTTTGTACCCAATCCATGTGTTTCCTCCAACAACCTGTGCCCACCTCAATATTCTGCTTGTCTACGGAGACTGATAACGTATGAGACGGCGTCCTTGTCGTGGACGGTCCGTGGATATCACCTCTATCTCCTCATGCATCCCTGTGATCCTGTTATTCCCGCAGGTTCCCCCTCGCCCCTCGAGACCTCGGTCTGTCGGACAGAGCAGACGCAACGTTACGCACGGCGAGATGGACCGGCTGTTCACAGTTTACCGAGACGTAGAGATACCGGTAACAGTTCGCTGGCCTCGTTCCTGTACGACGTGACTGTCGTTAGCTGACCCAACTGTTGCTAGCGGTCACTTGACCCAACTGTTGTTAGCAGTCACTTGACTAACTGTCGTATCTGTCATCTCTCATTTACCTACATACGGGCACAGTCATCCGGGTATTATTCTGTTACCCGGGTTCCTGCAATATGATAATTAGGGTTGTGAACAATAATCAATATATCAATCACGATATAATTATAAATAATAATATATGAAATAAAAATAATATAATATGTTCATATAATCATATATAATTTTGGACAATGAGATAATTGAATCAATTACCACAAAAGGATAATCGATATGATTAATTTTGGTTATCGTAACTATCTTTTAGACGTTTCATAACTTCCCTGCTTTCTGTATGACTCCCCCAATCACTGTCATCGGCACGTTAATATCTTGATCTTCTGCTGGACACGCCAATCAACCAAACCATACGTTGATAATTCCGACACGATATTAGGACACTCGATACGATTATTAAATAGGAAAAAAAATATTGCTACCGATATATTACGATTAATTATCGATAGTATTTATAAGATAAGCGCTATAATTTTACATCAACAAATAACCGACAACTGACTGACGAATTGAGACAAGTGATCGAGTGGTTATCACAGTGAACTGTCATTCAGGAGACCAGGGTTCGATTCCCGCCATGGTTGACCATCCTGACGAGAATTTTTTTGTGTTTTCCCTCTGTCGTTCAGGTCAATATTGAGATGGTTCCTTAACAACAGGCCACGACCAACTCCTTCCCACCATCCCAAACACCTAATAAAATAACCTTTCATGATTCATCCTATCAACTCATATATATATATATCATTCAGCAACGCCAATAGATCGTAGTCATCAGTACAGTGCGTCGTTGAACTAGTAAATGAATAAAGATAGTTGGGTCAAGTGTTTCCTCGCGACTGTCACTGCGTACAGGTATTGAATCCCAGGTCGGCGGACCGATGCATATCCGCACTGCGAGAACACTCTCACGACACCGTGTGTGAAGTCTTCACCTTTATTTCATCCACGAAATTTACGACCGTGTGTTCGTCAGAAGCCCACTCTACAAATTTCACGACAAACACAAACGTCAAAACGTTTTAGCGAGTTCAAATGGCTTGGAAGTTTTTTTTCTCACATCAACAATGAAAATATATTTTTAATATGTCATATAAAAAAAACACAATCACAAAATATAAAATTAACACCAACAACACCAACAATTAATAGGCCTACATATTGTAATACATTGATAATACAATAATATAAACTATTCCACCAAATTAGTGTAACCATCCACTTAGTGTAGTCCATCCATTAGTGTAAGATCTACGATCTTAGGGTAATCATACTCTAAAAACAATCCACATTCATTCAATTCATATCAATACATCCATTCAATACACTCAATTTTGAAACAATCTACAATTCTCACGCTCCTGGGCGCTTACCACGACTGCCACTTAAGCCCCCGCCTAAGAAGCCCGCCGATCATTTTAGCATGGCCGGGCTTCTTAGGTGGGCGCTTGAGTGGCAGTCGCGGTAAGCGCCCTGACTTACGGGGCAGCTAGCTCATCGTATTCTTGCACCCCATTAGTAAACATTGAACGTGACAATTTTTCTCCGCTGCACTGACTATGAAACGTATGTCTTCACTTGTGCCACGTATGTCTCACCCACACCTGCCGTCGATCAATCGCCTTGCAATCACCACACTCCTCACCAATCACATTCAACACGTGTTCGTATGCTCACACAGCTCCTCTGGTGGCGATGAATGGCACTGTGTTGAAAGTAGGGTTGCCATTTCGTAGATACATTTGTCAATATCGAAATTTAATTATTGAATATATTGATTGAAACATATCAAGATCTTCAATCAACGCTTGATATTGAAAATATTGAGTCGTAATATTCACATTGTTCGACTCGAAAGCACTCCCAAGGTTTAATACTCACTGCCGAGGGGTTAACAACTTGACATTTTGGGGTACACCTGATTTTTGATTCCGAAATCACGGATGAGTTTTTCTGACTCCGTGTGATTTTTACGACTTCGAGGAATTTTTTTGATTTCACTCTTTTTTTTTTCGAGTGATTTTTTTTTCGCGGGATTTTATTGATTCCATTTGAATTTTTGTTTTCGAGTGATATTTTTGATTTGGATGATTTTTTTGTGATTTTTCTGACTTCAATGATTTTTGGGTTATTTTTTCATTTCGATTGATTTTTTTCTTCTCAGGTGTACACCTGATTTCGGGAGTTGTTAACCCCTTGCTCACTGCTATTAATTATAGTCAAACTTGATAATGATAAACACTAACCGTTTGCCATTGTGTGTGCGCAGGCCCCCGTGCCACCCCCCCGCCCCCCTGCCACGTGCGGCTGCGGGTCGCGCGCCCCCCTCCCCGACATCCCCGTCGCGTACAACGACAAGGTGGTCGCGTTCCTGCGCCAGCCCAACATCGTGGACATCCTGAAGGAGCGCCACGCGTCGGCCGGGAGCTCGCACGCGCTCCGGGACAAGGTGAACGCGGTGCGCGTCGAGGGAACGGCAGCTCTGGACAGGCTCAGCGACGACATGGACCTCACCATACTGCTCAGGTAGGGCCGACATGGCAACAATACACTTGTTTAATTATTTATTTTATTCTTGTTGTTGTTTTTCCTGTTTTTTTTTTTTTTATTGGGAAAACAAAAGTCAGAAACATTACAATTAACAAAATTCACATCGCTTGATCCACAAAGCCTTATAAGGGCTTGACTGTGGCGATAACATGAATAAAATAACTCAATAAAACACAGAAAAAATAAGTTGAAAAACAGGGGGAAAAAAAAGTGCTACCTAAAATTACGAAAGAAAATGAGACATGTGCAAAGTTGATCAATTGAAGAAAGAAGTAAGCACACAATGAATTACTGTGAAAAATGCTTGTGCAAAAACCAAAAATTCACACTTGCGCATTTAAGATGCGATAACATAGAAAGAAAAAAACAGTTACTAGAAAAAGCATACAGCGAAAAGATTCAACCTTGTTCTGCAATTACATCACTCAAAAAACATAATTCAAGTATATATATACATAATTGAAACTAAATTAAACCAATACTCATGATGGACAAACCTTCTTTCATAACAATAATACATATAGGGAGGAAGATAACTGTAATTAAGAGTTGAAGAGTAACGTAACCATATTTTAATTTTGGTTTTGATGTTTTGATATTTTGTTGAATGCCTTATCTATGGCATATGACCTTATCTGTGGGGTTATCTTTAGCCCTAATTGGGAACTTAGAGACAATTTTTGTTTTATATTGGGTTCAACGACGCACTATAATGATTTAACTAAGATCTATTGGCATCGGATGTGATTAATGAGATGATGGGATGATGAGATGAAAATTTCTTCGGTAATCGGAAGGATAGTGGGAAGGAAGCGGTCGTGGCCTATACTGTGGGAATCATCCCAGTATCAGCCTATAGACTACAGAGGGAAACCACAGTAAAGATGGACGGTAGCGGGGATCGAACCACAAACAAACACATAAACAGCATATTCAAACATATTCAAACTACAAACAGCATATTCAGTGAAGTAAATGATTAAAAATTGAAATTGTACTGGAATAATTGATTTTCCGCACCCATAAATGTCTCACCCCCAACATCTCCAAATGGATAGGAAATGTAAACGTATGATTCTCATTTTATAATCAGCTATATTTTCTAAACATAGTCCTACGTTCTACAAGTTTCAGTAATATTATTTCAATCTCAGCTAATTCTGCAATGTTCAGAATTGCTAATTCAGAAGAATTCAGAAAGAATAATAATTCAGAAATGCTAATTTATAAGACGAATTCCGCGATGAAAAGTACTGCCAATTTACTGTACCTTCTTTAATTACTTTCACATACACAGTATTCTACAAGTTTATACTAATTTTATTTATATTTTCATCACTTGACAAATTTCTTATACCTGTAACAAGACATGTTAGTTTACATAAGGGTGAGATGTATCACAATGAAAAAAATAAACACCTTTCTATGGTTCCTTGTCATGTCAGAAGCGGCCGTCCTCGGTAGCTCGGTCAGCTGAGGCACTGCTTCAGATACTGAAGTCACTGTAGGGCGTGGGTTCGAGTCTTGCATAAGGCATGGGTTTTTTGTAAATGTCTTTTCACTCATCATCACTTCATAGATTCATAATCACCTGCTCATTTATTTATTTACTAGGCAAACGCGTTATGTGTTTCCGCGTTGATGGATGAGCTGGAACATATCAACTTATCTTTGGATTGGTTATTATATATATGTACACCTTGAGATCCAAACCATTACATCACTGCCATCTTATTTTCCATTAATAATTTATATGATAATCAAGAAGGCTTTGTTTTAATCATTTACAATCAAGTGGTGACACTTGTTGCTTTGATTCAATAGGTATCTTAATAGCTTTGAATAATTAACACAAATAACATTATATATTTTTTTACACGGCTGATCCGATTTTAGTGAAAGTTCGTAATAATGTGTATCATTATCAGATTGAAATTCTCTGAGAATTTGAATCCTATCAGATGAAATATTTTTCACGAATGTTTTCCTCTGGGTTATTCTAATGGGATTTTTGAAAACTTTGGAATGAGTTTTCTCAGAAGTGGTTCAACCGATCGCGCCTCAAAACTATACAGCATCAAGTCAGATAGGGGTTCATGTGTGTGCCAAGTTTCATCATGATCTGAATTTCTGTTTGACCTGTAGAGTGCGAACAAAAAAACAAAAAAACACATTCGATTTTTCAAGTACAGTGAAATTGAGTCTTCGCTACGCTCATCCAATTAGTCTGAAGATTTGCAAATGGTACAAATATAGGAATACTGATCATTCGTACCCCCGTATTACCTAGCTGTTGGTGGGGTGGGTCTGCAAACAATAATCTAATAATCATTTCAGAAGCTGTATTGGCCAGATAGTGGTGTGTGGTACATCTCATACATAAATAAAGCAGCACGTATTTTATTATGAATGACTATTTTAATGGAAATTGGGGACTTGAAATTATTCAACGTAAATTTATTCAGTATTTTTAATCAAATACATTTGAGTTTAGTAAGTAATTCACAAGAACATGAAATACATTCAACCTTTGATATTTATTCAACTTTTGATATGTGGCTCTGTTGCTTGTGGGGTGCTGTACTACGTACGTGTGAGTGTAGGAGTAACACGATGCAACCTTGTTAACAGCAGTGCAACACAAGTTGCCTATGTACTCAGTGTACACGACAATTCTATTTCTGTCTGTCGTTACTCGTTATTCCTGATTGAAATGAATGAATTGTTTATCGTGCCCCAGTCAATATTAATTCATTCATGTAAACTCAAAAAACATAATTCAAGTATATATACATAATCAAAACTAAATCAAACCAATACTCATGATTGGACGAACCTTCTTTTATAACAATGATACATATAGGGAGGAAGTTAACTGTAATTAAGAGTTGAAGAGTACCCATATTCTAATTTTGGTTTTGATCATTTTATACTTTGTTAAATGCCTTATCTATGGCATATGGCCTTATCTATGGGGTTATCTTCAGCCCTAATTGGGAACTTTGAGAATTTTTGTTTTATGTTGGGTTCAACGACGCACTATTATAATATTCATATAAATTCATATAATTTATTTATTTATTTCATATAATATATTTACATATATTTCATATAATTAATATTCATATAATATACTTGAACATAATATGTAAGTAGGCCTAACTTTATATTTGACATTCAATTTATGTATTTTACTCACTCAAATTCTATAATTTTAAACATTGTAATACATTTAAAACTTATTACAGTTTTCACGATTTTTTTTACATACAGCTGTGTTTATATACAGGATATCACTCGCACACACTTGCGTAGTACGAGTAAAATAATTATTTTACCTCCTAAAATATGCCAGTTTCACAGACGATATTTCCATTTGAATAATTCTCACTTTTCGCTATCAATTTCTCATTTGGGGAGAGGAGGGAAGAGGACCGTTGAGCACAATTAAAAGCAACAACAACATCAAACAACCAAACGAACTGAGAAACAAAGAGATACGGAGCCGATTTGGACCCGATGGAGTCTATGCCATCGCTCATCCAACCAGCCCTGATCTTTGCTCCTCTCTAGTTCCCACTGATCCCGCCGCCAATAGGCGCTCTCTCCATGCGAGCTGCGAACACGCAGCCGGTGAATACGATATGGTAATTCACGCGGAATATCATTACACACAAGTTAACGAACGAATTCAATTTCTGACCAAACAAATGGCTATGAATTAGGTTTTGATTGCGACGAGGTCTTTGTCATTGTCAAGGACGTATGGAATCTTCATTTCCTTTCTTTTTTCTGTTGTATCGGTGATTACGTATATAGACAAAATGTTTCCAGTAACCAACAACGGAAGATATAACCTCGACTAAAACCTCGACTAAAACCTCGACTAAAACCAACTCTAAGCCTCGATTCCCGCCAAAGGCGACCGTCCTGACAGGGGTTTTTCGTGGTTTCCCTCTGTAGTCTAGGCTATAATGCCGGGATGGTTCCTATAATAAACGCCACGACCGCTTCCTTCCCATTACCTAAGAAACCTTCATCTCATCATCCCATTAATCATTCATCTGACGCCAATAGATCTTAGCTATCATTATAGTGCATCGTTAAAACCCATTATAATAATGAAAAAAAAATCCTATCTCACCAAGATGTACCAAATGCTCGTGTCATCTTCTGTTTGTGGTTTGGTCTCGTGCAAGCGTGGTTCATCTGCCACGTCACGTACAGGCGTCTGTCACGAGCACAGCGATAACAATGCCTGGTGCTATCATTGGCATGCAGCCGACACGTCGCATCTCCCGTTACGCAATAGACACGCTGCTGGAGAGGATGTGAGGGAGAGGGAGAGAGAGAGAGAGAGAGAGAGAGAGAGAGAGAGAGAGAGAGAGAGAGAGAGAGAGAGAGAGAGAGGAGAGAGAGAGAGAGAGAGAGAGAGAGAGAGAGAGAGAGAGAGAGAGAGAGAGAGGAGAGAGAGAGAGGGGGGGGGGGGGGGGGATAAACGATTTTCTGTTGATTTATTTCAAATTCAAATGTGTTATTAGCGCTAACTCTAGTGACCTCTAATGTATACTATTGTTGGAAAAGCATCTTGTACCAAAGGCCGGTTTCAAGAACTGATTGTTAGTGTAATAACTTGTCATCACTTTTACCCTAACCAATAGTTAACGGATTAGGGCGTACAACCGGCTTGAAGGCCATTGAGTTTTACCAAGCCCAGTTAGCCTTTATCTGAGAGTTGGTGAAGACAAATAGCCTGGGTAACCATGGTGATAACAACTTTAAGCTGCCAGTTAGAGGAGAGCTACTCCCACGCTGATAATTCCGGCACTAAGACAAGTGGACCAGTGACTAGAGCGCTGAACCGTTATTCAGGAGACTGGGGTTCGATTCCCGCCATGGTCGACCATCCTGGCAGGGTTTTTCGTGGTTTCCCTCTGTCGTTCAGGTTAATACTGGGATGGTTCCTTAACAACAGGCCACGACCGACTCCTTCCCACTATCCAAAACCACCTAATAAAATAACCTTTCTCCTTATCTTCCCATTATCTCATTCACCATTCACCGACTCCAATAGATCTTCGTAAATAGTGTACAATGCGTCTTTGAACCCATTACTAATTAGATACGAGTAGATCGCCTTGTACTTGATGATGCTTGTTTGGTTAACGACCCCACCAACAGCTAGGTTATACGGGGGTACGAATGAGCAGGTGATTATGAAACTATGAAGTGATGATTAGCGAAGGGATGTTTACAAAAACCATGCCTTATGCGGGATTCAAACTCAAGCCCGACGGTGACTTCAGTTTCTAGAGCGGCGCTTTAGCTGACTGAGCCACAGAGGGAGGTCGTCGTACGAGAGTAGGCTGGGTTGGAGGGTTGAAACTGTCCTTGAGAGACGGGTGGTTGGGATCATCATAGAATCGAATAAATATGAAAAAGGTCTTCGCCGTTTCCACTCGGTTGGATATTTGAACTCGAAAACTGTGAAAAGAGATG
>OZ023334.1:4039342-4092260 GCA_964007535.1 Brachyptera risi
GTACGAAATAGAAAGTATTATAAACTAATTGAATTCATATAATAAGCACATACTATAGGTCTACGTTAGACGAACATTCTAATTTATATTATTTAATACAATGTTATATTATTTCCGTTTGGAAATTGTCTAGTCATAGTTTGATTAGCCGAATAACTAGATGAATTTCCTTTTTTTTGCATAATCATTGGGTTTCATTTATTTTAAATTTAATATAATTCTTCCGACTTTGTTAATACAGTAATTTGATCGCAGATGATGTATATCTGCTACGGGTCGTTGTGCATGTTTTTGACCGCGTATACCGACCCCCCCCCCCCCTCTTCCACCAGAGGGCGCCCTAAAGGGTTGACGTACGGTCGCGCATCAATACGCATGAGTCCTCACGCATTTTAGCTTTCACTTTTCAATAATATCTCTTGTGTGAGGGTAGTTGACCATGGTTTTATTGCGGGGTGGGCTCACAGACTTTACAACCAGATCGGAGTTTAGGTATACTGGTAGGCATCGTGACATGTCTCTTCTTGGGTTGTTCTTGAATGTTCTCTTGTTCAGTTGTTCTTGAATGTTCTCTCGATTTATGTAGAAATTGTGTTGCGTTTAGGAATACGTTTTCCACACGTTCAATACGATATAATCGAAATTATCTATTTCAAAATGCGTGAATGTGTATAATTATCATAATTTTATAGATTGATTATATGGATCAAAAAAATACCCTTTTATATAGTCTTTGGTCCATGGATTGAAAGAAAATGAATGAATGTTTTCGCCTTTTTGTTGACATTTTTTTTTAAATGTTGATATTCATTTATTTGGAATATTATTTTGTTTTATTTTTATCATCATAGCAAATGACACTAGGGATCGTTCGGACAGGGCACCACAAGGGCGATCTTATATCACCTTGAAAGGAAAAATCAATTTTTCAACTCATGTATAAAAACATACGTTATAATGGAAATAATTGACACTTTTCATTTAATTTTCGACGGAAACAAGCGAATGTATCTTGTCGATCAATTCGCACTTCGTAGTTGTTCACTGAAATAATGATTAAATAATCAGATAACGAAACTGATAATGATTAGAAATGCACCAGCTACGTTTTGTGCCCATTTACTCGATAAGCTATATGTCTTATTTTGTTATAAGAATATAACAATATAAAAAGTTGATCTGCATGGCCAATCTAGGACGAGGAAACAATGGATACAAATATTTTTAAACAGATTCTGGACTTTATCTTGGTGAATTACCGAGATTATGAAGTATATGGAGATGGATTTTTTCCGTGGCGTCCACCGTAGATGGATGTTCCGATCGCTTGAGAGTGACAATATAGATACCCTTGAACGTGATTCTAAGTATACATGCCCATTGTTACCGCGATGACAATAAATCCCGCAGCCCTCCTTTACCCTTAGTTGTGATCCGACCATCGTGGTGTCAACACACGATTTAGTTCTCAGTGTCAGACCGCTTATTTGTGCAAATCCGTCCCTTGAGTGTGAGAAATAGAGGCTATTTATATCAAAACAAAAATTAAAAATCTGTTCAGAAAAACTGTGTAATTGAAGATCTTTTGAAGACGAAAGAAAAATAGATCAACCTCATTGTTGGCTATCCACTTTCTCATAATAAAGCGTTCGATATTTGAATTGACGATTTTTCACTTTCGATTTTTTTACACTCGATTGTTGAATTCAAGAAAGTGAGCAGACCCACTCTATTGTTGGTTATCCGTTCCATATTTGAATTGAATATTTTCAAGTTCGATTTTCACTGTTGGGTGCATTCAAGAAAGAAAAAACAGTATTACTTCAGGCTCATAATGTATCCGTTTTCCTAAAATACACGTTCGATTTTTATTTGAGTTGGAGGTTTTCACGTTGGTATTCTTTTTCGAATTTCAATCTTTTCTTTTGAGCGAGGTTTTCGTCCATTTCACAACAAAAAAACAGTTCGTTCAACAAATGTTTCTTCATATTAATAGTGAATGATAGTTTTATTAATACTCTGGTTTGTACCTCCGCGTGTGCGTGACTTCCCCCCCTCGCCTCGCTCGCCCCGCGCCATGCGCGGACCACGTGTGTGAGATTGTGCGTGTATTTCTAGACGGAAAAAGTTGTGAATAGACGTCTTGAGGTCTATTTGCACGCGGAAACAATGGGGATAGCCAGGAAGGTCTTCAAAGCCATGGGGATTCTGTTTAGTCTGTGAGTGTGATTCATGATCTGTGATACATTTGGGCGCATGAATTATAGTTTTTATGTTTACTTGTTTATCTGTTGGTTTTTTGTTTTAAATTTACTTTCAGTTTATATAAATTCTTGACAGGTGTAATTAATTTCCATATCAAATTATTAGTTATTGAAGAAAATGTTGTAGGCCTAGGCCCTTCATCATTACATAAATACACAATATCTTTGATAACATTATAATACACAAATGATCTTTGATTAATCACATATTATTATTATTACCATAACAAATTACTTATGGTACAACTGAATTTATTGTATATATTTTCGCCTCAATAGATAAACCTTTTTTTACATAGTTTTACGATTATTGATAGTAGGCCTAGTAGTACATATTTTATAATGATCAAAACCAGTCTCCCAATTTACAAAAAATAAAATAAAACATAGTTCATTTTGGTTCAGATCCTGTTCTAAAAAAAATGTCCAATTTGGAAATGAGGTAAATATTCTCCAAGTTAATATTCATTTTATTAATATTTTTTTCTTAAACCCGTAACAAGACGTTGGTTTACATAAGGGTGAGATGTATCACTATGCAAGAATAAACATCTTTCTATCTACCTTTCTATGTTTTGACTGAGACGAGTGGCCTAGCAGTTAATACACTGTATGGTCATTCACGAGACCAGAGCTCGATTCCTGCCATGGTCGTCCATCCTGACAGGGGTTTTTCTTGGTTTCCCTCTGTTGTTCAGGTTAATACTGGGATGGTTCCTTAACAACAGGCCACGACCGACTCCTTCCCATTATCAAAAAAAATGTTAAAAATTAACCTTTCATTTCATCTTCCCTCTATCTCATATCATTCACCGACTCCAACAGATCGTAGTCATCAGTGCAGTGCGCCGTTGAACCCAATATAAATAGATGAAACTGGAGTGACCAACATCACCATGAGATGAATATAAATGATTGTTATTGTTGTGTTGGCAGCCTGTTTGAGCAGGAGATCATGTCGTACGTGCCCGCGATGCCCCGCAGCGGGTCCCCACAGCTCTCACCGCAGGCATCGCCCGGGCTGACGCGGGCCAACGCGCGGGCGCCCGCTCCCTACCGGCGCGACTTCGAGGCCAAGCTGCGCAACTTCTACCGCAAGCTCGAGTCCAAGGGCTACGGACAGGGACCGGGCAAGCTCAAGTGAGTCGACTTGTTTAGCGGGGTTATAACGTTTGTTGTGGTTAGCTCGGAAAAATGGTTGATCATTTTGAAACTAGGTAGGGCCCACCCTTGTTTTGGTAACATTTACCTGGAAAGTGTTTTCAAAATGTAGGTTGAACATTTTGAGATTTTTTTTCAATCAAATTTATGCAAACTGATGTTTGAAATTAGATGAAATTCCTTGAAATTTTGTTCCAAGTTGATTCAAAATTCTTGTGTGAAATTCATTCAGAATATTTGCTTAAAATACACCCTGTTCAAAATGTAGGCCATAGGCCCATCAAAAAATTTCACTTGAAATTGATTCATAAGCCTAATTTTTTTTTGAAATGTAGGCCTATTCAAACTATTTTTTTAAATGTCTCAGGCCTATTACAATTTTTTTATTTATTTCAAATTTGTATTCAATTTTCTTTGCAAATTTGTATCTGAAGTTCATTTAAAATTTTTGGTTTGAAAAATATTTACAATATAGGCTAGGCCTATCTGACATGAGATTAAAATTGAAATTTTCATGGAAATTAATTTCAATAATATTATTGATTGTCTTTTGAAATTTTCTTTGAAAATATAATTTGAAAAATATTGTTGACAAAATGCTATGTTCTTGCCTCGTTTTTAAGTAAAACATCAAGAAGAATCATGTCAGGGTATGAAATTACACACAATTTCAAATTTGTTTTATATCGCCTTCCAGCCCCAATCATTTTGTCTCATAGATCAGTTGTACTTAAATCGTTATATTATATTTTGAATATTCAAAATAGCTGATGATCTTCTCATTTTAGTAACATCGGAAATTCATAAAAATCATTGTTTCCCAATTTTCTGAGAGAAGTTTTAAGACATCTAAAATATCAAGAATTTTCAAGAATCAAGAATTCACCATTGGGAAAATATTTTCAAAACCTGTTCGTTCATCAATCGGCTAGAATCCATTATATTTCCGCACCCTACTTGCATGTAGCCAATGACTTATTCACCTGGATGGATTGTTTTTCTGCATAAATATCAATATTTCCTGTTAACAATGTCAAGGTTTCACCGTAGAAAACTTTCAATCTCTGTTATTCACCACGTCTTGTTGGTGTGTTTGTCATGTCTGCTGCAAGGACATTTTAATTTTTTTTTTTAAATTCATTTTTAAATTTTTTTAATAACATTGAAACTTGATACAAAATCTTTGTTCCCCAATTAAGGCTATGAATTAGGATCGTTTGAACGGGGCACCACAAGGGCGATCTTACCACCCCATTTTGATTTTTAAAACCAATGAACTTCAACACCAGGACTGCGCTGTCTGTGACCATAATAATCCGCCGTAGATAAAAGTATTTCAGTTTCCAAAAGTCCAGAACATTTATTGTACATTCAACATATAGGCATAAGTACATTTATTGTGAAGTTGTTCATTTAAATCTTGTGAGGAAATATTTTATATTTGACTTTCAATCTCTGCTATTCCCCGCGTCTTCTCCCAGGATCCACATCCGACGCGAGCACCTGTTGGAGGACGCGTTCAACAAGGTGATGGCCGCGTCCAAGAAGGACCTCCAGAAGAGCAAGCTATACGTCACGTTCGAACGGGAGGAGGGGCTCGACTACGGCGGCCCGTCCAGGGAGTTCTTCTTCCTGCTGTCGCGCGAACTGTTCAACCCGTACTACGGACTGTTCGAGTATTCCGCCAACGACACCTACACCGTGCAGGTCAGTCAGCTGCGGTGGTTTGTTTAGAGCACGCGGGAGTTGATTCAGAGGAATATCAGTTATTTGGAGACGACTTTCAAATGGTATCTGATATAAAAATGATTTATTTTTAGATGAGCGTTAGCAAAAACTTTCATCCCACACTTGTGGAGATTTGTCTGTGTTTTTTTGTTTTATTTGTAAGCACTGCACAGGTCGCACGGTTCGACCGATTGACATGGAACTTTTTCTGTGCATATAGTCTTATGAAACTTATAATACCGGTAGTATAGTTTTGGGTACAAGCCGGTTGGACTATTTCAGAAAAACACCATCTCAAAGTTTTCAAAACTCCATAAGATTAGGCTGAGCGTGAAATTAAAAAAATATTTCCCAAAAAATTCATATTTGTCCTGAATGTGAAACACAAATGATGCACACTATAGCAAATTTGTATACAATTTGGATTAGCCATTTTGAAAAAAATAATTTAATAAATAGTTTTTACATAATATTCAACAAATACTAAATATAGAAATATCAGTAGAATTATGTTGGCAAGATTCAATGCTTTCTAGATTCAATATTTGTCTAACTAGGCAAACGCGTTATGTGTTTCCGCGTTGATGGATGAGCTGGAACATATCAAGTTATCTTTGGATTGGTTATTATATATATATACACCTTGAGATCCAAACCATTACATCACTGCCATCTTATTTTCCAATAATAATTTATATGATAATAAAGAAGGCTTTGTTTTAATCGTTTACAGTCAAGTGGTGACACTTGTTGCTTTGATTTAATAGGTATCTTAATAGCTTTGAATAATTGACACAAATAACATTATACATTTTTTTACATCGAAACGGCTGATCCGATTTGAGTAAAAGTTCGGAATAATGTGTATCATTATCAGATTGAAGTTCTCTGAAAATTTGAATCCTCTCAGATGAAATATTTTTCACGAATGTTTTCCTCTGGCTTATTCTAATGGGATTTTTGAAAACTTTGGAATGAGTTTTCTCAGAAGTTGTTCAACCGATCGTGCCTCAAAACTATACAGCATCAAGTCAGATAGGGGTTCATGTGTGTGCCAAGTTTCAACTGATTTTGAATTTTCGTCTGACCTGTGGAGCGCGAACAAAAAAACAAAAAAACAAAAAAAAAAAAAAACAGGCACTTTTTTTTCGGTATAGTGTAATTGAGTCTTCGCTTCGCTCATCCAATGAAGTAGGCCTATATTTTACATGCGTCAAGGTGTGTAGAGTTTTCGATCAAGTCGCCCATCTTACAACGCATATTTATAGTGGAAAATATTGAAATAGAATATGATGCTCGATGAATCTAAATACGATGAAACACGAAGAATATTGAAAATATATATCCTTTTTCGATATTTTTATTTGACAGTCCATTTTATTAATACTAAATTCCTACATCTGTACGCATCAATAATTCTGTGTTGTCTCGCCAGGTGTCTCCCATGTCGGCATTTGTCGACAACCACCACGAGTGGTTCCGATTCAGCGGCCGCGTGCTCGGGTTGGCACTCGTGCATCAGTACCTGCTCGACGCGTTCTTCACGCGTCCCTTCTACAAGGCGCTGCTCAGGCTGTGAGTTGAACACGTTTAATGCACAAACCAATTTTCAATGCATGTATATAGCCTATATTAGTGATGACATCGATTCTCAAAATCGGGAATCAATTCTCTAAGCTCCAGAATCGATTAAAAAATCGATTTAGAAAAAATTTCATCCTCAAAAAAGTTGTTCGATTTCAAACTTTTTTCAACCTTCCCGCCACGTTTTACTTGAAAAATAGCTGCTAGAGACTTCTTTGAAATGTACCATACCATTCTGGTATTTCCGTCAACGTTCGGCTGTCAGACATAACCGAAGGGATAGCTTATGTCCTTCTCCTCTCTTTCCCCTTACCCCACTCTTATTGCATACACATTACATTCCACACCTCCCACAACCGCACGAATATATCGACACATCAAGACGAAAACTCCCGAGCGTAAGTGGGGTTAAATAGTAAATACGAAATAGAGACAATTGCTCGAGACACCTATAGCTGTAAGTATATTGTTCTCATAAAATGCAATGCGGCTTGCAAGTCGAGTCTGTCTGTCTCGCCCCACGTCGTAACCACCAGTTTGTCTCGCCCCACGTCCTAAGCCCCGGTCTGTCTCGCCCCACGTCCTAACCACCAGTTTGTCTCGCCCCACGTCCTAAGCCCCGGTCTGTCTCGCCCCACGTGCTAAGCGCCGGTTTGTCTCGCCCCACGTCCTAACCACCAGTTTGTCTCGCCCCACGTCCTAAGCCCCGGTCTGTCTCGCCCCACGTCTTAACCGCCGGTTTGTCTCGCCCCACGTCCTAACCGCCGGTTTGTCTCGCCCCAGGCCGGTGTCGCTGAGCGACCTGGAGTCTCTGGACTCGGAATTCCACCAGAGCCTGCTGTGGATCAAGGAGAACGACATCTCGTGCGACTCGCTGGACCTGACGTTTGCCGTCACGGAGGAGCTGTTCGGGCAGGTGGTGGAGCGGGAGCTCAAGCCCGGCGGCAGGAACATCAACGTCTCCGAGAGGAACAAGAAGGAGTACCTGGAGAGAGTGGTGAGTGCTCAACAATCATATTCTCGCAAACTAGCGGAATTATTTCTACATTGAATTTGATTATAGTCATTTTATTCAATTCAATTTTCGTATAATTTTTTTCTCATTTTCATACGAATGCAATCGTATACGATAGGTTCACAGTTAATGATTATGGATGAGCGAAGCAAAGACTTGATTTCACCATACTATTTCGTATTATTTTTAAATTCCATTGTTCGCACTCCACAGATCAGACAAAAGTACAAAAATGCAGAACTGATGCTTGTCTTACACAATTTGATACTGTATAATTTTGACATGCAATCGGTTGTACCACTTCCGAGAAAACCCATTTCGAAGTTTTTAAAAACCCCATTAAAATAACTGAAATGAGAAAAAATTCCTCTTAACCTCAAGGTGCATTGATATCTTTCCGTTACATTTCATATAAATATGCCTATATTGCTCATCCAACAACGCAAGCGTCCCAATTGGTAGTTCAACGCGTCATGTCAGGTAGTTCAACGCGTCACGTCTGGTAGTTTAACGCGTCACGTCTTAACACGTCATGTCTTAACGCGTCATGTCTGCTCAGGTTCGGTGGCGACTGGAGCGTGGCGTGTCCGAGCAGACCGAGTCGCTGGTCCGAGGTTTCTACGAGGTCGTCGACCCTCGCCTCGTGTCGGTGTTCGACGCGCGAGAGCTGGAGCTAGTGATCGCCGGCACCGCGGAGATAGACCTCTCCGATTGGCGCAAGAACACCGAGTACAGATCAGGTAAACGCCGGAACAACGCAAGATTTCTTACGAGGCGTCTCCAGCCCACATAGGGGATTTCACGGATATAAATGATCGTTTAACTTGAACCGTGCGAGATACAAAATTAATAAACACATCATAAGATGCAGACAATATTTGTTGAAAATACTGATGACTCAAATCTTATAATAACAATGGTGGAAAAATTACTTGTATGTAACAGTAACACTCTGTACCGGTATTAAACGGTCAAAACCTCCAAAACGGTCAAGGCCTTGCGGAGGATATCCCGGTATTTCCGTGGGCCAGTCCGACCCTGCCTTGAAGCTATATCGTAAGAGAGTGACGTGCGTATGTGTCTAGGTTACCACGACTCGCACCCGGTGATCCAGTGGTTCTGGTCGGCGATTGAGCGCTTCACCAACGAGCAGCGGCTTCGCCTCCTGCAGTTTGTCACCGGCACCTCCAGCATCCCGTACGAGGGCTTCTCGGCGCTCCGCGGCAGCACCGGGCCCAGGAAGTTCTGCGTGGAGAAGTGGGGCAAGCCCAACAGTCTGCCCAGGTGCGTGCTCACCTTCTTACCAGCCGGTCTTACCGACCAATGGTTTCAATTTCAATTTATTCATGACATGAGCACTCGATGAAGATGATCGACTGTATTCTAAAGCCGCCATGTTTGTTGTCTGTTGCCGGTCTCAGGGCGCACACGTGTTTCAACCGCCTCGACCTTCCGCCGTATCCGACGCCCGAGGTTCTGTACGAGAAGCTGCTGCTGGCCGTCGAGGAGACCAACACGTTCGGCATCGAGTAGCCGCCTCCCCATCGCCCGGACGACCAATCACAGCGCTTGCCTTCGCCACACGGAAACAGTTGCGTCCACGGCTCTTTTATTAGCAATACGGATTTCTTGTGACGGCTCAAAATGACGCGGAAACTTTTCGGCGACAAACGTCATTACGTTCGTTCGCAGTTGTTGTTACGGTAATCGACGGTTTACGTTGCCTTGGCGATATTAATTACGTTATTTTTTTTTCATGACATTCGACACCAAAGTTATTTTATTTTAAACTTACCTTCGAATAGCTCATAGTAGGCGTTTATATATCACCCTGTGTTGAGTACACCCCGAAAGGGGCGACGGTCGTATTTCAAGAGGAAATGAAAAATTATTAGTTATATTGTAGTTCACGGCTATTGGCTAAGCTCACTTCTAATCGGGTCGTCGGATTGGTCTGAGCCAATCGGCACGAAGAATGGATGAACAGCCTGGCGTTTGCGTGTGACACGCGGAGAAAGTAAGAGAGAACCTTGAATAGATCGATAGCCGAGAAAAGGCGCTTTTAAAATTGTTTGATAGGAACACAAAGACACAATTCTAGCACAACTAACGTTGTTGTGAATAGCAGTGAAAACCTAATGTTGCTCTTAAAACCAAGTTTTAGTGCTCCTAATTTTGTTTATGAATGGACCTGAACACGAGAGTTGGAACTAATAATAATAATGATAATAACAAGCCTTCATCAAGTTTCTTTATAAATAAATGACTCATAAATAAATGAATACACTTTTAATACACATACAGTGTACATTAAAATTTATATGCACGTTCATAATGCCTCATGTATAAATATAAGTTGGCCTAGTCGTGATGTAAAATAATATAATTAAATCTTTCAGTCAGCAAGTCCAATGTTCTCTCTCTCTCTCTCCGTCAGAATGTCAACAGATTTATCCAATCGTACCAGCAGGAGCCGTTTGTTGTAACTAATAATCAAGTATAAATCAGTAAGGTGATGATAAGTTGATTCACTAATTATCAGTTGGTACAACCGGCTCTTAATCCAATGTAAACGTCATGTCTAGCCACGTCGTACGAGCCAATGATAACGGGATTATAGTTTCATGTAGTTCGCCGTTTCATATAAAAAGTGTCGCTATAATTGACAACGGCTGACTTGCCACTGAATTACAAACTAACCGTAAATATTTTTTTGCGAACTCTTCTGTAAAATGCGACTAGTTCCGTTTTGAAATCGAACCGTAGTAAATTCATGGTTACGTTTAGGTTTGCCTGCATTACGCAGCACAGTGTAACCTCGTTGTTTCTTTCCCACATCCATCGTTTTCCTGCTGCCATACCGCAAGGCTGTCCCACACAACCAATGTTCAATTTCTCTACATCGATGGTTTATGTTTCCTTGTCCCTTGAAAAGAGGTTTCATTGTATCAATTTTCACGTGTATCATAGTCATTATTTGTATTGTAAAGACATTGCCAGGAAGTATATTATTGCAGCTTACTAAGCATTGCGTTGAAGGGTGCGACACGTTGCCTGTAATGCGATATTCATAGAGCTGTTCGACACCGTAGACGTCACCGATTGGTTCACCAGCATATTTTAGATCTGACGACCGCAGAATCTTTCTAGTTTCATTTAAAGCTGTTTAAATTCGATCCGATTCAAAGTAATCGTGTATTGTAACGTATAGAAGCTATTCGTTTTGCTTTAAAACAAAATCGGTAGACGGAATATAATGGATGTTATTTCAATGAAACTGGATTTTAAAGAAATATCGGATGGATATTTTTCGGCAAATCGAGATTATTTTGCCGTTTGAGACGAGCTTCATCTACTTTCGTAAGATAATGATGTTTCAGTCGTTGGGGCTGTAATAATTAGAGAAAAGTCTCGAGTGGCTTATATTTCTACCGTAGCTTACATTGCAATATTTATTATAAGTATAGTAGTCGATATAGCCAGGAATAAAATTGCCGTTATAGGTTATTTTTTGTTCATTGCGATTCGGCTTTTACTGTAGATAACCGTTGAAGTTGGCGAACGAGCCAAATTTCATCGAGATGAAACTGAAAATATTTTTGAACCGTTGAAAATATTTTATTTACATTAATAATTAGGATATTATTTTTAACCAATGAATAATTACATTATTAGCCAATTTGGGTTTGTAATATAAAATCAAATCTAATGGGACGGACAAATCTTCGGTACGAAATTTGTTTGTTGGTATTTTTTTTACGTAATCGATTTCTTAGTCTCCCCCTCCCTTGTTCAATTCAATCACAATGCTTGGCTTGTCATTGGCCAATAGCTCACCGCCAATATATATATATATAATATAACGTTGCTAATATACACCAAATCAGCCTAGATGTAAGTTCATAATATACGGCACATTATTTGTGACCCAACCATTTTAGTTTGTAGCGTCGTACGCCAAATAAGCAACTGACGCATCTCGTAATTATTTAATCAAGGTATTCGGTTAATTAATTCAATTAAAATGAAGGAAAAGTGATTATGTTGTCCAAAAATATTGGTTTTGGTTAACAATTGTACATATACCATACATTAATTAGATCTGCCACCTGCCTTGAAAATTATGTTGAAAGATCATCAATGAAATAGCATGTTCTTTTCTTTTACAACATAATGCTAGTCCATAGGCATTCTTAGGTGATTCTAAAACAGTTCAGGGCATTAATTCAAAGTCTGCTTTATTTCGCATGTTAATATTTACGTATTGTAGGTTTTCCTCGAAACATTCCATGATTGCGTATTTATAAAACGAGTACTGATGTATTTTGTCATGTATGATTGTTACGTTGTGCTTGGAACTCGTGTTTGTTGTTCAATCGTGCCGAGCCGATTGCGGGGGCAAAACAACGACACTTCCGAAACTTGTTTATTTGGACGTCGGACTTTTGTTCTGCGCAACGGTGGTACATTGCTATTATATTGAAATAAAATGTTCTGTCATCATTACTAGAGATTTTTTTCTATTGATTTGAATAATTCCTGTTGGATAATATTTTTCAACGACCTCACTTGCAGGTAGGTTATTTGGGTTTTTATTATGAATTCCAGTAAAATATGCATTTAGGAATAAAAAGCAGAAACCCAAATGGATTCAAGTCTTTAATTCAATTTATTGTCTGCTCGATTACAGCCTCAAAACACTACAAGTTTCCATTCATGCCAAGAATCAATAAAGATTTTTTGGAGGGCATTCACTCGCATATTTTCAAATTGACTTAATATCTCCCAAGGTTGATTATAAGACTTGCATACAGCTGGGTTGCATCTGCTGCAAACAACTATTCGACAGGTCTTACATCTGATTCGAATCTTACGGTGACTTGTTTGTTTGCAAGCACTGCACAGGTCGCTTTGGCATGTAGACTTATCCAACTCGGAGGTGTCTACTTTTTGGGTCAAATTGGTTAGACTATTTTTGAGAAACACCATCTTAAAGTTTCTGAAATATCCGTAAGATTATGCCGAGTGGGAAAATTTTAAAAATATTCAATTGTCTCTGAATGCATCAACACATGGAAAATACAAATTATTACAGAATTGTACTCAAAGGGGACAAGCTGTTTTGAAGAAGATAATTTGATAAACCTTCTTTATTCGTCAAATAGAGGAACAGCAGAAGCGTTTTGTGGAGATTTGCAGCTTTTTAGACTCGTGATTAGCTGAATAAAGTATATTTGATGACGTGACGAGTTGAGGTTTCTATTTTCTATTATAGGCCTACTTCATATGAATATGTCGCTCATCCTACAAAGCAAATGCTGCATTTGCCTAATTAATGTTAGATGTAGATTTGTTAAATTAAAATTACCTCCAAAGTGTAGAAGGGAAAGTAGGACAAGTTCATTGTGTAATCAATCCATTAATGAGATTCCGAAAATAACCATAACGTCCAAGACTATTTCTGTTAGAACGCACCCAAAGAACTAGGGAAAATGGCCAGGGATGAAATGACATGGGTGTATTTGGCATGTTAACTTCAATCTTGCACTGAATTCTGTCGTGAGGTATTTTAAAACAATTACTGACTTCATCAAGTATATTAACCAACAGTTGTATCTTACTTGTGGCCAAGTGACAGTTGCTCAGTGGAAGATTTCAGTAACACTTGATCGCCAGTGTGAAATACGTTGATTTTAGTACCATTCGTTTTAATAATGAACAGCAATTTTTATTTTTTTACACATCATCACAATAACCTTAGAAACGAAGCTTCTGGAAGAACCATTTGTTTTTTCCCGCTTTGTATCTGAAAAATGAAAAAAGAAAGTAATCAGGATAATTGCCATCAAATATATCAATGCAATATAATTGTTTCAGTTCATTTTCATCTAGATGCTGCTAGGGGTACGAATGAGCAGGTGATAAGGAAACAAAGTGATGATAGGCGATAGGACAATTACAAAAATCCAACCCTGACCCAACTTCCAAGTATTTACCAAAGTGTGTTCCAATATGATTTGCTACGTAGTCTTACTCACTTGTCAATTAGATGCAAATTGAGTAAGTATATGGTAAGAGGAGCCGATCTGTTTTAGGGTTACTTTCTTGAATATTTCATGTTAGGGTCAAGTATGGGTCAAGTATGGTAAGGTTTGTGTGAATAAACATGACGCATGTTGAGGTTCAACCTAACATAACCCTCAAACAGATAGACACTGCTCACTATACTTACTGGCAATTGCTATAGCCTAGGCCTACTAGGCTTATATTTTGTGCTCCTGGCTAGTCTTAAAATAGTTGAACAATTATTGACTTTGCTTCAACAGCTGAAGACCATTAAGCCAAGGCCCAGTTCTACGAACTGATATATCGGTAGTGGAGAAAGCAATACCGTAGTTAGCAGATCAACTTTGTTATCATCATGGGTTGCATAAGTTATTTTACTTCGGTAACTAATAGCGAGCTAATTAATACTAGCTTCAGTTGGTAAAACCAACTCCATTGATCAAATGCTAGGCATGAGCTCTTGGCAAGTTACACAAACACTTTACTTGGTTAATAATTTGACAACCCTAGGCCTATGACCCATCATCTTCTGGTTTTGTTTACCATTTGTTTCTACAGAAATCATGAAAACGCATAAGTCTAGCTTGCACATAATTGGGATGTCTGTCACGAATCTAAACTTTGCTATGCCTATCCAGGCTGTTTCAAATGTTAGTTCTTCAAATTAGGCCCAAGGCCTGGGCAGGCTGGGCTAGACTACCTGGACAAAAATGTATTAAAGTCAGATATCTAGGCTATTTGGGATTAGAAACCTGCCGTTTATGGCATACTTGAGCTATGATGCCCAGGCCTAGACCAAATGCAGGCTAGGCCCTAGGCCTATTCAAGCCCTCCTTGGCATAGGCCTATTGACATCTTTCACAAATAGTCAACGTACCTTTCTTCAAATGCGACCCTAGTTTGGAACCTAGTTTTCTTCCTCTTCATGGGATCTTTCAGTTCCTTTACCGTTGTCTTGTTAAGGACTATATCAACGGTGTAACGGGTGGGCATCAGATGGTTGTAGTTCAACACCTACGTAACAAAAACAATGTTAACAATTTGTAACACGACAGTCTTCGAACTCACGAACTCTTCGTCCTGACAGTTGTAGTGAGCTTACCTTTAGGAAAGGCTTTATCTTGGACCTCTTGTGGATTTTGGATTGGCTCATCCTCTTGTGAACTCGTCGGGGATAGCGGTCAATGCCAGCTACGAGGGCATGTCCATACTGCTTTTCAGATGTTCCATCGTCGAAATTTCGCATGACTATAGCTTTCTTGCCTGCATACCGGCCGCAGAGGACCAGCACGACTTTGCCTGCTTTCATAATCTTCCCCATGATGAATCTAAAACAAATTCACATAACCTTTATTGACGTTGTGTAGCAGTGATTGACATGCATGGAGAAGTAGGCTACACGTCCACACGAGAGCTCCTTATTACGGCAAATTAACTCACATCTCATATAATTAATGAAACATAAATGAAGTAATATGTACAAGAATGAATTGTCTATCTAATAATGGTCAACTTAACGCAACATATTTAAGATGTTTGACGATCAAGTAATAATTCTGAAATCTTTTCAACTTACGGGTGTCTATCCTAGACCGGAAAAGGAATTTACTTCACGCAGGCGTAGTGGCAGTACTGCTTTTGTGAACTTGCGAAGTCGAGACCGTGACCAACACAACAACACTAAAGTTTGAATGATACAATTCAATTCATCATGGCGTCCATTTGACAAGTATTAATGTGAGTTAATGTTATCAAGTAATAAGTATCATTTATTTCCTTGCACGTTATTAGCGTTATACTGAGGTATAATTTTACTGTATTTGAAAGTTTCGTGTGATTTTAATTTCACTTCAGCTGCGTTTTTGTGTTCTTGTGAAACTGTGGAGTACTGTCAAGAGATAGTCGGCTCAACAGGTGGAGTGAAGTACAACCGGCTTAACAGGTTAGAATCGAAATGAATTAACTTTTAATTCAACTTCTTACCAAGTCTAGGTCTAGTAAGCCACTTTATCTGAGAGTTGGTGGAAACAAATAGCATGGGTAGCCATGGTGATACCAACTTTGAACTGTCAGCTGGAGCTACTCCTACATTGATACTTTTGGCACTTGGGAGTAAAGCAGTCTGGACAAAATCAATTATAACTGGGCCATTGAGTTTGTTCCTTTGTAGTTCAATGTCTGGGCCCACAATGAATTACGATTGGTCAGTGTATGCCTTGGACATCATTTTATAGGCCAGGCCTAGGGCCTAGGCTGTGTTCCAAATCTCTAGTGTACTTGTAAGGGCCCTAGCCGTTTAGTGCACTTGCATCCAAGTACACTAATAAGTACACTTGAAATTAACTTTTGGAACACTCCTAACGATCAAGAAAGTCTAGTCAAGTGTGCAGGGGAACATACAAGTGTGCATGCCATGCACACTTGTGGATGCTCCCTTCCAAGTACCCTTGGAAGTGTACACTTGACTGTACGCTTCCAGTTGTGATGTCACAAGGGCACTTGACTAGATTTGGAACACAGCCCTAGTTTGTAGCAATATGTCAAACGAATCTTGGGATACCTAGGCCGGCCTTTAGGCCTTTGTGTAGGGGCAGGGCCTAGTTTCCGAAGTATTTTCAGTCAGTTGTGCTGCTATAAGAAATATCTCGAGGCCAAGGTTCAATATTTCATTCAACATTCTTGGCTCGATGTTATCCTATGTGAAACCATTAAGTATATAGTGTTATATACTATATACTTAATGGTGAAACATGATTTGAAAAATGCTTCATGTTCTGTTCTGTCACTCGCACGTTGTTGGCAGCAGACTTGACCTAATAGTTTGACTTTTCACCGCTAGGTAGAGATACTTGTACCATTCTCCATTGCCTTCCGTATAGGCAATTATGCTCGCACGTAGGTAACACGTACGGTATTATCAGTTGATCAGGCATAGTTGCCTATTTTGAAAATTATAAATTATGCAGCCCCGGGAACAAAATGTATGTATCTTTGTTGATTAAATGAAAAATTTATCAAATTTCAAATTCCCCATCCAATACAGTTATTACCAATTGTACTACGTAGAATGATTTGTTTTCTGGGAAACTAAAACGTATATGAAATTATTATTCCAACAAAACTTTTACTGGTTCATGGTACAAAATAAAGTGCTGGAGGGATACCGAGTATATTAATCAAATAAAAATAATTCAACAATATGGACATTTGTAGACTACTCGGAGATGACTACATTTACCGCCAATACATTTTTGATACACATTTTATTCTTCATATTTTGTATATTCCAATAGTCGAGACACCAGTCGTTGGTAATTATATTCATAACCGAGACGGTCGATCGAGACCGTCATTAGACTAATCAGATTCATTGTCTTTATTTTAACACTTATTTTGGAAACAAGTAGCATAGCAATTATTAACTTGAGTCTTCAATGCTTGCCATTGTTGTATCAACTATTGCTACACATGTGATTTTTGTTCGAGGGGATCGAACGAAATGACTTGGAGAATGTAAGGGAGGTGATTTAGCGAAATATTAGTTTTTTGATGATAACTTATGTGTTCCGGACTTTCGGAAACTGAAAGACTTTTATCTGCGGCGGAAAGTTATGGTCACCAACAGCGCAGTCCTGGCGTTGAAGTGCATTGGTTTTAAATAATTAAAATAGGGTGGTAAGATCACCCTTGTGGTGCCTCGTCCAAACGATCCTATCTTTCATCCACAGCCTTAATTGGGGAACAGTGATTGTGTGTTGCTGTGTGTATGACATATTACAATAATCTTTTTATTGCTACTGTATCCAGAAAAAAGCTGGCTTCTAAGCTATTTAATAAAATAAATAATAATAATAATAATAAAAATGATTTTGTGTCAAGTTCCGATGTTATTAAAAATTTTTTTCCTCACACCATAAACTTGATCAAGTCGTTATCCCGAATCACGGCTACTTGCGTGAATATCATGTATTAACTTCAGTATTACACTGAATAATACACAGTATTACACATTTATTTCACGAATAAATGAATTTATTCATTTATAAAGGGTTTCAACGACGCACTGTACTGATGGCTACGATCTATTGGCGTCGGTGAATGATGTATGAGGTGATGGGATGATGAGATGAAAGGTTATTTCATCAGGTGTTTTTGGATAGTTAAAAGGAGTCGGTCGTGGCCTGTTGTCAAGGAACCATCCCAGTATTGACCTACATAACAGCAACCCCTGTCAGGATGGTCGACCGTGGCGGTAATCGAAGCCCGGTCTCCTGAATGACGGTTCTGAGTGCTGGCCACTCGATGAGTGACGTGACGTCAGAGATAGCAGAACGTGTGTGAATGAACGAAAGAACGATGCGCTGTTGACGAAATCTCGACGCACTTTCAACTACTAGGCCTACTAGGTGTATTATTAGTACGATTAACGTGGTTGTGTTCTGTGCAAACAGCCGTCGTGTTCTTATAGGGGTGTGTCGGTGTCGACAAATGGCGACAATAGACGTCTCTCTCTCTCTCGCTCTTTCTCTCTCTCTCTCTTTCTCTCTCTCTTTCTCTCTCTCTTTCTCTCCCCCTCTTTCTCTCTCTCTTTCTCCCTCTCTCGCTCTCTTTCTCCCTCTCTCTCTCTCTTTCTCCCTCTCTCTCTCTCTTTCTCCCTCTCTCTCTCTCTCTCTCTCTCTCTCTCTCTCTCTCTCCCCCTCTCTTTCTATCCGGTCCATTCATGTGACACTGCGCCAACAATCTGTTATCTGCCCCATCTCCAACGTGGGTTAGAGAGAGAGGACCGAGTCACAAGACGCAGTACGACACTCACATGTTTGTCTCTACTTGTGATGACGTTTTGTCACGAACAGTTTAACGACGTAATTGCTATTTATAAATGTATGTAAACGTCGAATAAAAAGCTATTTATGTGAATGAGAGTTTTTTTCTTATAATTAGCAACTAGTCATCAGTGGACCCTGATGCAACTAGAATTGATCAAGGAAATATTCGACCTTGTCAATCTCATATTTTACTGTACTGTATTGTATTGTTATGTATTTGAATTATATAGCTTTGTTGCTAAATAAAGACAATATGTGTAAAGATATACACTATATTGCAATATGGAGATAGCTCAGTTTTGCATAAAATCGCATACTACGTCATAACTCATAATACGTCTTGAAGGTATAGGAGAATCGTGTTGCTTTAACTTGTGGGTAGGCCTGTATTTTATATCTCAAAAGCACATGTTTTAATTGAATCAACAGGCTTGAATGTTTTATACCTCTATTTTCAACTGAAGCCCATTGCTATCTTTTTCAACTTTTAGATCTTTTCGAATTTTGTTTCTGAGCTCAATTTTTTTTCGAAGGAAGATGAAAAAAAAAGGCGCAGAAGTTTGATATAATTCAAACCGGCACATGTAGCTGAGTGGTTAACGCATTCGCTTTATGTGATCCGGGAGGTGAGGGGTACATCGGACCCGGTTCGATCTCCACTACCGTCCATCTTGACAGGGGTTTTTCGATGGTTTCCCTCTGTAGTCTAGGCTAATGCCGGGATGGTTCCCACAATATAGGCCACGACCGCTTCCTTCCCACTATCCTTCCCATTACCCATGAAACCTTCATCTCATCATCCCATCATCTCATTAATCATTCATCCGACGCCAATAGGTCTTGGTCATCATTACAGTGCGACGTAAAAAACCCATTTTTTTTTAACAACATCGAAACTTGATATTATTATTATTATTATTATTATTATAATAATAATATCAAGTTTCGATGTTGTTAAAAAAAAAATACAAAATCATTGTTCCACAATTAAGGCTATGGATGAAAGATAGGATCGTTCGGACGGGGCACAACAAGGGCGATCTTACCACCCCATTTCGATTATTTAGAACTAATTAACTTTAACACAAGGACTGCGCTGTCTGTGACCATAATTTTTCGCCGTAGATAAAAGTCTTTCAGTATATAAACACACGAATGTTGATATCTTCCACTTTGAACTAAGTCTCTTGGGCAATGATCACTTCTTTCCATTAACAGCAGATAATTGATGAGCGTAGCGAAGTCTCCATCCCACTCTTATAGGGCTTTGTCTGTGTGTTTTTTTTTTTGTTTGTTTTTTTTTTTGTTTGTAAGCACTCCACAGGTCGCAAGGGTTGACTGATCAGCATGAAACTTTTTTTGGACACGCAAACTCATCCAACTTAGAACTGTATAGTTTTTGGGATGAATCGGTCGGACCGATTTTGAGAATCATCATCTCAAAGTTTCTAAAAACCCCATAAGATTTGGCTGGGCGGAAAATGTTGAAAAATAAAATCTCTCCAAATGGGATGAAATTTTCTCTCAATGTGTATACATGGATTTTACACATTATTACGATTTTTTAAGCAATTCTGATCAGCCGTTTTGGAGAAAAAAAATAAAATGACTGATAATATTCATAAAATATATCATAAAAATTATGACAGAATTAAGTTGTCGAGATTCACTGCTTTCTAGATTCAAGAGTTGACCAACAATGAAGTATTTTTTATATGCGTCAAGGTGTGTAGAATACCAGAGTCAATGAAGTGTCAAGAGTAGAACTTCTTTAACGACTTTTATAGCTTATTCAGATATCAAGGTGTGTAGAATACCAAAGTCGATAAAGTAGCAAGGGTAGAACTACTTCAAGGACTTTCATACCTTATTCAGATATCTCGCTCATCTTACAACGCATATTTCGCGTTTGACTAGTAAATTAGTGATAGGCCTAAAAATATTCAAACCCAATATAAAAAAAGACATAAATAATCCACAGTTCACTGCGGTATCGATTTTAACTCGGGTTGTTCGTGTGCAATGAATGAATAATATACCTTAAAAGCTAACCGCAGGTGAAGGGAGGGGGGTGGGGGGGGGGCAGCTGAATGACCTCCTACACAAATAACATGACACGACTGTGCACTTTCATTTGACCTCTTACCTGACCTCACCGCCCCCCTACCCTAAAGGCCGATAAGACAGGTGCAGATTGACGAGGATGAAGGCTCGAACCACCCGGCCGGTGGTGGTGTGGGATAGGGGGAATGGTTGATCGGAACCCTCGTCTCTCGTGGACACAACTGGGTATGAATGGACGTGGACACGGAATGCAACTGTGGGAAACTCTGTTGCCTTGTGCCAGTTAACGAACAGGGTGGTTCCAGATCATGAAATGCAGGGCTGCAAACTGCTACGTGAATGACGATGAAATTACTTATTTATATTTTCCGTTATTTTATACTTCGTGACTACATAGGCCCATACATACAGAACATATTACAGGGCCAACTTTCAATACTGACTTGACCTATACTAAACGTTTATTCTATTAGTATACAGCATGATGGCCTATATATCCCAAATATATATATATATATATATATATATATATATATATATATATATATATATATATATATATATATATATATTTATATATATAGAATATATATATATATATATATATATATATATATATATATATATATATATATATATTTATATATATAGAATATATATATATATATATATATATATATATATATATATATATATATATATATATATATATATTATTAATAGTAATGTTTTCGGACACACTTATATATATATATATATATATATATATATATATATATATATATATATATATATATATATATATATATATATATATATATATAAATATATAGGCTATATATATATAGCCTATATATATATATATATATATATATATATATATATATATATATATATATATATATATATATATATATATATATATATATATATGATGTAGGATCGTCCAAACGATCGTATATTTTTCATCCATTGCCTTCATTGGGGAACAATGATCTTGTATCAAGTTTCGATGTTATAAAAAAAGTATATAGTTGAAATGTAGTAGGCCTATGTATGTGGTGAAGCCGCTAATAAACTAGCAGTTGCCAGTAGCTTACATGTAGGATACTTCTAGTATTGTTAACCACTGTTTGAGCTTCACAAGTGAAATATTATTATTATCATTATTATTACTAGGAAGATCATTGATTGAAGGCATAGGAGCATCGGTCTGTCACCACATGCGGACGTTGTTGTTGTTGTTGTTGTTGTTGCGTGCAGCCTAACCAGCCTAAATAACCCAATCTAAGTAATTTAATAAACCTAACCTATCGAAACTAACCTAAACTGACTTGGCTATAGCCAAACAAACATCTCAAACTAATTTAATCTAATCTAAAACGTACGTCCGGTCCGACCAACAGCCACTTCGTTTATTGAAATGGAAAATTCGGAAGAACCAATTAATAGGTACAAAAAGAAAGAATAGCTTCTCCCAAATATTGTGGTGTTGCGTGTGACTGAATGTATTAACATTATTTTGTAATTGCATATTACCGAGACACGAGGCCGAGTGGCTAGCACACTGAACCACGTCACTCAGGGGACCGGGGTTCGATTCCCACCATGGTCGACCATCCTGACAGGGGTTTTTCGTGGTTTCCCTCTGTCTGCCAGGTCAATACTGGGATGGTTCCTTATCAACAGGCCACGACCGATTCCTTCCCACCATCCAAAACACCTAATGAAATAACCTTTCATCTTATCATCCCATCATCTCATTCATCATCCACCGATGCCAGTAGATCGTAGCCATCAGTATAGCGCGTCGTTAAAACCCAAATATATATATATATATATATATATACATATAAAAAAAAAAGTTAGTGAAACTTGTTATGCGCATAGGTCATCATGTAATTCGATCGATACTGTATTATTGGTGGACTTGAACATTGTTTTGATGCGACTGAGCGTTCCATTTTCAAAACCTCCGCACGCAATCCTTATTTTTAAATTCCAGTTTATTGCGTCAGGTTAGTTGATTCTGTTAAGAGGCCTCTTCACATCTTGCCTACCGGCTTGATTGCAGACCTTCGGGGCCCAAGTAAGCAACGGAAAACCAATCATCGTATTAACTTACAGTTTTCGGTTGGATCACTAGTATTCAATACGTGCTCGTACAAAGAGCTTTAGTTCGTGGTATATGTTTTCAACCCTTTCAAAATAATTGTCAAAAATCAACATGTTTCTACCTATTCTTCATTGTTTTTACAATTTTTTCAGAGTAATATAATATAGAATTATGATTTTTAGTGAACGTATAGGCACAGATATACTCATTATTGTGTCATTGCAAAAAGAATTAGACTGATTGGTCCAACCGTTTACCCACCATGTGTAGGGAGCTAAAGGCCTGTATTGACGCTTTTTGTCCTGTTTTGTTCGTTCCCTGCAGGTTTTACTCATGGGTTGTGAGCCTCTTATAATTCCCTGTTGGATCTTTTCTCATTGCGTGGCGCCAAACGCATTCAATTGCGACGCTAGGTAGTCTACAATGATTCCCTAATGGCATCGCAATACAAAGTAATAGAATACACAAAAATTTGTCAATGTTTACATTAAATGTTTAATTACGTCTAATGTTTGTCATTTGTCAATGTATATTTTTTATCAATTCAGAACTGAATAAAATACGTCATCGTTTCCAGGAAGCTGTCACAATCAGTCTCGTATTACGGCGCAACAATACTATCTACGTCATCATCACAGCTGTTAATCCCTAATAATCCATCAACAAATCAAAACAAAACGCAGTTGTCGTGAACGTGACAGCTCGACACAGCCGGAGTCAGTGTTATTCAATAGGGGAGACGGACGGTCGGAATTGCAGCGTGAACAATTCGAACGTCCTTGTCCGATTGGCACGTGTTTTTTTCCCGACGACGTCATGGGACATTGGCACAGATTCTACTCGCATTGTGTCCACGAGAGATGAATGTTCGAACCACCCGTGCGCTAGTGTTGTACGATAGGTGGGACGGTCGATCGGAACCTTCATATTTCACTGATGAAAGTACAGTAGTCAAGTGATAAGGTGGTTCGAACGCCCGTCGCGTGCTATCGTTTAGTGTGGGCGATGGGAGGTTTTGAACAGTTATGTAAATGCTGATGACGATGTTACCGATGTGGACATTGAGCTGTGCTAAAATTTGAAAATATATCAAATAATGGGATTTAGCTGTGAACAAATCTAGAACAATCATTAACAATAGAAAAAATAATAGTATGTCATGTTTTATTTTGTAATCTGGCCTATATAATTTGTTTACACGTGATTTTGCTAAGCTAGAACATCATAAAGCCATGTTTGCCAATGTATTATTTTTATTTTTGACATGGATACGTCTGTAAAACCGATGTCGGCTGACAGTCCAGTAATCTGACAGTCACGACCTTGATCAGCATGCGCATGCGCTCAGCTCTGGTTTTCAATTGCACACGACATCGTGGCGTTCACCCCAATAATATGAAATAATGTTTTTTTAATTGCCCAAATTGTCGATGTTTCAACTATATGGACAAATTTCAAATCTTTCACTACCCACCATAACTACAATTGTAATCCTGGGAATTTTCCCCAAATAAGAAAATATTTGGTTTTTGCTTGTTCACACTATAAATATAGAATCAAAAAACAGAAAACACTGACAAAAATCTATACAAAACTACAAATATTTCTTCATTTTTTATACATACCAATATTGACTGGGACATTTTGGGGTGGACTGATATGCTTGCTCTATACGATTCCGGGAGATGAGGGTAGATCGGACCACGGTCGATTCCCACCACCGTCCATTGTTACAGGGATTTTCCGAGGATTTCTTCATGTAGTCGACCTGAGCTAATGCTGGGATATTCCTACAATATTGGCTACGACCGCTTCCTACCAACTGTCCTTTCTTTTACCTACGAAAACCATCATCCCATTATCTCATTAGTCGTTCCAGAGGCGAATGGATCCGCCAAGAAAAGATTGGAGGCCTATGTTGGTGTTACTTGGTAGGTTCATCTTAAGGTTGTGGTCATTTCGTCCAACGAAGTTAGGTTCAATTACAATTGTTTTTTTTTACAATTTTTAATTTATTCACACACATGTACATACAAATAATAAACGAATGATGAATTTACTATCATCATAATATCGGACATAACTATATATAATACATACAAATAATAATAATATATTTTGATAATAATAAAAAAAAATATAATTGCTATATATAATACTTTTTAATTTATGTGTGAAGCTTACATAAGGAAACAAATCCTTGTGTGTGAGCCAACTAATAAAATATAATAATAATAATACTAATAATAATAATAATTTATTTCGTCTTTATGATCCCAAAACAAGATGTAAGACAGTCATCAATAATTCACATAAAATAGTACAAATTAAAAATTACAAGAGCAATTCACAAAGATAAAACAAATCACTGAGGACATTACAAATTAGTTATAACATTGTATATTGTTCATGTTAAACATAATATAATATAAAAGCGGTCAACGATTGAAGAAACGAATGCAAAGTGGGAAGTAAGAAATTATAAGTGTGCAGTCAAACTGCACTACATTTTAGACAACAGATACATATAGATTATAGATGTCAATGAGTCGGGATGTTATAGCCAGCCATGCGGGTTGTTTTAATATGTATTAATTTTATTTGGTTTTATTTGGTTCTATTGTAAAATGTGAGCCGCATAATATACAAGACTCTGAGAGTGATATAAGTGAGTAAATAAGATAGACTGATATCGTGAGTCCGCTGTGACGTCATAAGTCACGTGTCATGGTCCTAATACGTCGCGCGATTCTGTCCCTGTAGTCCTCGAAGTGGCGTATCACAGTCGAAGGTCTCCGATCAGTCGGTTGTTTTGATCGCATATTGATTGCTTACGTCAGACTTTTCACATTATTTTCGTCATAATATGTTATATATTTACTCCGTCAATTATACTAATGAAAAAAAATATGTCGAAGTTTTTTTTTAATATTGATTTTTTAACGACGCACTATACTGATGGCTACGATCTAATGGCGTCGGTGGATGATGAATGAGATGATGGTATGATGGGATGAAAGTTTATTTTATTAGGTGTTTTGGATAGTGAGAAGGAGTCGGTCGTGGCCTGTTGTTAAGGAACCATCCCAGTATTAGCCTGAGCGACAGAGGGAAATCACAAAAACCCCCTGTCAGGATGGTCGACCATGGCGGTAATCGAGCCCCGGTCTCCCGAATGACGGTTTAGTGTATTAGCACTCGGCCACGCGTCTCGGTTTGTCAAAGTTTAGCCAATCTTCACATATTCTCTATTATAACCATCTCTACAGCGTTCCGTTAGTTAACTTGAAATCCGATTCTAAACGAGGGGTCAACAACTCCTAAAATTTCTGGTGTATTCACTTGTCATGAAATCTTCCTGAAATTCCGTGCAATCTTTCTTAAAATCCCTTGAAATATTCTTGAAATCCCGTGAAATGTCCCTGAAATGCCATGAAATCTGAAATCAGGTGTGTACACCAAATTTACTAGTTGTTCATCCCTCGATTGTAAATCATTTTTCTCATCCATTATCACCACATCTACAATTACTACTCGAGCTTTTCTTCTGATCACTGTTATTGTTTCACTCATTTTTCTAGTTCTAGTTTTTCTATTTTCTATTTTTCTTTTTGTTTTTCATTGATCACACATTAAATGCATTATTACAGAAACACTCATCATAAAATCCTACAAAGCCAGAAAAGCTGGCTTGACTGTATAGGGGTAAGATAACATATGTTTGTACATATCGTGTTTCACTCCTACTGGTATCAAAATCAAAGATTAATAAATATTAAATACACACAATAATATAGCTTGGCATAGCTTGAAAGTAGTACTTCACTAAGTTATTATTATCTCTCTTTTATCGACATATAAAATAAAAACATACATAGGCCTACATTCCATACTTTGACCACAAAGCCGTATTGGGCTTGCCTGTGATATAAACACAATGATTATCACACAGACGTGAACATTGAAATTGTGTGGGTTATTGTCAGTGGAGAGTTTTCTTAAAGAAATGGATTTGGTTTTTCTTAAAAAATTGTTACTACATGTAGTTGACATTGATCCAGGTGATAGATTGATGGTAAATAATAGCACTGCATCAACTAGATTTAATAGTGGCTCTCCCACAATATTGACACCTTTTGCTCGAACCCAGCAATACCAGAATGGTTTTTACATCAGATCTATAAACCTTTACAACAAATCAAATCAAAATTCCGTCAAGAAGATGATATTTCCAAATTTAAAATGTTATTAAGAGCAGATTTACTACGTGAAAATGAAGTTGGCCCCACATGACTGTGTGCATTCATCTTTTTCAAATTTTATTTCATTTCTTTTTTTTTATAATGATATTTACATGTTTTTTGTTTTGTTTTTTCTCATTGTATTACTCCATTATGTTATTTTATTCCAATTTTCTATTCCTTAAATGTTATATTTTATTATTCCAGTATGTTAATTTAGTTATCTTAGTTTAGGCTGGTGGTAAGGCACATGTTGTTACGGGGCTTGCTCTATTCTTACCACCAGCGATACACAACATTTAAAATGCATATGTATTATAATGTATTGTGTATCAAATAAATAATAATAATAATAATAATAACACATAATACATGACAAATCTAGTTAGGCCTACACATCGTTATTTGGAACTACAATAGACCTGAGGATGAAAAGAACTGTTAATCATTCTAAGGGTAAGACCAAGAGAAAAAAGGAAAGGAAACTATGATTTGACATGGAAATCTTACATGATGATCTTACATTAGGACAAACAAATATCTCCATTATTTATTCAAATTTAGTTTCAGGATTGTGATGTCAAACAATGTCGTCATTTTAAGTTGATTCTTTGAACTTGAACTGTTTTCTTTTCCAACATTTCCCTGAGTGCACTTGCATAACATCCTACCAATATATCCATTAGCAACTTGGAAATAGAATTGTTTACTCACTCTACGATAAACAAATATGGAACTACGTCGCACCCTACCGAGTATATCCGGAACTGTTGTTCTATTGTTGGACTTTACCTGGCCCATTTACGTCATCACATAGCCATTATGAATTATCTCAATTAATAGAACCGTGTGCCAACTGTCAATAGGGAATATTGTTGGCGGTTACGAGCGACCGTCTCTCCGTTTGTTGGCATATAACAGTCGTCAGTTTCGATCCGCCAATAATGTGCCGATTGTGTGAAGATTTACTTTTGGTGGTTCCGATCGACCGTCTCCCCTATTGTTCAGTATTGTAAGTCGGGTGTTTCGGACTGCCAACAATTGTCTCTGGCTGTGAATCATCAACATATCGTCGAGTGGAGGGTATTTTTAAAAATGTATATTTTTGGTTGGAATTAATAGAATGACCTTTTGTGTGGCCGCCACTAAATGAAAAAAACAATGAATTGGAGAATATATTTAGATGAGATTTTTGTCTGCTCGACGACCCCACCAACTGCTCTGTTATTTGGGGGCTCGACCGTACTAATGACCGAATGCACGATGTCTACGAAGAGACGTGCATTATGCGGGATTCGAACCCGCGCTCGGGTGGACTTCAGTGGGTCGTTAGTCGACTGGACCACGAGGGAGGGGGGGGGGGTATTTCGAATATCAGAGTGATAATAGTTATACTATTTATACTATTTATACTTTTATACTATTTATACTATTTATACTATTTATACTTTTATACTATTTATACTATTTATACTATTTATATTATTTCAATGAAGCGTCCGTGGAAGTAGATTTAGTGAGATGTCAGTTTTCTTGGTGATAACTCTTGAACGATATGAGACATCTAAATTTTAATACGGGGGAAATATTTTTAATATATACTCGATATTAATTACCAATTATTATTTTCAATATATTTCTAGTATAATATTAGATATTTTAATATAGATATTTTTAATTATTCTGAGGTGCTATAGGTTGGGTGATAAGATCGCCCTTGTGGTGCTACCTTGTGGTGCTAACGATCCTACCTTTCATCCATAGCCTTAATTGGGGAACAATGATTTTGTATATCAAGTTTCGATGTTATTGAAAAAAAAATCAACTCAAGATATCGCATAATTTTCACATGTAGGCCCTATACAGCTAGAAAAAATTGGTTCGTTTTGACAAATATGCGATATAAGGAAAATAGTTTTCACTTATAGGCCCTACCACTTTGAAGGTATTGAAAATATATATGTTGCCGCCATATTAGAAATTAGAATTTTGATATCTCATACCGTTCGACAGCCGAATCACAATTCCAGATATTCCCCAAATGCCTATACGTATCTATAATGGGATGAAAAATACTTGGGCCCAATTCAAAATTACAAAAATAAAACAAGTATAAAGAAAACAGTCATAATCATAACTCGTCGAAATCCTCACCAATTATCCCTCAACACGAAAATAACCCCGAACTCTGTTTCACTTCCAACTCCTCACATCTCGCATTTAATTGATGATATTCCTCGCGCCGTGACTCCGAGCAGAATTCAAGCATGGCATCTCTCTCATAACTCTCGCCGTCGACCGGCGTCCCGACGCCAGGCGTGGGCGGCGCTCTAGCCACGGCGGAATGCGCGCCAAACGATCACCCGACCGGCCGTAATGCGCTGTGAAATGGGCTCCGAGTGAGATAGACTTGTTGTCTCGCGAGTTGGACATCCAGGGGCAGACTGGGAGGTCCGGTCCGGGGGATTATTTCTCCGCAAGTCGGTTTTGGTAAACGACGCACTATAATGATAACTAAGATCTATTGGCGTCGGATGAATGATTAATGAGATGATGGGATGATGAGATGAAGATTTTTATGGGTAATGGGAAGGATAGTGGGAAGGAAGCGGTCGTGGCTTATATTGTGGGAACCATCCCGGCATTGGCCTAGACTACCGAGGTAAACCACGAAAAACCCCTGTAAAGATGGACGGTGGCGGGGATCGAACCGGGTCCGACATGCTCACTACCTCCCGGGTCATATGGAGCAAGTGGGCTAACCACTCAGCTACCTGTGCCGTTAGTCGGTTTTTAAATGAAACTAAAAACAATTCAGTTGAAAATACAACATCTGGGCACGTATTTTCGTTGTTTGATTTTTGTAGTTGGGTTGATCAATTTTTTTTTTATATTGGATTTTAACGACGCACTATACTGATGGCTACGATCTATTGGCGTCGGTGGATGATGAATGAGATGATGAGATGAGAGGTTATTTTATTAGGTGTTTTGGATGGTGGGAAGGAGCCGGTCGTGGCCTGTTGTTAAGAAACCATCCCAGTATTAACCTGAATAACAGAGGGAAACCACGAAAAACCCCTGTCAGGATGGTCGACCATGGCGGGAATCGAACCCCGGTCTCCCGAATGACGGTTCAGTGTGTCACCACTTGGCCACGCGTCTCGGTTTTGATCAAGTTTGCTAGATTGGGTTGATTCAGGTTCGTCTAGGCTGAGTGCAACAACAACAACAACAACAACAACAACAACAATAACAATTATTATTATTATTTTTTTATTATTATTTAACTCTTGCAAATGCACATAAATGCGCGGTGGCAAGTTCCCTAAGTACCCCTATCCCACCATCTCCTTAACCCTCTGACGGAATAACTTTAACCTGATGTCATCCCCTTCAAAAACGTTTCTACTAAGCCCATTCCAGTCCCTACCTGTCCTATTTAAGAAAGAGAATTTACCGACATCTAATGTAGCCCCCTTTATGACTACCGCTCTATCATGACCCCGCCTACCTCCATACCCTGACTTATTTCTTTTTATCAACTCATGCAGCTCCCCCCACCCCCCCTCTCCCTCCATTACCCTGAAGAAATTACATAAACGATCCTCCTTCCTCCGTATTTCCAATTTCTGCCACCCCAGGTCTCTCATCATCTCAGTTGGACTCTCCAACATTCTTACCCTCTCCCCCCTTTCATTCTCATCCCATTTCCACCTCCTAACCCTACCTGTAACCCTTCTCACAGCAATCCTTTGAACCCTTTCCACATCCCTTATCTCACCTAATCTACAATAACAACAACAACAACAACAACAACAACAACAACAACGTCCGTATATGGTGACATAGACCAATGGTCCAATAAATGGCGGCTGCCGTTTGATAGCAGTTTCTTATGCAAACAGAGAAATTCATCTTCACTATTTTTTTTCTATGTTTATTGAATCAGTCGTGAACATGTGGAATGTAGTGAAGACGAATATCTCTACTGGTATAAGCCCCGTGCATCCCCCCCCCCCCCCCCTTGATGTATTCCAAGTGTGAATTATCAGGTCGAGGTCGAGATTCACGATTGAAAACACAACTGCATCTTTCGAAAGCGTTGCAGGTTTATTGCAGCTAGTTCCCTACAGCTGCAATGTCGAAAGTTTGCCCAAGTTGATTAGTTGGCATGGCACCCGTCTCTCTTGGATGTGAGTTTAGGTGATGTAAATTCCGCGCAAAGCACGAGATTTGGTCGAGTTTCCGGCGACAGGAATATGTCACAACATCTTGATCCGTCTTCAAGCAGCGATTCCTTTCATGGCGAGGGGTTGCCGAACTATTTTTTGACTGTTCTGTTGGGTTAAGAGCCTATGGGAGGCGATTTTTGAATCGGTATTAATCGACTTCGAATTATATATATATATATATATATATATATATATATATATATATATATATATATATATATATATTTATATATAAATATATATATATATATATATATATATATATATATATATATATATATATATATATTCATATATATATATATATATATATATATATATATATATATATATATATATATATATATATATATATATATGTATATATATACATATATATATATATATATATATATATATATATATATATATATATATATTTATATATATATATATATATATATATATATATATATATATATATATATATATATATTTGGTTTTAACGACGCACTATAATGATAACTAAGATCTATTGGCGTCGAATGAATGATTGATGAGATGATGGAATTATGAGATGAAGATTTCTTAGGTATTGGGAAGGAAGTGGTCGTGGCCTATATTTTAGGAACCATCCCGACATTAGCCTAGACTAAAGAGGGAAACCACGAAACTTGAGTAGTTTAAGCAAATATGAAATTGGCAGCCACGATTTCTAAAAAAATCCCGTTTCAGAATTTTGATGAATGAAAGTTATCTCCAAAAAACCGATATTTGGTCAATTTCCCTCTCGATGAGCTCTTAAGGATCTGGACCCACTATGACTGTACTGACAGCTGACACATAGGGTACAGGTATTCGGCTGCCAAATCTGCGAATTAATTGAAGCGACATACCTCGCATTAGCTGCTCACCGTCACATGTGTGGATATGTTTAGATGTGTCATTAGTCAAAAGTCGAGTCACTATAAATCTCGTGATATAGTTATGGGAGGTTTTCCCTTAGAATAGAAGTACATTCGTGGATCCTGTTTTTTTTTTTCTTTTATAACATCTAAACTTGATACAAAATCATTGTTCCCCAATTAATGCTATGGATGGAAGGTAGGATCGTTTGAATGGGGCACCACAAGGGCGATCTTACCACTCCAATTCAACATTCATGGATAATGAAACTGTTCGCTGTTTTTACACTGTAGGCCTATTGGATCCTTATAGATTAGGTGAGATAAGGGATGTGGAAAGGGTGCTAAGGATTGCAGTTAGGGTTACAGGTAGGGTTAGGAGGTGGAAATGGGGAGAGGGAAAAGGTAAGAATAAGAATGTTGGAAGAATGGTTTAAGAAGGGGGTAAGAATGCTGGAGAGTCCAACTGAGATGATGCGAGACTTGGGATGGCAGGAATTGGAAATACGGAGAAAGGAGATTTTCCTAATGAACCCACCAGCAGCTCGTTCATTTGGGGGTACGATTGACGGGACATATAGGTCCTTGTCCCCCTCAAGTAATTCCTAATGGTCCCACCAGCAGCTTGTTTATTTGGGGGTACGACTGCCAGGACTATAAAGATCCTTGTCTTCCTTGAGTAATTCCTAATGAACCCACCAGCAGCTTGTTTATCTGGGGGTACGACTGCCAGGACGATAAAGATCCTTGTCTTCCTTGAGTATTTCCTAATGAACCCACCAGCAGCTTGTTTATTTGGGGGTACGACTGCCAGGACGATAAAGATCCTTGTCTTCCTTGAGTATTTCCTAATGAACCCACCACCAGCTTGTTTATTTGGGGGTACGACTGCCAGGACGATAAAGATCCTTGTCTTCCTTGAGTATTTCCTAATGAACCCACCAGCAGCTTGTTTATTTGGGGGTACGACTGCCAGGACGATAAAGATCCTTGCCTTCTTCGAGTATTTCCTAATGAACCCATCAGCAGCTTGTTTATCTGGGGGTACGACTGACAGAGCATGAGGATCCTTGTCCTTCTTGAGTGCTCTAGGTGATGTTAACCGGGGTTCTACGGATGTCTCGGATCGAAACGTGTTATTTATAGAACTACTTGGTCTAACCTTGAGTCTAGCCGAGATTAAAATTGTGATTGATGATTTCTATTACATGGCAGTTTCAAGCATCGATCAGTTTAGTTATTAATAGTTATTCTTGAACTTGAAATATTCGAGTACATAAACCATAGTCCAATATCATCACATTTATCTACATTTTAAAAAAGTTTCATAATATTTATATTAACAAATAATCAATATATCATTCGGAGCCGGTTATACCAACTGATGATTATTTATTTTTATTAATTTCATTTATTTTCCTTTCCTTATAATTAACATACAACAATAGACAAAAGATTACATGGAACACAGATTACAATAACGACAATGAAACTAACAACAACACATGATGAAAAGGAAAATATAGTACTGCGTGCAAGAAAGAAGAGATCTTGTGTTTGCACTCAGATTATAGGAACTGAAGTTATAATACACGAGTCTTTATTCTGTGAAAATTTGGTGAATTGGACCGGAGATTATTGATATAAGATAATAAGTATGATAATAACTTCGAAAATTGATTGAAAAGTAAAATTATTTTTATAATTTAATGCTGTCAATTAATTAATTAAATAGCTGAGTTGAGAAAATGGTATGGGTAACCAAAGGTGATGGCTCGCTAATTCACTACTTTTTGCATAGTTTGCAATAGTTAGCTTAACAGTTGGTACAACTTTTGAACCTACTTTCAGTTTACTGTAGCTAACTGTTAGTCAAGTGATGAAAATAACTCGTAACCTAGGGCGATGACAAGTTGATCCGCTAATCATGGACTAATCCACTAACTGGCAGTTCGTTGAACTGTACCTAAATAATTTTCATTATTTTTTAGACGAGCTTGAGCGAGGATTCAATTTGACATACTAAAAAAATTGGTGTTATTTTTTTTTTTTAAATGTTCTTTTGTCGGTTCTTTACAGGTCAAACGGCTACAGCTATCAACTCCAAACTTTTTTTTCATCATGGTTCCTCATCTAACTTAGTCATGTATAGTTTTGTGGCATTATCGGGTGATAACTTTTTTTTATATGAATTTTCGAAATTTCAAAAAAATACTTATTAGAATAACACGGCGGAAAAAACGAAAATATTTTTATTCTCAAAAAAATGAAATTTTGTGTGAAGTTGAATTACATTCTGATACACATTTCTGGAAATTCTCAGCTTGATCGAGTCAGCCATTTTGAAGAAGAAACATAAAATGTACTAAATTTATAACACTTGAAGCAGTTTTTATCAATTTCTAACTTGAATGTCACCCAATTGGCGAATGTAGGCAAAAGTTTGGCAAAGAAGTCGACATACTATTACTATCTGCTCGTCCAACAACGCATATATGGCGTTTTCCTAGTTGGAAAAATTTCATTCAAACGAATTTTTTATTCTCTCCAATGATAATTTTTAATTTTTTTAAATTTTTAAAAATTCTTTTATTAATTTTTTACAAGGTCTACACATTGACACCGTGAAGAGTTCCTACAAAGCCAAAGGCTCATCTGTGGAACAGACTAATGAATACAATAAACAGACGTGTCAATTCATGGATAAAATAAATAATTATTTGAAACTATAAAATTAAACTATATTACATAATTACAAAATACATTACATAATGAGAATAATAACTTGATGGTACATAATAAAACATAATATTACACAGGTGAATGAAACATAATTTAGATAAATAGAGAGAAATTAATTTCAATTAATTATCGAAATGAATATTTTGTCATGTGACATTTTTTTCAATAATTTTAAGATACATTTTTCATCATCGATATGTTGAAATAATGTCTCTGTTTTGTATTTTTGTATAATCCAGTGCATGTACAATAATTGTGACGTGTTGATTGGAGCTAGAGGTGAGAAGCGATGCGCTTTGAAGACGTCTTATTACCGCTCTTGGGACCCGGCACCTCCACCAATATGCGAGTCAAGTGTTCATTCGTTATACACTTGGAAAATCAAGGACAGTGAATTATAGGTTCGAATCATTATTTGTTATAGTTTCGTCAACATGAATATCAACTTTTACTAGTAATGCCCGCACACAAGATCTAGTTCTTACGCAGGCTTCTTTTCTTCTTTTATGATTTTCAATTTCGATACTTTATTTGCCTACTCGATTTTAACATTCTAAAATAGTTCATGATAAAATATAAGGCACGTCAAAAACATAATAAAAACTAACATAATATAAACTAGAACTGAACTATATGTATATGTATGAGATTTACATAAGAAAAGAAAAGAATATTCATACACAACATCCTGCACATTCATACATTCATTCCCCACATTCATACATAACATCCTGCACATTCATACATTCATTCCCCACATTCATACATAACATCCTGCACATTCATACATTCATTCCTCACATTCATACATAAATTCAATCATGTTTTATCCTACAGTCATTCCTTATGCTACTAATACATTTTTGCTACGTCAAAAAACTCATTCTCACAGTAAAAACAGTTCAAGATCAAAAATTTCTTCAATTCAACTTTGAAAAGCATTAGGGTCACAATATTAACCAATTTTGCAATATTAATCTATATGAATATATATTTGGTTAACTTTATTACTGTCTGTATTGTTTTCCTGTTCTCTTTTACTGTAAAGATGAAGAGTAAAAAGATTTATAAATCGAAAATTGAAAAAAATTGAAAATATACCCAATGGCCGCCATGCCAGTAGGCCCTAGTGTCAATTTCTTTGTAAACAATTTAATACTGAATTATTATCTTTTTTTCTAATTACTCTGAATAAATACTAATCATTCCAAACTTTTTTTTCATCGTACAATTTTCAATAGATTTTGAAATTTTTCAAATTTATTTTCAAATTTTATCATAATTATGTAACTCCTACACGAAGTTTCCAATATAAATAAAATATTCTTCAATATATTTGCGAATAATATTTAAAATTAAAAATATATACATTCAAATTTGTATAGGTCTGTAGCATATGACATGATACTTTCAAAATATTTCTTCGTACATTTTGTAATGATCCTAATCATAATATATTCTCAGATAATTCAACCCATTAAAGATAGGACTTCAAATAAGTATAGGCCCTATGGATTGATTTAAATGGTATTTCTCAAATATTTCAACTTTTTTTTTTCAATTTATGTAGATGAATTGATTTAATTAATAAAGCTATTTTCTATATTTCATGAATATTTTTTTAATTTTGAATAATTTTTTATTAAATTTTTAGAATATTCACCAACATCTCTACCTCCAATAAATTCTTAAACCACCCAAATTCCTATTTCCCACTCTCCACACTTTCCCCACACTCCACACACTTTCCCCACACTCCACACTTTCCCCACACTCCACACACTTTCCCCACACTCCACACTTCCCCCCACTTTCCTTTATGCCCGAATTCGCCTTCTCACGGGCCGTCATTCGGGAGACCGGGGTTCGATTCCCGCCATGGTCGACCATCCTGACAGTTTTTTTTTGTGGTTTCCCTCTGTCATTCAGGTCAATACTGGGATGGTACCTTAACAACAGGCCACGACCGATTCCTTCCCACCATCCAAAACACCTAATAAAATAACCATCTCATCATCCCATCATCTCATTCATCATCCACCGACGCCAATAGATCGTAGCCATCAGTATAGTGCGTCGTTAAAGCCCAATATGATGATGCCTCCCCAGGGATCGACCAGCCGTTATGCGTGACACTATGTGTTCCCGCGGGATGGCAAGGACGCCCGCGAGCCTGCCTGCTATGCAAGACATGTTTATGAAGACATGCTGGCCGCATTGTTGGCACGGGCCATAGCACTAGAGTCGTAAAACAGCGACAGAAATACACGTTTTATCTGTATAGGATCATTGAATAATTCGTTAAACAACCTGAGGTTAGTTATTATAGAAGATGAATTTTTTAAATTGTTTCTCACCAGTGGTGTAGCGTGTATACGAGCTGGGAATTGAGAGGTTAAAATGTGTTGATTTGAATGTTTGTAATGGGTGGACCAGTGGCTAGCACGCTGAACCTATTATTATATAGGTTATAGATATTATAGGTCTACATCCAGACGTATCTAGTTTTTATATTCAAATTTATTTCATTATTTTTTTCTCAAATTATCCTCAAATTTTCAAAGTTGAATTGTATTCCCTATAATCTCTCTTTCGTATTATTAAGGCAGCTTTAATTATGTTCTATATTTTATATTTGAAATTTTTCAGCATGTTTTATTCTTGAGGGTTTCATAAAATATTTTCTCTCAGATATTTGCGCAGACATTTCAATTTTTTTTCATAACTTATTGAAAATCTACAAGCTTTATTTATTTTCTATATTTCAATTTATTCAAGTTTTTTTATAAATCCTCACCATTGGTCATTTTTTGTGATATTTCCAACGTTATTCATCATTCTCTAATATTTCTGCCGTATCGTAAATCCATGAACTTTATCAATTTATTTTATATTCGTTCTTATTTCAGTTTATCAAGATTCTCATTTCCTGAGTTTTTAGTGCAGTTATTTGTGAAGCTAATTCATATTCCGCGAATATTTCTTTCTTGTTGTAAATCCAGCTTCATACCAGTAGTTACTGCAGGTATGAAAGTTCTTATGAATCCTTTTCCTCCCGTTATTTGCACGAATATTTCCAGAGTTGGTGAACACTCCTCGTCTTCCTCGTCTCGTATTGTGCCACGCCACTGCTAGTTATTTGCGCGCGGATATTTCGAGAAAGTGCTGGTAATTCAACTTGTTTTCCAAGTCAAGAGGTGACGTCATAACGTGCAAGATAGGCCTACTGTATTATCTCCCAAGGGAGTATCTCAACTCGCCTCATTTTAGTTCACGCATGCCTTAGAATGGATAGTGTGCGAGTTAAAAATCGTACAAGGAGGCTTATTCTGAAAATATCCGTCGATTTCCATGCAATCGAATTCGTTTCGATTTCGCTTTATTATATATATATATATATATATATATATATATATATATATATATATATATATATATATATATATATATATATATATATATAATATATATATATATATATATATATATATATATATATATATATATATATATATATACACATATATTTATATATATATATATATATATATATATATATATATATATATATATATACACATATATTTATATATATATATATATATATATATATATATATATATATATATATATATTTTTTTTTTTTTCTTTTAAATCTCATGTTTTGTTATTTTGTGTCTGATGGCAACCTTTCATCCAAAGGCAGATACTTTTTTTATTTATCAAGATATATAATCAATCCTAAACATACATAGTGAAGGTATGTATGAGAGATCAAAGTCCGGTAATCGTTATTTGCGTGCTGCTCTTCGTACCCCCAAATAACCTTGCTGTTGGGCGGGGTCATTATAAGCAAAGACAAATCATCAATTCATTTGTATACACCAAAACGTCTTCAACCATGCCGGCTTTTAAAACCAATGTCATCATTTTTTTTCTTCGTGCAATCCTTTTAGTTTATTATTATTACTATTATATTTTCGTACTCGTTCGTTTCCGGTGACCTTCGGATTCAGTATTCACAACTACTAGCCATGCCGGGGCTGTAAATGTGTCACCGGAATATTTTAATTGGACGAGCGACAAACGAAATGAAGAAAATGGTAAATGCTCCACGTTGGGCGCCAGAAAGACGTTTCGTAATGTTTGCTTAGGTGTTTCGTGTCGGCACGTTGGTATATACACTTTGAACTTGACATTCTGACTGGGGTTTTTCTGTGGAATGTTCGAGATGTTGTGGAATGAGTTATGGATTTGGTAATTGTCGGTAGCTAGATGAATCGTTATATGTAACGACGTATAAATAGAAATAGGTTGTGTGTTTTTTTTTTTTTTTTTTCAAAAAGAATCACAAACAGAGCCAACTGTGCTAAGAGAGTAACTGGGCAACTTATACTTTCTTGAATAAGCGAAATATTAATATGAAATATATCTGTAAGCTATAGACACACATTGATTATGAAACTATCATGTCTTGTAACTGCCGTCTTTATGAACAGCTTACGTGATGTATGTCCTTAAAAACTAGAAATACATGATCAATTCTCATTTTTTAACTTGTACATCATTTCATTGAAAAGGATTGAATCAAAGTTCTGTAAACTTGCTGATCGGTGAAAACATGTACGGTATCAGCACAATAGTAACATGCTGGGAGAATTACATCTTGTCCGGATAGAATTAAGAAATGGATATTTCCCCCAATGCTATTCTTATGAAAATTTTCAAATGTTGAAAATCATTTATCGAAAATAATGTTGAACCGCTTTTGCTTAGAAACAATCCCAACCTATTTTGATATAAGCCTCAATGGCATCAATGTTCAGAAGACGCTTCAATCAAGTTGATTGTCGAAAACTGAGACGAGTGGTCAAGTGGCTAGCACACTGAACCGTACGTCATTCAGGAGACCAAGGTTCGATTCCCGCCATGGTCGACCATCCTGACAGTTTTTTTTTTTATGATTTTCCTCTGTAGTTCAGGTCAATACTGGGATGGTTCCTTAACAACAGGCCACGACCGACTCCTTCCCACTATCCGAAAAACATCTTTGATGGATAGATAATTAGATGTGTGTTTATTGGTCATTGTGCGGTAATTACAATCAAAAGGGCGAGATTAGCTCTTCCACCTAACTTTGTCTTACATATTATTTATTATAACTTACAATTATTATACTTATATTTAATTATTATGTATTATACTTTATTTACTTACATATATAAGTTTTTTTTTTCTTTATAACATCGAAACTTGATACAAAATCATTGCTCCCCAATTAGGGCTGAGGATGAAAGATAGGATCGTTTGGACGGGGCACCATGAGGGCGATCTTACCACCCCAAAACATATATTATAACAGAAACATTAAATAAAACTGAATTGGAGATATATTGTTATAGTTATAATCCAAGGACAGACTAATTTAATATATTCTATGCAATATAACATAAATTAAAAGGAAAGAATATCATTTTTGCTCAACTCGTCTTATATAAGAATAATGAATAATTGATTAATTAATCAATCATCTCATATAACATTCACCGACACCAATAGATCGTAGTCATCAGTAGAGTGCGTCGTTAAACCCAATAGAAATATATGAAAGAGCAGTACAGAATTTATATCTAGTGTCCTGATATTAATTACACCGTTTTGAATGTAATAAAAAGATTTCCACCGAATTCAATTTTTGACATTTCATTTTGTTCTGATAGGTTATTACAAAATAATCGTCTTGCGTTCTAAATGCGTGCGTGGTCTTGATTTACGACCGGTTCTGCGGTCGTAATTAGCCCAGCCGAGCCATGTGGCGCTTGCTATTATTAGCGGTCGAATGCTGAACCAGTGAGCACGGTGTGATATAGGGCATGCACTTGAGATTATTATATTCACGGCTGCTTTAGCGTATTTTATCGGGGAATGTTGGCAGTTAAGTGTAATGGAAAGTTCTTAAGAGGCCCCAGGCGCTCGTATTTCACGCCGCAAACTCTCACGGCCGTAATTTTTGAGATATCAATATGATTGTTTTTGCATTCTGTTAATAATTGAAAAATGGAGGTTATCGCATTTACAGAATTTTGAATAAAAAAAAATGTAATTTTTCGAATTCTTCAAATGGAAAATGAAAAAAATTCGAAAATGCGAAAACCTAGATAAATATTTTTGAATACCGAAAAAAAGTGAAATATATCAAAAGTGTGAGCTGGGAAATTGACGGCGTTTGCGTGAATATGAGTTCGGCGGGCTAGTCTATGGATTGCGCCTAGCACACGATGCATGTTAGACTCGAGTCTGAAGCGATCGAACAACGAACCCGTGTCTATACCATAGTCTATGCTCTTACTGTGAAGAAGTGAATATTGACTAAGAGACTTGGTTCGAGAAAGATTTACACATTCATGTGTTTGGTTTACTCTTAAAGGCCATCACAACTGTGAAACTAGACTTTGACTATAATAATGACAATATTTATATTTCTACAATTTTAGAGATTTTTTCTTCTTTTTAATAACATCGAAACTTGATACAAAATCATTGTTCCCCAATTAAGGCTATGGATGAGAGGTAGGATCGTTTGGACGGGGCACCACAAGGGCGATCTTACCACCCCATTTTAATTGTTTAAAATCAATGAGCTTCAACACCAGCACTGCGCTGTCGGTGACCTTAATTTTAAAATCAGCATTTTCATTCAAATTCCATATTTAATAGAATAATATAATATTAATAAAATATTATATAACATTTAATTATTCAATTCATTAAATAATAATTACCAATTTTATTATTCAATAATATATCATTATAATATAATAATAATATATAATATATACGTTTGACAATGTGACATGAGTTATATATAGTTATACCATAGGCCTAGACCGGTTGTATTTCATACCATCCTGAGAGTATTAAAAATATCTCTGTTTCCTCTTCATTAGAATGTTGATATCTCATACCGCTCAGAAGGTATCACCATTGAACTGATATACCACTAAATCAACTCCCGTGGACTTTTAATCAGGTTAAAAAAACATTTTTTTCTGCACGTCGGAATCATCCATGATTACCCATACGTATCTACGCATCCCGACAAAACTGTCACGGAATTCACATGTCGTATCATAAATTGTTGGCGTTGGTTGACTTCTGAGACAGACCCGCTTTGTCAGTGGGTCGACTCAGTCTGTCACGTGACTCCGCGTCTGGAAACTAGGTTCACCGGAAGTCTTCGTCGAAACTATAAATACAAATGTGTTCGTATATGTCTTGTTGAATCGCCGAGGAATGTCCCGAAAGTAGAAATAATTGATAATGAACTGATAAATAGAGGTGATATATTTCAATTACAATTTCAATATATTTCATAATCTGCACGAGTATTGAAAGACGTCAGTTGTGGATATTTGAAAATGAGTCAAATTAAATAACAAGTCAATTATATATATAATTCAAAGCGTCATCATCTGAACTAAATTTTTATTTTTTTTCAATTAAAAATGTTAACTAACAAACTAAAGTACATAGGCTACTAAAAAGCGTTTGAATCAAAATGGAAGAAGATGAGTTTAAAACTGTTGTCAAATATATAAACCATTTAAGGTGTCATATTGATAGAAGAAATACAGAAGGTAGAATTGCAATACTTATAGCAGCTTGAATAAATTCGTCCATGTCATAAAATAAAAAACTATTAAAAATCTTTGTATTCTTCCTTTATGAATCATTCTTGTTAAGAAACTGTGGTAAGATTGTTGTGTAGGCCTATCATGAATGAGGTTAGCACATATTTCAGATATTATTCATCTATTATTTTGTTTTCCAATGGAAGTTGTACAAGATTATTATTAAAATAACAATAGAGGAAATTTAATGTAAATCATATGGACATTCAGCTTTGCATGCATGCTGTTGAATGAATACGATATATTTTTGTGAATGGTGTGAAGCAGTTTCACTGTGCAATATGTTCACCTGAAAAGTCACTGCGATCGTTTATATGTTATGTTGTCACTGAAAATGTTGTGCTTTGGGGAGGTCCTACTCATACTGAATGGATTACATGTCATTGTAGACATTGTTGTCCAGTTATCACAATGTTTTTTTCAAAGATGTTTATTTGTCAATTCAAGATTTTACATTTAAGTTCACAATATTCCACAGATAAGCCTGTAAACAGGCTTATCTGTGGTTTGCATTATAATTACAACACATGGAAAACAAAATTAGACGAGCTTTAGCGAGGATTCAATTTGACATACTGAAAAAAATTGGTGTTCGTTTTTATGTTTATTTATTTATTTTTTCTTCATGTTTTTTTGTCGGTTCTCCACAGGTCAAACGGCTACAGCTATCAATCTCAAACTTTTTTTCATCATGGTTCCTTATCTAATTTAGATCTGTATAGTTTTGTGGTATTATATCGGATATCAACTTTTTTTTTATGAATTTTAGAAATTTCAAAAATACCTGTTAGAATAACACGGCGGAAAAAAATTGAAAAATTTTTATTTTCAAAAAAATTGAAATTTTTTGTAAAGTTGAATATCATCTTGATACACATTTCTGGAAATTCTCAGCTTGATCGGGTCAGCCATTTTTAAGAAAAAACATGAAATGTGCTAAATTGGTACCACTCGAAGCCGTTTTTACCCATTTATAACTAAAATGTTACCCAATTGGCGAATTTAGGCAAAAGTTTGGCAAAGAAGTCGATATACTATTACTTTCCGCTCGTCTAACAACGCGTATATAGCGTTTTCCTAGTAATATATACTGATACAAATTAATTACAGGTATATAGTGATGGCGTATTTAGTTTGTTAATCACACGAGTTCCAAAGATAGTTTAATGTGCCAATATGACAATACATATATGAGTTTATCATTTTCCTCATTATTATAATTGTAAAGTATAATCATCAGTCTGTCACAGACATCTGCACAGAAAGGTTGTGTTTTTGCCCTCTGCGTGCGTGCACTCTGTGAAGGTCAGGGATGCCGTGTAATAAGTGTCCTAGTGAATTGTTGGTAGGCGGACATTTAACGTGCATGGGATGCACTTTACGCTATCACTACAGTTGTGCGGGAATTATTCGTATTTGGGTAAAACGACGGAAGGGAAAGCGTCGTGGCGCTGCGCCAAGTGTAAAGACGAGAAGAAGTCGGCTGGTAATATACCTGTGCTTACAAATACTCGGCTAGTATTCACGTTTGGTATACTGGTGACGCAGCGTTACAGTCATTCCTAACAGAATTTCGTAAAGAATCTCTAGATAACTTTAAATCTCTAACTGGAGAAATTAAGAATATAAAAGAAGATTTATCTTCTCAAGTGAAAGAACTAAAACTTTCTGTTGAAACTCTGAAGAAGCAAAGTGTTGAAAAAGATCGTATTATTGACGCTTTTTTTATATTGGGTTTTAACGACGCACTGTAATGATGACTGAGATGTATTGGCGTCGGATGAATGATTAATGAGATGATGGGATGATGAGATGAAGGTTTTATGGGTATTGGGAAGGATAGTGGGAAGGAAGCGGTCGTTGCCTATATTGTGGGAACCATCATGGCATTAGCCTATAGACTACAGGGGGGAAACCACGAAAAACCCTTGTAAAGATGGACGGTGGCGGGGATCGAACCGGGTCCGACATGCCCACTAACTCCCGGGTCACATGGAGCGAGTGCGTTAATCACTCAGCTACTGTGCCGCTGACGCTTTGATGATCCAGGTGAATTCTATGGATCAATATTCCCGAAATAAAAACATTGAATAAGTAAATATTGAAGAGAAACAAGAAGAGATTGTTCTCACTTTGGCAGAAACATTAGGCACTGCACTCAACACGACCTAGATCGAAGCTGCCCACCGTGTGCCTAGCAGGCGTGCGGACAGGACAGCAAACATAAGTGTTCAATTTACGAGTCGGAAGAAGAGGAACGAATAATAATAATAATAATATGTTTATTGGACAGATTGATAATGCATAATGATATTGTCAATGTCAATTAGATAATGATAATATTATAAAAATTATTCACTGTACATTATTATAATTAATTTACAATATTCACAGTACAGAGTCAGATACATGTATAAAATGTACATAAATGCATTTACTTGAAAAAGTAGAAGAAAGAATTCCTGGATAAGAAGCGGACGGAGGCATCAGTGGAAGAGGTGCTGCTGGTCAGCAAAGAGCTTACATCAACGAACATTTAATGCATACTACAAAGAACTGCTTTGGAGTGTGAAAACGCGTGCTCAAGAGTGTGGTTTTAACTTCGTCTGGTTCAAGCGTGGACAAATCTTCGTACGAAAAGACGAAGACGCTATTACCCCTCATAAAATAATTTCGTTCACTGACCTGGACAACATTTGTGCTTAGGCCTAACCTCTAACTAAATCAAAGTTTGTTTATACCGTATTTCATTCTTGCCGCTGTATTCCGCAGTCAATGATATTAGAAACTGTAGATGACGTACATAGTTGTTACAGTGATGTTTACAAACAAGAAACAGCTTATGATTTGAGCGGATGGATTGAATCTTGTGCGTGGCAAAACAGTCCTTCATTTGAACATAGGGTCATTGAGTAAACATTGGAGCCAATTGAAGGTAATCCTACACAAGAATGTTGGAATATTTGATGTTTTGATTTTGTGCGAAATTGCATTACAGGAAGTAAACGTGTTTGACCATTTAGAAGGTTACAATTCGTTCAAGGGGACATTGTAAGCCTTATCCCTTCGATGTTAAAAAACCAAATTTTATGTACCCTCATCTCAGAAACTACTCCACTTGGAATACTCATTTCTTTTATACATGCACCTCTGAAGTTTGTGTTCATACAGACAGGATTTTATAATCATATTGCAACAATGCTCACAACAATGGAATTTTAAACAATGCTCCAAAATTTGCTACATTTTTCTACATGTTTTAATTTTTTTTAATAGCATGTATTTGTTGCAGAGTTATAAAATCCTGTCCACATATGTAGTACATATGTATAAATATACTGCGAAAATTTCAAGGGCCCAGCTTGAACAGATTTTGATAAAAAGGTACATTTTTGGGAAAATATTGAATTCCAAGATAAATGCACTTGAAAATGATGTTTCTTGGATTTATTTCAAAACAGTCAAAACAACAATAGAATCTGGCATGCTATGATATTGAGATGTTTTCATGCATTACTAAATATTTGATTGTAATTAAACAGTATGCGTTTTTTGAACAAATCTTTCGATGATCAGTTGGGAATGGACTAAATTATTTTAAAATATAAAAGAAAAAAAAAGTGAAAAAACAATTTTTGGCTTACAATGTCCCCTTAATAAAACTCGTGTAGGTAAAGGGGGTGGGGGTATACTTATTTTCATAAAAGATGACATGAACTTTTTGAAAGAGTTAATCATAATTATACTAATTTTGAGAGTGTCAGTGGTGTTCTTACATTTGAGGAAAACATTCAAATATTCTTACTAGCGGTCTATAGACCACCATCACAAAGCATACGTCGTTAATTTTGGGAAGAGGATGAAATATCGATGATTGACTTTTCATGTAGTTGATCGACCTGATTGGATGACCTTAATCCAAACAACAACTGAACATTTGACCTCTTCTACTACCTTTGATCTTGAACTTTTCATTGAAAAATCATATCACACACACACACACACACATATATATATATATATATATATATATATATATATATATATATATATATATATATATATATATATATATATATATGTATGTATGTATATATATCTATATATGTATATATATCTATGTATCTATGTATATCTATGTATGTATATATGTCTATCTATATATATATATATATATATATATATATATATATATATATAAATAAGTATATATATATATAAGTATATATATATATATATATATATATATATATATATATATATATATATATATATATATATATATATATATATATATATATATATATTAAATCATATCAAATATTATACAAAATATATATATATATATTATATAATAAGATTCATATCATAAAGCTCGTTGTCTTTGTGTCCCCTCAGGTTATTGGATGAAACGAGCGACTGGACGGACGTTTAGCCGATACGACGGACGAATAGACTCGATACTAGCAGATCATTGGAGGGTTCACCTTGACAGAGGTAAGTGGAACTGAAATGAAGCTAAGAACATTTCGTACAAATATCTTGCTTATCTTTACACGCACATCCTGCGTTTGCTATCCATTTGTAATCCGACGCTGTGTCATGATCTAAGATATATTGACGTCTGATGAATGATATGTTGGGATGACGAGATGAAACTGCATTAATATGGGAACGAAGGGGTCGTGACCTGGGGGTGCATTCACGAAAGGTCATAACTTTGATCCGGCTCAAAGTTACGACAATTCCCAGAGATGATACCATATTTTACCCATTATTTTTAATTTTTTAATTTCAATTTTTAGTCAAATCCATTATTATTATCAATCTATTATCATTGTCTTTGAGACAGTATCAAAGTTGATTGATAATATCTTTGTAGCAACTTCGATCGGGATCTGAGTTGCTCCCGATCAAAGCTATGACCTTTTGGGAATTCAGCCCCTACACAATTATAACAATTTATGACATGCATCAATTGAACATAGGGGAATCACGAAAAAACCCTGTGAAGATTGACGGTGACGGGGATAGAATCAAGGTTCGATATGCCCCTTCACCTCTCAGATCACATGTAGCGAGCGCGCCAGCAGCTGAGCTACATGTGCTGGTCATATACTCGTAATTTATGATTGGAAGGAGAGGTAATTCAAGATATAGCTGTGTGTGGGAATCGAATTGAAGTTATTTTTTTTTTTTGGTGATGACTTTCAAAGACTAAACGATAAAAAACTCTGATACTGAGGGAATACTTGCGTTTTAATACCTTGAAAAGTAGAGCCACGCAGCCATCCCCCGTGGCTCAGTCGACTATCGCACTGCGGTAGAAACTGAAGCCAGGTCGGGCGTGGGTTCGAGTCCCGTTTAATAAACGTCCTTTCACTTATAACCACTTCATCGTTCCATTATCACCCGCTCATTCGTACCCCCGTATAACCTAGCTCTTGGTGAGGTCGTTACGTAGCATCAAAATTATATAACATATATATATATATATATAAATATATATATTAATAAATATATGTTCTGGTATGTGATTGCTGACTGGGTAGTAGCTGACGACGCCGGCCGACGCTTTTGGCAAGGTGTGTAGAGTTTCATTGTTGTGCTCGTGAATGGGATCAATGGAGGAGTGCAGTCGTACTGCATCTAGTGACGTCACCCGTACAGCCTGATCGTACCACGTGACCCGGAACTGCCGTTCGTTCTCACATACCGACATATATTTGTTAGGCCTATATATATATATATATATATATATATATATATATATATATATATATATATATATATATATATATATATATATATATATATATATATATATATATTTTGGGTTTTAACGACGCACCATAATGATAACTAAGATCTATTGGCGTCGAATGATTGATTGATGAGATGAAGGTTTCTTCTAAGGTATTGGGAAGGATAGTGGGCAGGAAGCGGTTTTGGCCTATATTGTGGGAACCAATCATAAGCCAGTCAGGGAGGACTGCAAGTGAAGCTGAGGCAGGCTTTACATGACGTGGAATCTGTGCGGAGTACAGCTAATTTATTAAGGTATATGGATACACCTAGTCTAACAAAGATTTAAAAAAAAAAAATGTATTTTTCACTTTTGATACAAATTTTTTTTGATAAATTCAATTTATGCAACTCATCAGTTTTATAAGCATACTCTCATATTTCCTTCATCTTATATATTCATCTGATAATAAATACAGTCCATCATAATTTAGGCATCCAAATTGACCACCAAGACATCGAACGGGCTCATCGTATTGCAGGTGGCAAAGGCCCCAGGGCAATTGTTGTCAAATTCAACAACTTCAAAAAACGTGATGAAGTTTTTCGCTCTAAAAAGTATTTACGTGGGTCGAAATTGGTCATACACGAAGACTTCTCTCAGCGCGTTATCGAGGAACGACGGATACTTATCGCAGAAATGAAGTTAGCAAGAGAAAGAAACTTCGATGCAATAGTAGTATTCAATAAACTCAAAGTGAATGGTCAAGTGTACTGTGTGAATGAATGCGGATTGATTGTAAAAGCTTTTGAGAAGAACCAAAATGAAGGATACCAGACATACATGAGGCCTGATCAAACTGATCAGAACAGGCAGCCCTCACCACCCCCTACCCTACCTCAGAGGCCCCCCACCCCCTGCCCTGGTGTTAGTCAGAAAACACCACAACTGATTCCGCTCATTGAACACCGCAGATCCGTGAACCAGATACAACAGCAGCAACAACAACAACAGCAACAACATCAACAGCAACATCAACAACAACAGCAACATCAACAACAACAACAACAGCAACACCAACAACAACAACATCAACAACCAACTCAGCAATATAATAAAAAAATCGTGTTCGAAAATCAGTGGCAACAACCGAGAGTGATGAATGTGGGTGCGCCTTTGCACATTGGCGGGGCCAATGACCACTACGGAGCTAGACACACCTCGACAGGAGAACAAACCCACCCCCGACCAAGGCAAAATGAACGTCTGCTAAACCGTGAACCGAAGACAGCTGACAATACGGTACTCGGTTCACAATAGGAAGAAGTAAGCGGTGGAGAGGAATGCGGTGGAAATGGAACTGATAGAGGTATACTTAACATAACGGAAATCATTGGTATCTCGGAACATAAAACAAATTCAGATTGTGTCCAGACAAACGATACAAGTACAGATTACCTTAATAATATCGATAATATCTCCAGTGTGATAGAAGAAAGTAATAATCATTTCAATTGGACAGACGAGATATTAAATTTTAACAAAGTTCAAACAAAAATATTTACTGACACTGTTTCGTGTAAACAACAATTTCCTAGCTCTGGTATTAGCATCTTACATATCAATATTAGAAGCATTTTTAAACATTTTGATGAATTACTTGTATTATTAGAAGATTTGAATTTATCTTTCGACATTATTGTCTTGACCGAGGCTCACATAGGTGATAGAGATGTTAATCAATCAATTCATAATTATAATAGGTTTTATAGCAAAAGTAACTCTAACCCCTCTAAGAACGATGGTATAGTTTTATTCGCCCATAAAAACTTAACAATAGAAAATGTAAATGTAACGACAATGGACTCTAATAGTATGATTACCAAAATATCAAATAGTATAAATAATGAACAGATTTTATTAATCTCAGTCTACCGATCACCTTCGTTTAAAAATCCTACTGTATTTATTAATAGCTTGGAAAATGCATTGGGTTATATGAAATGTAATATAGAGTTAAACAAACTGAAAACAATTCTTGTAGGTGACCTAAATATAAATATTCTTGATGACAAAGATAAATATGTGGGAGAATATCTCAATTTACTAAGTGAATACGGTTTTATATCTTATGTCAATGATTATACTCGAGTTACAGACGTATCCAAAAGTTGCATTGATCATTTATTTATATACTCACCAACTGGTTCCAGTAATCAACCAGATGTAGCTGCCATTCTTCAAGTAAACATCACTGATCACTACCCAATAATGTTAAATATACAATATACTAAAAATTGCTCCCCCATCATAGATTATAGAGAAAATCCCAAGTCGTGTGAGAAGTTAATTATTAATTACCCCTTGTTGAAACTAATATTACATTATGAAGATTGGTCAACAGTAATGCATAACAGTGATGTAAATATAACAACAAATAACTTCATAGAGATCCTACAGCGCCACATTAGAACAGCAACTCATACTAAAATAATCAAGGAGAACTGTAAGAACAGAAAAATTAGACCATGGATAACTCCTGGATTAATAATAGCTATACGAAATAGAAATCAGTTATGGAATAAAGTAAAAAATACCCAAGATCACACTGTGAAAAATAGATTGAAGATGAAATACATTAAATATAGAACCAATGTAAACAGTCTCCTACAGAAAACAAAGAATAACTTCTATAAACAAAAACTCAATAACGCAAGCAATGATCCAAAAAAGGTATGGAAAATAATAAACGAAATAACTAAAGAAAACGCTGACAGCAATCAAATAATCAAGATTAGGCTAGGAAACGAATTTATACTCACCGAAAAAAGCCCAAAATTAGCAGCGGATTCATTTAATAACTTCTTTGCAGACATTGGTAAAAAATTAGCCGATGATATAAATAATAGAATAGAGCCCCATATTGCAATCACCGATCCTAACGATCTTAATAATACACCAATCATAAACTCATCAGTATTTTTTGTACCTACTAACGCGAAAGAAATATCCAACATTATTCTCGATCTTAAAAACAAAGCAGCACCAGGAAAAGATTCTATCAGCAATGTTACCCTCAAGGAAATAAGAGTATATATTATAACACCACTTGTACATATTTTTAACCAAAGTCTCAGCACAGGCGTTTTCCCAACTATATTTAAGAACTCTGTGATTAAACCTATATTCAAAAGTGGTTCTAGGACTGAAATAACTAATTATCGTCCTATTTCTCTTACTAGTAATTGCGCAAAAATACTTGAAAAATGTATAAAAACTAGAATAGTCAACTATTTTGAAAGTAAATCTATTATATCCCCAAATCAGTTTGGCTTTAGAGAGGGGATGGGTACACACACTGCTATTTTCGAACTGACTTCTGATATTTATGAAGCTTTGGACAAAAATGAAAAAATTCTCACCATATTCCTAGATCTAGCCAAGGCATTTGATACCGTTTCACATGATAGACTATTCGACAAACTGGAAGCTGTAGGCGTAAGAGGGATTCCACTTGCTCTAATTAAAAGTTACCTCACTAATAGAAAACAATTTACAGAGATTTCAAACCACCTCAGCGATTCTAGAACGATTGAATTTGGAGTACCACAGGGTACAGTGTTAGGTCCGATATTATTCTTACTTTATATTAATGATTTATGTAATATTAAACTGAATGGTAGAGTTATTTCCTTCGCAGATGATACTGCTTTGATATTCAGAAGCCACTCGTGGGAAACTGTTTTTCAATTAGCAAATATAGGTTTTGAAAGAGCAAGCAATTGGTTGGATAAAAATCTTCTTACTCTTAATGTTAAAAAAACTAAATATATAACCTTCTCTATTAATAATTCCCCTAGCTTAGAAGATTTTTCACACCACTTGAATTCAATCGAATCAGTTGAATCAATCAAATATCTAGGTGTTATAATTGACCACAACTTACGATGGGATGAACAAATCAGAACCAGTGCCAATAAAATCAGGAGAACCATTTTTAAATTTGTACAACTAAGAAATATATTGGATTTCAGCACATTAAAAAAAGTATATTATGCTCTTGTTCAGTCTATCATTCAGTATGGTATCATAGGTTGGGGTGGAGTCTATCCTACCAGTCTAGATCCTATAATTAAGGCCCAACGATATATTATGAAAGTTTGTTTGAAGAAATGGAAGGATTATCCAACAAACATGCTATTTGATGAGTTCGACACCCTTGATGTTCGTCAGATATATGCTAAAGAAACTATTCTCTACATGGTCAATAACAATTTACTAGAAAATATAAGCCATTCACAAAACACTAGACAGAAAGTAGCTGGACACACCCTTACACTGAGAAAAACGAAAAGATTTGGACAAAACAGTGCAAAATATATTGGATCGAAACTCTATAACAACCTACCTATTGAAATTCGAAAAATCACATCTTCTAACAAATTTAAACTAGAAATCACCAATTGGATCAAACGAAAGGGCCGTGTATATATTGATAACTTGATAAGCATTCCCAACTTACAGAGCCGAAAATGACACAATGATATAGGCCTAT